>CP106724.1:33287069-33818623 GCA_025506655.1 Gossypium rotundifolium | reverse complement strand
TTTTAGCGTTTTGGGTAAGCGCCGCTAAAACTGAACTTTAGCGGCGTTTTGGGAAGCGCCGCTAAAGGCCAATTTTAGCGGCGTTTTGGTGAAGCGCCGCTAAAACCCGACTTTTAGCGGCGTTTTGGTGAAGCTCGCTAAAGGTCAGACTTTAGCGGCGTTTTTGAAAAGCGCCGCTAAATATACTTTTAGCGGCATTTAAGTAAATAAGCATACGATTGCTCTTTTTTGGCGTTTTCTTTCAAACGCCGCTAATGTATAAAATTTGCGGCGTTTTTGTTTAAAACGCCACTAAAAACGCCGCTAAAAGTCTGTTTTGGTGTAGTGATTATGGTTTATTTGATTTTCATATTTGATAAATTAACTATAAATAATTATGTTCATATTTTATTTTATATGTGTTTATTTATTATTAATTATTTTTGTTCGCTAACGTGTTTTGTCTAACATGGTTCAGTTAAAGTAGATTCAGGTCATGTTGCTGCAGAGGGAACCTTGAGGGATGAACACGGGGTATGGATCATTGGCTTTAGTAGTCAATTAGGAAAATGCTCAATTTTGGAGGTTGAATTATGGGGTATTTTGGATGATCTATCAATTGTGCAAGAAAAGCAAGTCAATGAAGTGTTGATTCAAACGAATAGTTTGAAAGCTATTCAAGTTTCGGATCCAATGCTCTCGAGATCGACACTAATCAGGGGAATTCATCATATCTTGAAGAATATAGGGAATTGGATAATGGAATATATTTCTAGGGAAGAAAAAATTGAAGTTGGTAGAATGGCCAAAGAGTAAGGGTTACATTTGTTTACGAACAATCCTTTTAAATTAGTTGGATTGATTGTATTTTCTTTTCACCAAAACTAAATTTTCTATTATTAATTTATTTTCTTTTAATCTATTATATGTCTGTGATGAATGAATTCTTATTCTAATCAATTATTAAAAATAATTTAATTGGTAAATGATCATCACTTACTAAATTACTATGGGAGCCAGATTATTTGTCAATATTTATATTGTGACCTTGCCCTTAATTGATCACTGATGGATCCTAAATGATTAAGTATAATAAATTACTTGTCCTTTAGTCTTCGCAACTAATAATTTCAATGCAGTGAATTAAAATGAATACATATATGGGGCCTTTTATTAAAATAATCCAAAAAATAATTAATTATTAAAATAATTTACCTTTTTAATTAAATATCAAAATGACCTAAAAACTACAGTAAATTTAGGTGGAACCAAATTAAATGGCTCCACCAAGTTACCACATCAGCATAGGGGATTAAAAAATAATTTTTTAGTGGAGCCATTTTGAATTGCTCCACCTGTATAAAATACAAGGAAAATACTGTAAAATCTGAAAAATTGGGAGCCTTTAAAATAATTTTCTATTTTTTGGTGGAGCCATTTGAAATGGCGCCACCACCTCTACAGACTTTTTTTTTTAAATTTTGTCTTTTTTTTAGATATTTAAAAAGTTGAGGGCCTAAAAAGTAATTTCTCCTTTTTTGGTGGTGCCATTTCACCACTCTTCTGAAACTTTTTTTTTCCTTTTTTTTACTTTTATATTATTTTCTTATTTTATTTTGTTTAAATAATTTATTTTATTAATTTTAAAAATTTGCAATATATATTTAAAATGTTTATAATATATTTTAAAATTTTAAATATCATTTTAAATAATTTTTAACTTTAGATATATATTTTCTAATTATTTTAAATATTATATTTTTTACTTTTTCTAAGTTTTTGAAAATTTAAGGGCCTTAAAAGTAATTTTCCTTTTTCCACCTATACAGACTTTTTTTTTTAAATTTTGTCTTTTTTTTACTTTTTTAGGTATTTAAAAAGTTGAGGGCCTAAAAAGTAATTTTATTTTTTTGGTGGTGCCATTTGAAATGGCACCACCACCGTCCTGAAACTTTTTTTTTCTTTTTTTCTTTTACTTTTATATTATTTTTTTATTTTATTTTGTTTAAATAATTTATATTATTAATTTTAAAAAATTTGTAATATATATTTAAAATGTTTATAATATATTTTTAAAAATTTTAAATATTATTTTAAATAATTTTTAACTTTAGATATATATTTTTAATTATTTTAAATATTATTTTTTTTACTTTTTCTAAGTTTTTGAAAAATTTAAGGGCCTTAAAAGTAATTTTTCTTTTTTTGGTGGTGCCATTTGAAATCGCGCCACCACCTCTAGAGACTTTTTTTTTTTAAATTTTGTCTTTTTTTTTTACTTTTTTTGGTATTTAAAAAGTTGAGGGCCTAAAAAGCAATTTCCCCTTTTTTTTATTTTGGCTTTTTCTTTTTAATTTTTATTATTTTATTATTTTATTTTATTTATTTAATTTCTATTTTTAAATTTAAAAATTTATAATGTGTATTTAAAACGTTTTATATTATATTTTTAAAATTTTAAATAAATTTTAATTTTAGATATATATTTTAATTATTTTAAATATTATATTTTTTACTTTTTTTCAAGTTTTTAAAAAGTTTGGGGGACTTAAAAGTAATTTTCTTTTTTTTGGTGGAGCCATTTGAAATGGCGCCACCACCCCAGACAATTTTTTTGGTTTTTTGTCTTTTTCTTTTTTCCTTTTATATTATTTTATTTTATTTATTTAATTTATATTATTTTTTCTTTTTCTTTTTTTCTTTTATATTACTTTATTGTCTTATATTAGTTATTTATTTTATTTTATTAATTTTAAAAAATTATAATGTATATTTAAAATGTTGTATAATATATTTTTCAAATTTTAAATATTATTTTTAAATAATTTTTTAATGTTAAATATATATTTTAAAATTATTTCTTTTAAATTTTAAATTTATTGTTCAAATTACTTTTGAAATTATTAGTTTTATAATAATTAAAATATATGTTTAATTTTATATTAATTTTACATAGAATTTTTAAATTAAAATTTTAATTTTATTCTTATTTTATTTGAAGAATGAATTAAAATATATATATATTATAACTAATACATCATGTCAAATGATGTGACTATTAATAAACTTAAAATAAATAATCAATTTTTGTATTATATATAGTGTGGGGCTTGGTCCCCCACCGATTGAAAGTTAGCAATTGAGAGAAAATGTATGTATTTATATTGTATTTATATTTTTTATAGTTAATGTTATATTAAAAATAATTGTTGTATTTATGTTTTTTTATATTGTACAGATACTAAAATATCTTCTTGAGTAAATACGGATCACACATCATCGATGATCGATAAACAAGAAAATTATTTATAATTGAAATAAAAATCGTTTTAGTTTCTTATTTTTCTTGCTAATCGCTACTCGTTGAACGATTTTGACCGCTTTAAAATATTTATCTCTATTTAGTTGTTATTATTCATTTTAACTATTTTCTTACATGATATTAATCTCTAATTAGTTGTTATTATTAATTTTAACTATTTTCTTGTATGATATTAATCTCTATTTAGTTGTTATTATACCTTTTAAGCGCTTTAAAATTTTAGAAGGAAAAAGGAGTGGACAACTTCACAACTCTCAAATAATTATAATATGTTTAATTATTTATAGTAAAATAATATTATAATTTAAAAAGGAGTGGGCAATTTCAATTTTACTCTTCAATATATTTTTTGTATGTTTAAATTATATAGATAATTGATTTATCATATTTTTATAAAAAATTACCATACAGGAAGGTTATCGGGTTTTGAGGTCGCGGTTTCATTTTCCCAAGTATGATCCGGACGAGCGGATCATGCTATACTTACAGATGGCAGGGTTTGGGGACGTCGCATTGATCCGGAGGTTTGACCTGAGGGCAAACTTAATATCCGCCTTAGTTGAGCGGTGGTGTACGGAGACCCACACCTTTATTATGCCGTGTGGGGAGTGCACTATCACATTAGAAGACGTCGATGTGCAACTTAGGTTACGAATTGACGGCGCTATCAGGCACCAACCATATTCGTGCCACTTATGAATAGGTAAAAATAGAATTATACTTAACATTTAACGACTCATAAGTGTGGATAATCATTTTTCCAAGTTTAACTGCCAACGTGTTTGTTTCAATTTCAGATGGGCGACGTCTCCGGGAATTGGTGCGAGCCAATCATTTACCGCCAAATGATAGAGGCGTACGCTGGAGAGAAAGTAATATATATTAATATAGTTTAAGTAACATTTATTTAACGTATCCAGTTATAGTATGTTATGTGAATTGACTCATTATGTTATATTGTGTAGTTCTTGTGGATGCCGTATTCTGCACTGAACGTTGCAGCCCTTATTCCTCAGAGGGTTCACGCTGAAGCCCATGCGTGGTGCATTAACACGCCGATGCTCAACTTCTCAACTGTTGAGTGGTATAACGGTGATCGAGTTATGCGATAATTTGGGTGTAGACAATTTGTGCCAGTCGAGCCAGAACAATTTGATGAGGTCTACAGTAAGACCATGAGGGGGAAACATACAACAAATTGGCATGTGGAACATCAATCTTTTGTAGCACTATGGAATACCCGGTATGACAGGCGGCCTGAGATGCACTCGTGCATGTTTGACTTTAGTCCCTCGACTGAATACATGCAGTGGTACATGACTCAATGGCGTGTTTATTTATATGGTGGACAGTTTATGATAGTACTAGGTCATGGCTACAGACGTGGAAATCAATCTATGGGGGAGCTAGAGGATCAACATATGGCGGAGCCCAACTCGGAGAACCAACCTTTGAACACATCGGACCAATGGATTGACACTTTTTGTGATGAGTCGCATAGCAGTTCATATCACTCGAACATTGCCGGTTCAAGTTCATATCACCCAGACATAAGTGGTTCAAGTTCATATCACCCAGACATAGGCGGCTCAAGTTCATTTCACCCAGACATAGGCGGTTCAAGTTCATTTCACCCAAACATAGACGGTTCAAGTTCATTTCACCCAGAGCAACCACCGATATCATTTGATATGTTTGGTAATAACATGTACTCCACTCCGCCTCAGGCCACGTTCGATCCAGCTGCCGATATTCCTGATGTGTACCGTACACCCCAACGTCCACCCCGTCAACGAAGGCCCGTGAATCGCTATAACCCGAACGACGATACCATTCCCGGTTCTTTCCAATTTTAAGTTATGTTAATTTTTAAGAGTTATGTCATATTTCTTGTATTACTCTAGGTTTCCACAACTTATATATTAGTCTTGTTTTTATATAATTTATGATGTCTTTTAAAGTGTTTAAATTTGCAACTGTTAATTTTAAGTAAAAACTTAACACTAAATAATACAAACTTTAATTCTAAGAGATCATAAAATGCAAACATCAGGTAGAACATTTAATTTCTTTCAGACCGTGAAGATTGACCAGTGTAGACGTTTCTATGGGGACATTTGTTTCTATTGTGGCCAACTGTTCTACATATGGTGCAACGTTTTGGGTTAACTTGTTCTCTTATATCCATATCATTTCGAATCCTCGTTGTTGTCGGTCTACCTTTGACTCTCCTACGTAGTGACCGATCTGGCAACATCTCGAACACAGGCGGTTGCTCTTCCTATATTGATACATCCCTTAATACGAGAAATTCATTATCCCAAATACGCAACGTACGTTCAAGTGTGTACACATTTTTGATATATTGTTCGGCATTCAAACTGTAGGTAGCACACGCTGCAACCACGTGCGCACACAGATAACGTAGTGTTTGGAACATCCCACACTCACATCGCCTGTTTAGGAGATCAACTCCGTATGACCGTGGCGAAATTCTCGACCGACGACTGATATACTCTGTCCTCGAAAAGTTTCCAAATTTCGGGAATATAGTTCTGCATTCATCGACCTAGCCCTTTCAGTGTTCTCTTTCATGGCATCTCTAATTTTTTCGACGTACACGTGTCCTGCCTCTAACTGTTTTGGTTGTTTCAACCCCATTTTTGGCATTAAGGTTGCTAGCCTATAAAATATGGCTAAAAAAACTGTTGAAATCGGCAAGTGACACATACGCCTCAATACGGAGTTAATGGCCTCAACGAGGTTAATTGTCATTTGACCATATCGATACCCCTCGTCAAAACATTGAGCCCATTGCCACGGCTCCATGCTACCTAACCACTGTCTGAGAGAAGGATTGGACCCCTCCATATCAGTCTCTAACCTCGCCAGCTTATGTCTGAAACGGTGTGCTTCCAGCTCGTATCCTATGTATGTATTCCAATTTTAAGTTATGTTACTATTTGAATTAGGAAATGGACTCGAAATAATTAGAAATATGAATTTAAATACGATATATTTACCCATGTTCACAATTCGTTTGCGTCAGTCTTTGTTCTTGTACTGATTGTGGAAGTTGACAGCGATGTGACGAATACAATAGACGGACCTCCATGGAACCTCAGATTGTTGAATCACAACAACAAGACCCTTCGATCTGTCGGATATAATGCAAATGTTATCTTGCCTGACAACATGTCTCCGCAAGTTCTTAATGAAATATGCCCACGATTCGGAGTTCTCTGACTCTACGATGGCAAAAGCGATCGGTAGTACATTTTCGTTACCGTCTTGTGCAACCGCAATCAAAAGTATTTGTGTGTATTTCCATAAAGCCATGTTCCATTAACTTGCACTAGTGGTTTGCAGTGGGGGAAAGCTCTAACACATAGATCGAAAGTCCAGAACAGTCGACGTAAAACTCTTCTCCCCAGTTCCAATTGTCTAGTATGGCCTCTATAAGGCAATGTTTGCAAGTCCACGATAGTTCCTGGGATACTCCACCATCGCTGAAATCCAACCCTGAAGTTCATTGTATGACTCATCCCAGTCCCCGTACAATTGTTGCATGGCCATTTGTTTTGCCAACCACGCTTTCCTATACGAAACTCTGTATTGAAATCGAGCTTGCATGTCTGCAATCAATGTTGACACATGAATGATTGGACTATCTTTCACTAGTGGCATGATGCAGTTGCAAATACTTTTGGCATCCAATTTTCGGTGGTCTTGAGACATACGTGCGACGCTACATGTATGATGCCCTTCTAGTTTACGTATTTGCCACTGTTGAGTCCTCTATATAAATACAGCTCGAACTCGCCAACCACACCCATTGCCGGCTCTCCAACATTCCCCAACATATAATGTCGGTGTAGATTTGACAACCTTGTAATCAATCGACAACTTCATACTATATTGTTTGATGGCAAACACACAGTCCGCCTTGTTCTTGAACAGTTGCCCAACGAATAACTCCTCGAACTGTGAATTTATCGTCAATCTATGAGCACATACTATATCGGCGTACTCAGGAAACTCGGATGCATGCGTTGCATCTGGATCTACGTTCAACATGTCGTCCCCAAGTTCATTTCGTAAGATAATAGCATGACTTGGGTTACTTAATGAAGGGCCGTGAACATCTTCAACCTCTTCTGGGCCTTCATCATCGATATCGTCCGGAACTTCATCAGCATCGAGGTCACTAAAATCTTCAACATCTTGATCAGAATCTTCACCATTATTGGTCATTTCTCTGACATTTGCCTCTGTGCTTATTATCACCTCCGGATGTATTTGTAGACGGGGAATGAGGTAGGGTTCTTTATGAACTCCCACCATAATTAGGAATTTCGGTATTTGCGAGGTTCCACCGCATTCTAATTGGTCCGTCCATCCAACATTAAGATCAAAGTCAAATCTGTGATGTTGACTTATTGGACTAACATTCTCAATAGGCTCTAAGTCTGCTAGCTCCGCAAATAATTCAACTGGTTGGGGTTCTCACTCTCACTCGACCACCATATTTCCATCATAGTGCACAAGTCATCATCATCTAATAGCTGCATCGCACAAAATTTAAACGGATCTGTAGAGATTGGGAACTTGTAAAATAATTTGGACATTGTCCTTCTAGAACGGATAGCTCTTTTCGCACTGATCTTCCTTTTCATTTCTACTAGCTTCACATTTTTTTTGAATCGCAAACCTACTCTTTGCCCACCTTGAAATACACAGCCAATATCACCTTCTACAATTTCACCATCAAAAACAACATACACCAAAAACATCTCATTACTCATTTTTAATAGATATTTTTAACTTCCCACTTAACACATCAGTTACACCACTCTATATATAGAAGAGAACCAAGAGGTGGAGCCATAAAGAATGGCTCCACCAAAAACTGTGATTTTTGAGATTATAGGGGGCCCTATAACAATTTTATCATTTTCGAGTTTGCCAAATCCACCCGTTTTCGAGTCTCAACCAAGTTTAATAAACAACTAAAATAAGAAAATATTTCAAATAAAATAAGAATAAAATTAAAATATTTAATTTAAAAATTCTATGTAAAATTAATATAAGATTAAACATACATTTTAATTATTATAAAACTAATAATTTCAAAAGCAATTTGAATAATAAATTTAAAATTTAAAAGAAATAATTTTAAAATATATATCTAACGTTAAAAAATTATTTAAAATAATATTTAAAATTTTAAAAATATATTATACAACATTTTAAATATACATTACAAATTTTTAAAATTAATAAAATAAAATAAATAACTAATATAAAACAATAAAGTAATATAAAAGAAAAAGAAAAAAGACAAAAAATAATATAAATAAAATAAAACAATAAAATAATATAAAAGAAAAAAGAAAAGACAAAAATCAAAATTGTTAGTGGTGGTGGCGCCATTTCAAATGGCTCCACCAAAAAAAAAAAATTACTTTTAAGTCCCCAAAAGTAAAAAAATATAATATTTAAAATAATTAAAATATATATCTAAAATTAAAATTTATTTAAAATAATATTTAAAATTTTAAAAATATATTATAAAACGTTTTAAATATACATTACAAATTTTTAAATTTAATAATATAAATTAAATAAATAAAATAATAAAAAGTAAAAAAAAAAAAAAAAGCCAAAATAAAAAAAAGGGTGTCAGAGGGCAATGACGCCATTTCAAATGGCACCACCAAAAAAGAGAAAATTACTTTTAAGGCCCTTAAATTTTTAAAAACTTAGAAAAGTAAAAAATATAATATTTAAAATAATTAAAAATATATATTTAAAGTTAAAATTATTTAAAATAATATTTACAATTTTAAAAATATATTATAAATATTTTAAATATATATTACAAATTTTTTAAAATTAATAATATAAATTAATTAAACAAAATAATATAAAAAATAATATAAAAGCAAAAAAAAAAAAATCACAAGGGTGGTGATGCCATTTCAAATGGCACCACCAAAAAAGGAAAAATTATTTTTTAGGCTCTCAACTTTTTAAATACTTGAAAAAGTAAAAAAAAAAAGATAAAATTAAAAAAAAAGTCTGTAGAGTGGTGGGGCCATTTCAATGGCACCATCAAAAAATGGAAAATTGTTTTAAAGACCTCCAATTTTTCAGATTTTATAGTATTTTCATTGTATTTTATACAGGTGAAGCTATTTAAAATGGCTCTATCAAAAAATTATTTTTTAATCTCTTATGCTGACGTGGCAATTTGATGGAGCCATTTAATTTGACTCCACTTAAATTTACTGTAATTTTTAGGTTATTTTAGTATTTAATTAAAAAGATGAATTATTTTAATAATTAATTATTTTTTTAGGTTATTTTAATAAAAAGGCCACATATATGGTTAAAGTTGGATGATTTCAGTGGCCCCTTGGTTTTGCTAGATTCATATAAACATTTCATTTTTTTAATAATCGACACGTGAATAAATTACAACCGGTAAGATTTTCCCTTTCTTTTTTTTTTTTTTCTGAAAAAAGTTAAATTAGTATTTTTAATAGTAAAAAGTTTACAATATTGGTTGAGCTGAAGAAACCTATGAATGCATTTGTTTGGTTGTGGTGGGGTGGGGGTGTCACGCATTTACTAGGGACGAGTGACTTTCTTATTATTAGAGGTGAGCAAAATTTGATTCGATTCAAAAAATTCGATAAAATTTTTAAATTTTAAATTAAATAATTCAAGTTATTTGAGTTAATCAAGTTTTTTAGATCAACTCGAATAAAAAATTAAGTTTTTCGATTTAACTCGAATGTTAATTACACAATTCGGGTTATCTGAAAATTCGAATAAGAAAAGGCAAAACTACGTCATTTTGATAAATGTTTACCTTTTCTAAAGTTAAAAGTCAAAATCATTAAGTTAAAAGTCAAAACTACGTTATTTTGATAAATATTTACTCATTAAATTAAAAGGTAAAATCATTATATTATTTATGTAGTTAAATAACTTTATACTTCATTTACTAGTTAAATAATTGGTTCATATAAATGCAACATTAAGTATAAATAATAGAATTCGTTAACTCGACTCGACTTGACTCAAAATTTTTTGACTCGATTCGATCCGATTCAAAAAAAATTTAAATTGAATTCGATTGCGAAAATAGGATTCGTTAACTCGACTAACTCAAAATTTTTTGACTCGATTTAACTCGACTCGATCGAATACTCACCCTTACCTTTTGAGGTTTAGATATGATTTGCACAAAAATACAAAGTAAATATTAAATTTGTGCTTTATGTAGCAAATACTATTTTGGATGAAATAGCTCACAATCAACACTCAAATACTTTAATTGAAAATATTACCATAAAGAAATAAGACATTTGTATTTGACATTATTATCCAGTCGAGTTTAGATAAATTAAATATTAATTCATTAAAGAAAATTTGAAATTTGAAGTGGAGCTGAATTTTAGAGTTTGCAATGGAGCATTATTTTTCCTAGGTAAATGAATTCAGTAGACTAAAGTAGAGCAGTTTTGAATAAAATAAGCTTATGACATGTCCAAATAATAATAATAAAAAACTTGGGGCTGACAATAATATTTCATGATGGTGGATTATCATCAGTACGTACAGGAACATATGTAAACATCGCATTTATTATGGTGCACTCTTGCAGTATATTAACGACATAAAGTTCAATCCTATGTTCAACATAAAAACTGATTTTCAGCAATATCAATAAACCCCATACCTCGATTCTGTTGCAACCGGCAAAACACTGCATCAACCATCCGAAAAGATGCAGCCCACATGGTTGTTGGCTCTCTCATTTCTAGGTTTCCTCTCCTTTCTCACCCGCTCCATTTCCCTTCTCAACTGGGTTTTCACCACTTTTTTCAGATCCCCCAAGAACCTCAACAACTATGGTTCATGGGCTCTCATCACCGGAGCCACCGACGGCATAGGGAAAGCCTTTGCCAACCAACTAGCTCGCCAAGGCCTTAACCTTATACTCGTCAGTAGGAACCTAAACAAGCTGAAAACAGTTTCAGCTGAAATCCGAGCCCAATTTCCCCATCTAAAGATCAAGGTCGTGGCCCAGGATTTCTCCGGCAATATATCGGCTGGTGTCGGGTTGATAGAAGAGGCGGTGAAGGGGGTGGAAGTTGGTGTGTTGATCAACAACGTGGGGATAACGTACCCCAGAGCCATGTATTTCCATAAGGTGGAGGAGGAAGTGGTGAAGGGGATTATTAGAGTGAATATGGAAGGGACGACCTGGGTTACCAGAGCGGTGCTGCCGGGGATGTTAAATAGGAAGCGCGGTGCGATTGTCAACGTCGGTTCTGGTGCTTCCATTGTTGTCCCTTCGCATCCTCTTTACACAATCTATGCCGCTACAAAAGCGTAAGCCTATAAGGTTTTTTTCTTTCCGGGTTAAATCATATGATAATTTTCTAAACGTTTTTTTATCCGCACGATAAATCCTTAAATTTGGTAATTATTCGTGTATTTTTTAGTGATTAATTTAAAATTAAATTTTAAATTCGAAAATAAGAACATTATTAAATTCATGGATTAACTAATATAAAAAATTCAAACTTCAGGCTTCAAAAATTAATTTAACTCTTTTTCTGTGATATTTTTCAAAATTATATTGTATCAACTAAATCTGAAACCGATTTGATCGATCCTCGTAAAGCAATAAACTCTCTTAATTTTATTTTTCTAACTTTAAAATTAAAACTCTCTACTTTATATATATCCCACTTCTTATCGCTCAACTTAACAATATTAATATCATATTTTTGTTTTAATATATATTTCGCAATAAGTTAAATTATTAAAGTATCCTAAAAGTAAAGTAAAGTAAATTATATTATTATTATTATTATTATTATTATTATTAAAAAAACACCGTAAAAAGTGAGGTTCTAAAAAACTACTCTTTCATTTTGAACTTTTCCATTATAAATTACTTCAACATACTCCTCTCATATTTTTAATCTTTTTTTTTTTACTTTTCATATTTTTTCATTTTTACTACCCAATTTCTAAAATATTTTATTTGCCTTATTTTTTCTTTAAATTTAATTTTTATATTATTTTGAATAATAAACCAAACTTTCATATCCAAAGTTAAAACTTGATTCAGTCCAAAATTATGATGGAATCTAATTTGATTCAAACCAAACACATTCATCAAATATTCAAATCCTTAAATTCTTGAAAAAGAAGAAGAAAATGATCGTTTTATTTATCTTCCACCCTCTTTCCCTTTAGTTATACCTACTAATATTAGTATATATGTATATTATATTTTATATTCTTTTTATTGAATTGTGAAAATATAAATACAAAATAAATTATTATTTATATCAAATTTAAAATATTAGTATTAATCATGTCATATTATATTTATTATATTATTCAATACATCATAACCATATTATATTGAAAATTATCCTACATAATTTAATGTTACATATGATAAGCAGGTACATAGATAAGTTATCGAGATCTCTGTATGTGGAATATAAACTAAGAGGGATTGACGTGCAATGCCAGGTATGACACTCTTTCACAGTCCAATTTACTGCTTATTTTTTTTTGGTACATAATAGGGTTGGAAGTGAATATAAAGGACTTAACTATGGGTCCAATTAGATTTATTATTTTATTTAATATTTTAATAATAATAAATATAAAAATAACTGAATAATATTTGTTTAAAGCGACAATTTGTAATTACAAATAATTCCTATAATTGCAATTAGGTTAAATTAATATAACACATAAACGAAATTATATTACAACAATTATATAGTCGACTGAGTTTTAGTTCGTTGGTATCAATATTATTATCAATTTAAAAGGATAAGGGATCAAATGCTCTGAAGGGCATTTATTCTTCTATTTAAGGATTGGAGTAGGGTTATGGATAATTTTAAGTATTATACTAAACTATTATATGTATAAACAAAATTGATTGAAAACTCACACATGCATAGATGCGTACAATGAAACTTAAAGAGCGCATGTAAAAAAAAAACGATTTTAAGAGTACTTGCTTCACATAGTATAAACAACTTATAGAAAAATTTTAAAAATAATATTATAACATTATATTATATCATCATCATTTAAAATATTTTTATCACTCTCCGATGCCATTGTTGTTTGAATATGATTTTATATAGTTCTAACAATCTTCATTTTTTACTTGTAATTTTTTTAGATGCTATTTGATTGATTGTACTGAATGCTATTTATAAAGCTCAACTTAAATTTGAAGTAACATATAACTTTAATATTAATTAAGTAATAATTAAGATACTTAAAACTCTATTTGAGTAATAATTCTATTTTACATCAATAAAATTAGCACAACCTTTTAAAAAAAATGAAATGATCACAACTTTTTATGGCAAACTTTTAACTAGTAATTTTAAATTAAAACATAATTATAATTATTACAATTTTTCTTATATTTTATATTTAGTGTTCTGCTCAGATAATAACTCTATTTTAAAATTAGCACAACTTCTTTAACTAATAATTCTAAATTAAGCTAAAATTATTTTTAAATTAGATTATAGATAGATATATTAGTTTTATATTTATATATTGCAATTTATATATAATATCAGTATAAACATGGAAATATTAAATTGTCCAAATTATTAAAGGTTAAACAAAATAATAAATTTAAATTATTTATAGAAAAATAAAAATATATATATAATTAGACTATTTGCAAATTTGAGTGAAATTGAATAAAATTTTAGATATATTTTGAGTAGCCTTTTTTTTTTTTTTTTTTTTTTTTTTGGACTAAGAGGAGATAGGCGAGGTTCAAGATTCAAATCTGAAATTAGATGTCAACTAAAAATTTAATAAAATATAAATTCTTTAACATTACATCAATGATTTAATTAATGATAAGCTTCAAGAAATATATATATATATATATATATATATTAATATTGCTACCATAATTGTGAATTGAATTTTAATTTATTTGGCATCATTTCTATTGTGACAATAAAAAAGTATGAATATAAATGTGTTTAAATATGTCTTTGTTATAATTTAAAGAATGGATTTAAAGTATATTGTATAAAAATATAGATTGATATCCAGCAAAATTTAATTTCATCCACGACCATCTATATCACATGGGATATGATATGTATATATATATAAACCATTGGTAGGGTGGATTGGATTTAGGTTTGTATTATTTTAGATAAAAAAATTGGTTTGAATTTATATATTTAAGCTCTTTATTATTTGGTTTTCGGCAATATCAAATATCAAATATAAAATTTTAATTTTTGGGTTAATGTACAAATCTGATACTATACTTTTACTGAAAGTTTAAACTTGCTATTATAATTTATTTTGAATGCTATTTATCATTGTACTTTGTCATTAAAGATAAATTTATCATTATATTTTTGTCTAATTTTATTTTGAATTTTTGATTTAATTTTACTACTCAAATTTAATTCAAAATAGCTTAAAACATTTAATATTTTAATTTAATACTTAGAAATAATGAATTAATATAATACTCACAATTAATAAAAACAATTATTTATAAAATATTTAATATTTTAATTTTTGAGATTTTTGTTAAATAAAATTGTAAGTTAATTTATTAATTTTTAATATTTTATTAAATTAATTTATTGTTAAATGCTAAAATAAAATATTTTAAAAATATTTTTCTTTTAAATTTTATTTTAAATCATCAAAACCAATATTAAGTGGTTAATTTTAATAAAATAAAAATTAATGGCAAATTCAAGAAAATAAAAATTTAGAGGTAAAATTCAATCCAATAAAAGTCATGTAGCATATCCAACCATATTCTCAAAGTACAAAGACCAATATTAATAAAAATAAAGTATTCAATATTTACCATTAATATGATGATAAATTTTCATTTTAATCTTTAATTTTTTAAAAAATTTAATTCCAAATTTATCCTTTGAGTTTGAATAGTTAATTTAATTAGGATTTTTATATATTAGGTTTGATTATATTTGGGTTTGTATAAATTTGAACTAAAATTTAGTTAATACCAATTGAATTTATTAATTCTTGTATTTAGAAATTATTTTTCCAGTTTTACAAATTAATTAAGAGAAGGCATTGCAGAATTATATATTATTGAGGGTACATCAAATACAAAAGTAATATTCAGATGTAAATCATTTGTTTTAGATACATATGTGTGTTCCCCGCAGGTACCGCTATATGTGGCAACAAATTTAGCATCCAAAGTAGCATCAATCGAGAAATCATCTATGTTTGTCCCATCGCCTGAAGATTACGCCAAAGCGGCGATCCGCCAAATAGGCTATGAGCCACGGTGCACGCCGTACTGGTCTCACGCTGTTCAGTGGTGTTTTGCATGGTTGCTACCCGATGTCCTTCTTGATGCTTGGCGTCTCTCTATCGCCCTCCGAAGGCGAGCAGAGGTCCTTGCGTAACTTTCTTTATTCTTCACATTAATTCAATAATAGATTATATGGTCGATAATAAATGCTCTTTGTTTTCCCTCTCTTAATACTTCATAGATTTGCTTCGAAGGCATAAAAATACAGTTGTTCAAGTCATTAGCACACAATATACAATATGATACGTACTTGAGATGTTTGTATGATAAAATTTGCTGTTGTGAGCAGCGAGAACAAACCCCAGCCGAATAGCAGGAGCCACAGCAGTAGCAGCCAGTGATAATTAGGCTCGAAGGTTCGTCTGAAAAATGAGAAAGTTTGGATAAAAATACGATATCTGAAAAATGAGTTCGAATAAAATTTAAGGCTCATTTTCTATATGGGTCGAGCCTTGGGCAAAACTTTTTGGCTCAAACTTGGCCCGATTTGGCTCAAATATATTATGTTATAAAAATTAATTACATTAATTATTTAAGTTAAATAATAATTAATATTTTTATATTAAATGACTAATCTAATAATAATTAAATTAATTATCCAAAAAAAGTTTACCCAACTAAAAAACTCAATTCAAAAATATAATTTTAAAATTTTTATTTAATAAAATAAAATATTTATTATATTTATTTGTTTTAATATAATAAAATATTTATTATATTTATGGTAGTTTTTTATTATAAATATTTTTATGTATTTTTAATGTGTTAAAAAATTTATTTTACCATTTTGGTGCATTTAATGAATTATATTTTTTAAATTATTTTTAAATAAAAATTATTCTTTTAAAAATAAGATATTGACTAATCGAATTAAATTTAAATTTACTTTTTTTTTTAAATTAGATTGATCTTTAAAAATTAATAATAAATCTATATTTCAAGTTAAATCAAGTTCAAACTTAAAGAATAGATCTGAATATTTTACGTGGATCTGGCCCGGCCCAAGAGCACTTTCAATGGCAACCAAAATTGAAGCATTTGTGTCGGCAACAATACGTCCTTACTCCTTACCAATTCTTGCCCAATCGAAAGAAGCAACACAATTTATCTTATGGAGACCCATGGGCTTTCTTGAACATTCTTACGTTAATAATGAAAAGCTTAATAAAAATTTATGTTTTTTATAAAAATAATTTAAAATCTTTTATTAATTATAAAAATATTTATTTTTTTAATTATATACGTAAATGATTTGAAATAAATAATAAAAATTGTTGGAGCTAAAGAGATTAACACCACCCACTTAGCACATCAACCAATCATTGGTTGCTAGAATTAAAAAAATAAATTTATTGGGTGGATCCAATCTATTTGGCGTGATCCATATAAATATCACTCTAATGCGAATATTTCTGAATATTTCATGGGCTAGAAAATAAATAATAGTGGTGGAGTCATAGATTGGTGCCATCACCTTTATTATGTTAGAAATTCTTCTAAGTGATTTTTATTTTTATTTTAAAACTAAAATTATTATTTTATTTGGTAGAGCCATAAAGAATGGCGTGGCCACCATGCTACCATCTGTTTTTTGAGTTTTTTTAAAAATTATTTTTTAAAAAAATAATTTTTTATTTTGGTGAATTCATTCTCTTTGGCGTGACCATTTTGGTGGTGCCATTGAGAATGGTGTGACCACCATAATTTTTTTTTTTTTTTTTTTGGTGGACTCATTCTCTTTGGCTTGACCACCTTGGTGGTGCTACAAATACAGATTTTTCTTGACACTTTTGTAACAGTTGAACCAGAAAAGAAGAAAATAGAAAAATTGTTGTGTTTAGTAGGAGAGCTCAAAAATTGTGGTGAAGATGAATAACTCAGTGTTTTTTGTGTACATCTTTTTTTATGGAGAAATTGTAGATTGTGATGTTGGTTTTATATTTCAAGGTCGGCAAAGAGTAAGGTTGCGATTCAATAAAACTGTGAAACTGGAAGAAATGAAAAGAAAGATCAGTACGAAAATAGCTATCCATTGTAGAAGGGCGATATCCATATTATTTTACAAGTTTCAATATCTACAGATTTATGAAAATTTACGGATATACAACTGTTAGATGATGATGACTTGGGACTATGATGGCAATATGGTTGTTGACTGGGAATGTGAACCTCTAACTAGTTAAGTTATTCGTTGAGTTCTCCAATTTAGAACCCATTGAGAATGTCAATCCAATAAGTCAACATCACGAGTTTGACTTTGATCTTAATGCTAGATGAACAGATCAGTCAAACTGTGGGGGGACATCGCAAATGCCCAAGAATCCAAATTATGATGGGAGTTCGTATAACAACCCTGTCTCTAGTCCCCTTCTACAAATACATCTGGACTTGATAGGTATCGATGCAGATGTCGCAGAAGGGTCCGATAATGATGAAAATTCTTATCACGACTTTGAAGATTTTAGTGACCCCGATCTTGATGATGTTTCAGATGATATCGACGATGAAGGCCTCAAGGAGGTTGATGGGCGTCGAAACCACCAAATATAATTCCTACGCTCTAATTAAATTAAACAGTAGTATAGAGTAGTAAGGTCGATCCCACAGGGATTGAGATCCCTGATTTTCCTATTTACATGACCAGATTCCTGAGTCTAGGCAACTTTCATGCCTACAACCTGTACGTGCAGAGCTGAAAAATAAAAAGAGGATTTAGGTTGATAAAGAAAAAAAATATAAAATAAAATGAAATAATAACAAAATAATAGTTTGCAAAATAAAACTAAGTAATTTAAATTAAATTGGTAAATCAATGTGTGAATGTTTAGCCCTAGCCTTGGTACATTCCGAGCTCAAACTGATCCTTGAAGATGGATTTTTCTTCTTCTTAACGATAAGTTAGTTATAACGACTAAAGGCGCCCCACCTGCCAACTCTTCCTTATGTAGTTCTTTTCTGGTATGACCTGCAAACCAACCCTTACCAATTATCTAACCACGTAACACGCGTTCGCGATTTAAGATCTCTACAGCCTTGTGAACTAAAAAAGTCCAACCCGACTTAACGACCACAACAACGTGGGTCTTTTAAATCCGATCACTATTGCCCTTGACGGAACACAACTAGCTTTTTCCGATTTGTCATGCCAAGTTGTCCGCAGAAACTCGAATATGGCAGATGAAAAACTCGTTTTCCCAACTATACGCCAAAACAACTCCCCCTCAACGTGCACTTTGAGCTCAATTGAATCAACTTTACGGGACGAATGTGACTATCCCATATACCGGAGACGAATACCATGTTAAAAGGTTCTAGCACAGGTTCATATATCACGATTTTCGATAGGAATGATAATTAGCCTACGGCTAAATGGGGTTTATTCGAGCATGAAATTAATCATACTCGATTGGGGTTTAAAAATGGATTTGAATGTAATGATGATAAGTGAAAATGAGGAAGGACTTAAAAAACAATTGAACCAAAAATAAGGAAATCGAAAAAAAAAATGGAAGTAAATTTGAATAGCTACTGATGAGTGAAAAAGAAAAGAATTGTTATTAATTCTATTCAAGTGTGTTTTTTCCAAGCTACCATTACAAGGTATTTATATACTTTTCATATGCCAAATTTAGCATGATTCCTTCTAAGATTATGCCTAACAAGCAACTAAATTCAATTTTTTCTTATATTCCTAGAGTTTGACAAATTCACAATCTGATTTTTTGTCAGCCACTAATTCAGCTACTTTTTCAATTTGGCTCCTTTTATTGCTTCTCATTCCAATTTAGCCGAATTTGCTTGACTAAATAGGATTTAGTTGAGTATGAGATTAATCATACTCGATTGGGGTTTAAAAATGAATTTCAGCGTAAAGATGATAGGTGAAAAGGAAAAAAGACTTAAAAAGAAATTGAACTAAAAATAATGAAATGGGAAAAAAATGGCAATGAACTTCAATAGCTACTGATGCATGAAAGAGAAAAGAATTGTTTTTAATTCTATTTTAGTGTGTTTTTGTAACAGCCTGATTTAGACCCTAGTCGGAACAGTGATTTCGGGACCACAAATCTGAGTCAAAAAATATTTTAATATTATGTTCCGTGCTTATAGTATGTGAATCGACATGTGCAAAATTTCCGTGATTTAATTTATCCGTTTGTGTGCTTAATTTACGAAAAGGGCTAAATCGCATAAAAAGTAAAAGTGGCATTCTCATTGTTAATATGTTAATTCGCTATATGATTTGATTTATGGGAAGTCCTTAAAAGGTTAATATGCCATTATAAGGCTAGTGGACATTTATGTCCATGATTCAAGTGTTTTATATTAATATTTCATTAAGGTTAAATTAGTAATTCATTAAATCAAAATGAATTAAGTGAATAAGGCCAAAATGTTCATCATTTTCAAGTGTTCTTCCACCGAAATTAGAAAGAAAATAAGGGTTTTAAAGCTTTCTTCTATTCAGCCTTATGCAAGCTTAATCAAGGTGTGTTTATGTTTCAGTTTTTGATAATTTCTACATTTTTGTTATCGTTGCAATGTGTTTTCTTAAGTCCATGTCTCAATTTTAGAATTTGATAATGATTTTGAGTTGTGCCATTGATGATTTTGTGAGTTTAATGATGTTAATTGATGAATTATGAAAGTTTGGTATGAGATTAATATGTTTTGTATTTAGATTTTTGATGAATTTGAGTATATTGGGATAAATCGTGAAAATGAGAAATTGAGGGGATAAAATGTGAAATAAATGAAAGGTATGGGCTAATATGAGCTAAGGGAATATTCGGCTAAGCCTTTGTATAAGGAAATTATGTGTATTTTTTTATTTTGTGAAATGAGGACTAGTGTTAAAATGTGAAAATATCAGGGTTAAATTGTAAAATGCCCTAAATATGTGTAAATGGATTGAATTGAATGATTTGGTGAATAAAATAGTTAAATTTGAATGTGTATAGATCAAGAGCCAAAGAAAACAGAATTAGATCGGGGAAAATCGAAAGTAGTTGAATAGCCATTCGTTTCTATTCTTTCCCCTACGAGGTAAGTCTATATACAAATAAATGTGTTTGAATTGAATTATTATTGTTTATATGTGAATGAATTGTGATATATGGCAATTTGAACTGATTATGTGAAATCCGGGAAAGTTTCGGTAATGTGACGATGTCCGAAAAGCCCCGTACGAACCTTAGGAAATATTTAGGATATGTATGTCATGACATAGGATTCCGATATGAGTTATCGTGTAAGACCACGTCTGGGACGTTGGCATCGATTTTTGATTTACGTGTAAGACCATATCTGGGACATCGGTGTCGTATTTGATTTCATATAAGACCCTGTCTGGTAGAGATGTATGCCCGGCCCGAAGGCTCGCCCGAAAAATGGGAGGGTTTGAGTAAAAATATAGGCCCGAAAAATGGGCTTGGGCAAAAAAACGAGGCCTGTTTAGAAAATGGGCTGGGCCTTAGGTATGATTTTTTTGGCCCGGGCCCGGCCCAAAATATTTTAATATTATTTTTATTTTTTTATTAATAAAATTTTATCTTTAGTATTATTTTTATTTTATTTTTTCACGTGCCTTTCTCTTAATCTCTTCAGGCTTCCTCCGTTCCTCACCTTTTTTCCATTTCTAAAAATCAAAATCCCTAACCTAACTTCCTCTTCATCTTCCTCCCTCTTCCTCCCAAACATTCCTGACAGCACATTGAGAGAGCATCTTCAATTTTGTGGTCTTGGAGCTCCCCCAAGTTGTAAGCTTCTTCTTCAATCTTCATTTCTTGGTTGAGTTCTGTTTTTTCTTTTTTCTTTTTGGTTTCAGCATACTGCAAAGGAATAATTTCAATATATGCTTTAAGTTGTATTAGAAATAAAAAAAATTCCAGCCTATTAATCTAAGCATAAGACAGATCATAGATGGGTGCATTGTATAGCTTTAACAAGGAAAGCATTTTTTTCCCATTTCTTTTCCTCATCGATTCTCGCATTTTCCCGGTAACCAAACAAGAAGATAAATGGAAAATGCAGGTTTTCTCTCGAAATGAACACGTATTTTAAGAGTTGGCCTCTGTCCCTCCTTTTAGAATTTAGATTTTCTCTCTTTATTAAATAAAATTCAAAAATATTCGAATTCTTTTTTATATAATTATTTTAAAAATTCATTGGTTTACATTTTAAGATCATTTTAAGATTTCAAATGATATGTTTTTTTAGGAAATGAACTGTCCATTATATAAAAAAATGCATATATCTTATCCATTAGGAAAGGAACTCAATTTCATTACCATGCTTCCATCTTTATACAAATATTCCAACTTGTAAGAGTATTTTAAATTGAATGTATGACATATTGTAAACTCCACCCTTTTATCACCTTGATACAGTAAGTTTAATGGTATTAAATATTTGTGTATACTTGCTTGTCGGCCATGTGACCGAAAGTAACTTATAAGAGTAGTTAGTTTTCTTGTGGAAAACTATGAGCTTTTGATAATGATTAGTTTGATTTTCCACTGAAAGTTGTTCTCTTATAATTACCAAGGATGGCTACCATGTTTGATGCTATGCAGGGCAAATTTTAGTGCTTTTCATCTTATGTTTGCATTGAAATTGAATAAGATCTAATCTACAATGATAAATTATGTTAATATCTAATCTACAATGATAAAATTACACATTAATTCCTTTAAAAATTTAAAATTCATATTTGATTCCTTTCGTTTTGTGTGAGAATCATGGGAAACTTTAATGGGAAGACCTTTTTTCTAAGTTTGACTTCCTTTGGATCACTGATTGCCTCCACAAAGGCACATAGCCTCAATGCAGTTACAAACTCCAAAAGGCTATTTTCCTTTGACTAGAGTCGAAGCCTTCAGTGTACCTACAGTGAACCAAGAAGCATTTTCCTTTGAAAAATATAACCATATTTTATCTATGATTTTTCCTTTTTATCCTTAAAAGTTAAAATAATTTCATACCTAACCTTATTTGTTATCAGGTTTGGGAAGCTAGCCGCTAATATTGCTACTGGTTTATTGTGATTACTAATTGTTTGACTACTATTCATATATTTAGGTATTGATTACATAATATTGGGTGGTATGGTGTTCCAACTTGTGCTTTATTCTTGCTATCTCTTTTTTGGATACTGATTGAGAGCATTTTTCTATTCTGTGCTTATTGTATTTTTTATGTTTTTTTCTGTCATGATCTTGCTTTCCCCAAGTAGCATAGATACATATTTCTTGCTGTTGCTCCTTCAATGTTTGTTGCAATATGTTGGGTCATTTCTTTTTCTTTTTACTGCAATTTGGTGATGATGGTTTTTTTTAAGTTAGATGTTGTGCACATATTTTGAATCTTATAGTTAAAGCTGGTTTGGAACTTGCTGATGATGTTGTTGGTAAGATTTGAAATGGAATTAAGTACATAAAAAAGTCGGGAATTCATAGGAAAAGATTTTATGATGTAGCCGACAAAAGTTTTCATTTGAATGTGACCAAAAAGTTGCATCAAGATGTGTGTGTGAGATGGAATTCTACTTATTTGATGCTTGAATCTTATTTCTAATATAGAGATGCGCTAGATTATTGGGGCCAACGGGATAAAGGCTATCAAATATTTGCACTTTCTGACGAGGAGTGGAGAAATGTTGCTATTCTTTGCAAAATTTTGAAAGCCTTTTATGATGTGACTTGTATTTTTTCTGGTTCTAATTATCTGATGGCCAATCTTTATTTCAGAGGGGTTTGGAAGGTTCACAAGGTCTTGCTTGATACAGTTAAAGGTCCTCATTCTTTTTTAACTCCAATGGTTGAGCAAATGCAAGAGAAATTTAATAAATATTGGGCTGAGTATTCGTTGATATTGTCATGTGCTGCAATTTTAGATCGTCGTTACAAGTTGAATTATGTGCAGTATTGCTTTACTTCAATCTATGGTATTCATTCTTCAGATTTTGTTGAAACCATTCTTAGCAATCTTAGACTCTTGCTTGACGAGTACGCTAAGAAATCCAAATCCACGTCTTCCTCTTTGGCTGAGAATTCTAATGTCTCAGATAAAGATCCCGTTGATTCTAGTTTGCATCAACACAATGTTAATAGTGTTGATTTTGGGGGAGATTTTGATGAGAGTGATGATTATAAATGGTATTTAAATAAATCTAGCACTAAGAGTGAAAAGTCACAGTTGGACATTTATTTGGAAGAACTGGAGCTTGAGCTAAATAGTCAAATTGATGTTTTGGATTATTGGAGCAAAAGTTCAGTTCGATATAATGTGCTTTCATTATTGGCTCGTGATCTTTTGGCAATTCCAATATCATTGTAGCTTAAGATCGCTTTTAGCATGGGTAAAAAGTTATCACACCTTTGAGGAGTTCACTTAAGCCAAAAATGGTTCAAGCCGTTGTTTGCCTTGATGATTGGATGCGAGCTAAGGGATTTTCAACGGGTAATTATTATTCTCGTTTTATTGTTGTAATTTTATATTATTTTTTATCAATTTGATAATCTAGTTATTTATTCTTATTTCATGTTAAAAGTTGGTGACAAGAATGACGATGAGGACGATGAGGATGATGAGGATGATGAGGACGATATTTCTTCGAGTGCTTTTTAGGTTACCTTCCTTTCTAACTATTGGCAATTTAATTTAGCTTACAATTTATAGTTTCTTATAAAATTAAATATGTTAATTGGTTAATGTATAGATATTTTGGTTAGTTGATTATATTTTGCAGGTTTTTGGTGCTGTTTTGGGATTGTTGCTGATGTTGTTTTTCTACTATTTATTGCTATTTTTATGCTGTTTTTGGCACTATTTTGTTGCTGTTAGTTGCTGTTTGATGCTGTTTTGGGGCTATTTTGTTCCTGTTTGTTGTTGTTTGGGGCTGTTTTGAGGCTGTTTTGATGTTGTTTTATTGTTCTTTTATGGTATTTTATTGTTCTGTTATCGTATTTAATATTATTTCGATATTGTAGAACTTTTGTTTTATTATTAATTTGGTTATTATTTTAGTTCAAACAACTTGTTTCAATGTAAAGGTAAACAAATTGTAGGTCAAAGATTGTTTATTATTAAGCTTTTCGAGTTTGATTATTATTATTATTATTATTATTATTATTATTATTATCATCATCATCATCATCATCTTGAATTAATTATGATTTGTGATGAGATATTTGAAAATGATAACAACCTAACCGGTCCAAGTGGTATTGAGGATGGGGATGGGATTTTGTTTTGGTACTACAATCCTAATGTTAAATTGATATTTTTTAAATAAATAAAGATTTTATAATTAACAGTCGGTATATTGATTTGGACACAAAATTGAATTGATTTTGAATCGATTTTTGAGTGAATTGTTTTAAACGGATTCAATTGAATTAAAAAACACGATTTTTTTTAAAAATTATGAATTCAATAATTTATTTACTAGAGCATTTTATTATATTGCAGGAGAAAAAAGAAATCTTTAGCAAAATTCGACTATGTGTATGTGCTGCTGTCTACAATTTTGAAAATGAATTTATTTACTTTGAATATTAGAATTCAATTATTAGTGGTTTTTTATGGTATCTTTGCAAAAGGCCTCTTGCAACCAACAAATTGTCCTTATTGACTTGGATATCAAATGTAAAGTCTGCTACAATTTGTAAGATATTGTCTACTTTGACCTATTAAGACCTCACAATATTTTTCCTTAAAAATTATTAATAAATTAAGTTAAATAAATTAAACATCTATTTTCGTAAAGTAGAAAATTAAATGGTAGAATAGTATCATTATAAGATTCAAGGTAGAAAATAAGCATTTATTTTCTTTAAATGTATTTGATTCATTATTTTTAATTTAATAAATTAAAAAAAGCGAATTGGTAGGGCCTCGAGTTTACCAATTCTATGTCGGTAGGGCTTGGATAATTTTTCAGGGCCCATATTTAGGGTAATGGGGCCCGGCCTAGATTTTAGTTGGGCCGGCCGAGCCTACTTATTTACCCATGTACACCTCTCTTATGCAGGACGATGGCATCGATATTGATTACATGTAAGACCATGTTTGGGACATTGGCATTGTACGAGCTTTCTGAACTATCCGAGTATTCTATTTGATTCCGAACGGTTCAACAAGCATCCCGAGATATGATTGAATATATGAATATGTATTCGTTTCAGGTATGTATAAAATGTATATGAAATTTGGCAATGGAAGATAAGTATGAATATGAACATTTGATATGTGAGCTACATGAAAATGTGATATGTTTATAAGCAAGTGATTATGAACAAAGAAGCTAGATGAGAAATAAGAATTTTCTATTGTGTTATGCCATAGTTCATATGAATGAAATAGTTTATAATTGGTTATGTGATAAGTTTATTTGTATATGGCTTACTAAGCTTTTGAAAGCTTACTTTGTGTGTGTTTGCATTGTTTTATAGATTATCGAAGCTACTAGAAGCTCGGGGATCGTCGAGGATCATCACCACACTATCGAACTATATTTTGGTACCTTTTGAAAATGTACATATTGAAGTATGGCATGTATAGGCTGGAAATGTTAAGATATGTTTTGGGACATGTATATATAGCCATGTGATATGGCTTGATAATGAATGTGATTATGGGTGAATTTAGTCCATGCTAGGTGATGCAAAAGTTGATATGTTTTTATGTGCTCATAAATGGCCAAAAGAGATGGTCAATTTTGGTAAGTTTCATGGTGGATTTTGGAAATTGAAATGAAGAGAAATGCTATGAATTGAAATGGATTTATATGATGTAAGAATCACATGTTTTTGATGTGACGTTGGTATTTTGAATTGGTATGTTTGAGTTGGATTTGTATATAGAAATGAATGGTGTTGTTATGGGTCAACTTGTGAATGATTTGGTATGTTTTTGGTTGCCTTTGGGATATGAATTGATGATTGTTTGATGCTTGTAGGTATGACCCAAAATGGGTTGCAATTTGGCCTTGTAAATGGCCTATAATTGTCCACACGATTGAGCACACGGGCGAGTGTCCCGACTGTTTCTTTCAATGTTCCAATTCGAAGTAAGTCAGATTTGCCCACGGGCCAGACACACGGGTGTGTAACAGGCTGTGTGAATCAAGTCAGTGTTGCACACGGGCTAGACACACAGACGTGTGACAGGTCGTGTGATTCAAGTCAGTTTTGCACACGGGGTGAGACTTGATCCAAGGCATGGCCGTGTGAGGCACACGGCCTAGCCACATGGGCATGTGCCCTGTTTTGAAAGAAAAATTTTCTAAGTTCCGCAAAGTTTCCATATGAGATCAATTTGGTCCCGAACCCTTTCTAAAGCATGTTTAAGGTCTCGTAGACTTTCTAAAGGGACTATATGTGTATGAATTATTATGAAATGATGTTGTATGATTGATATTGTAAAATGAGAGTAAAATTTTACGATATGTTCGGTAATGCCTCTTAACCTTAGTCCGACGACGGATATAGGTTAGGGGGGTTACAATTTTTTCCAAGCCACCATTACAAGGTATTTACACACTTTTCATATGCCAAGTTTAGCATGATATGCCTAACAACAAACTAAAATAAGATTTTTTTTCTATTCATAGAGTTTGACAAAATCATATTATGATTTTTTTATGAACCACTAATTCTACAACTTTTCAATTTGACCAGTTTTATTGTTTCCCTTCCCAATTTAGCCCAATTTGCTTGGCTAAATGGGTTTTAGTTGAGCATGAAATTAATCATACTCGATTGAGGTTTAAAATTGGATTTGATTGTAATGGTGATAAATGAAAAGACGAATAGACTTAAAAAGCAATTGAACCAAAAATAAGGAAATGGAAAAAAATTGGCAGCAAACTTGAATAGCTACTGATGAGTGAAAGAGAAAAGAATTATTTTAATTCTATTCCAGTGTGTTTTTTCCAAGTCACCATTACAAGGTATTTATACACTTTTCATCTACCAAATTTAGCATGATTCCTCCTAAGATTATGCATAACAATCAACTAAAATCATATTTTCTTTCTATTCATAGAGTTTGACAAATTCACAATCTGGTTTTTAATTAGCCACTAGTTCTCCAACTTTCAATTTCGGCCATTTTATTACTTTTCATTCCAATTTAGCCTAATTTTCTTGGCCAAATGGGTTTAGTTGAGCATGAAACTAATCATACTCCTTTGGGGTTGGAAAGTGGATTTGAAAATAATGGTGATAGGTGAAAAGGAGAAAGGACTTAAAAAGCAATTGAACCAAAAATAAGGAAATGGAAAAAAAATGACAGTAAACTTGAATAGCTACTGATACATGAAAGAGAAAAGAATTGTTTTTAATTCTATTACAACGTGCTTTTCCAAAGCCACACTTACAAGGTATTTATCTCTCTCTTTTTTTCATATGCAAAATTCAGCACGATTCCTCCTAAGATTATGCCTAACAACCAACTAAAATTAGATATTTTTTTTATTAATAGAGTTTGACAAATTCACAATCTGGTTCTTAACCAGCCACTAATTCTGCAACTTTTCAATTTGGCCTTGTACCCTAAACCCGGCCTAAAAGTTTAGATCGAATTCCGGAGGTCACATTGATCACCGAAATGATCGTAGGAAAGTTTTACAAAACAAATCATCTTAGACACCATTTCAAACATATTTATCATTTTACTAACCGAGAACGTTTAATTCTCTGGATCTTAATCATAAAAATTATAAATAAATTTAATCTATGAACAAAGCAAGATTTACGAGAGAAATTCAAAAAACAAAACTTGTACCACAGTCTTTATAAAACCTTACAGATCAAAACGGTAAATCAAAATGAAAACTAAAAAGACAATTGATAAATTATTTTTAATCGATACTGTCCGAGACCTCCGCATTGTAACAGTTCAATTTATACCCTAGTCAAAACAGTGGTTTCGGGACCACGAATCTGAGTCTGAATAATATTTTAATATTATTTTTTGTACTGTTGATTTGTGAATAAGCATGTGGTAAATTTCTGTGGGTTAATTTGTCTGTCTGTGTGTTTAATTTGGCAAAAAGGATGAAATTGCATTGAATGACGAAAGTTGCTTGCTATTTATTAAAGTACCTATGTGTTGTGCCTTTTTAGAGAAATGACCTTAAGTGGCAAAATAGCCATTATTTTAGTAAGTGGGTGGCAAAAGTCATAAATGACCTTGTTATTTATGTTATAAATATTTTATATTATAAGGCTAAAATAGGAAATTGATTATTAATAATTTATAATATGATTAAAACATGAAAATATACATTGTTTCATGCATTCATCCATCGAAAATCAAAAGGGAAGAAAAGTTTAAAAGCTTTCAAATATTCGGCTACTATTAGGCTCAATTCAAGGTATGTTTTTGATCGGTTTTCGATAATTTCTACGTTTCTGCAATCGTTGCTTTGAGAGCTACAAAACCCATGCCTTGATTTTGTGTTTTGATGATGTATGTGAAATGTGACATTGATGATATGTTGAGTTTTATGATGATTTATCATGTTAAATGAAAGGTTTGAGCTAGATGAACATGTTATGTTCTTGAAGTTTTGATGAATTTAGCTAAATAGGGCTAAATTGTGAAAATAGAAAATTGAAGGACTAAATTACAAATTTGATGAAAAGTATGGGTTTGTATGAAGTCCATAAATATTCGGCTAAGCTTGTGTATGTGTTGATTTTGTGAATTTGATGTTTTGAGAAAATGGACTAAATTGATAAATTATACAATTATGAGGGCTAATTTGTAAATAGCCCTAAATGTGTGTCCTTGAATTGAATTGAATGAATTAGTGAATGAAAGGGTTAATTCTGAATATGTTTAGATCAAGAACCGAGGAAAACGAACTTAGATCGCGGGAAAGTGAAAGTAACCGAGTAGCTATTTTCATTCCGATAAACCGAAATCGAGGTAAGTCACTATGCAAATAAACGTATTTGTATTGAACTGAATATATATCCATATGATTATCGATGATAATGAAGGTGTATGAGATGCTATGTGCATGAATCTTGAGATAAGTTCGATATAGTGATTAAGTCCGAGAAGTCCCGTACGAACCTAGGAATAGGTAGGATTAACTATGTCATGACATAGGTATCTGTTCTGTTTTATCATGTAAGACCACGTCCGGGACATTGGCGTTGATTTGTGATTTACGTGTAAGACCACGTCTGGGACGTTGGCACCGATATGAGCTTTACGTGTAAGACCACGCCTGGGACGTCAGCATTGATATGTGCTTTACGAGTAAGACCACGTTTAGGACGTTGGCATCTATATGAGTTTTACGTGTAAGACCATGTCTGGGACATCGGCATCGTATTGATTCGTATAAGACCCTGTCTGGGACAGTGGCATCGATATTCGAGTGCATGTAAGACCTCGTCTAGGACGTTGGCATTGTACGATTATTCTGATCTTTCCGAGAGTCCTACTAGATTCCTAAAGGTTCAACAGGCAAGTCTGTGATACGAATTGTAAATCCAAGCTATGATCAAACAAGTGAACAAATGTCCGTTTCAGGTACGTTGAATGTACATTAAGTGTGTTTAAAAGGTAAGTACCTATATGACTTTGATTTGAAGAAAAGTATGATTGAAAATAAGAATATGAATTTTGAAATGTTGAAAGTGGCAAATGTGGCCATAAGTTTATGAACCAAGCTATATATGTGATGATTTGATAAGTGATTGGGATATGCCAATGTATCTATTTGTATATCATGTATCCTATGCTAAGTTTGTTTGTATATTGACTTACTAAGCTTTTGGAAAGCTTACTCTTTGTGTGTTTGTTTTCTCTATTTTATAGGTCGTCAAAGCTACTGAAGGCTTGGGACCGTCAAGGATCGTTATCACACTACTAAACTTATTTTGGTACCCTTTTGAAAATGTATGTAGCTAATTATGGCATGTATAGGCTAGATACGTGTATATGTTTATGAAGTGAATTTCGCCATGTGTTTTGGCTAATTGTGAGTTGATAAAATGCTTGAATGAATGGGGTATGTGAAACATGTTTTGGTATGATTTGATGCATATGAAATGGCTAAGTTTTGGCTAAGCAAATGAATGATCTTTGCTTTAATGATATGATTTTTAATTTGTAAATTGGCATGAATGAAATTGGCATTGTATGTATAGATTGAATGGTCAATTTGGTATGTTTTTGGTTGCCATATATGCATGATTTGTATTGGATAATGTTGCTTGTAGGTGAGACCCAAATAGGTGGCATTTTGGTCTTGCAAATGACCTATAATGTCACACGGCCATGGAACACAAGCGTGCCTAGTAACCGTGGGGTAAAGTTAGTAGCTAGCTTAAGAAGTACACGGTCATGACAAGGGTGTGCCTAAAGGCCATGTGAGATTTGGCAGAATTCGACCACGGTCAGGGTACACGGGCGTGCCTGGTGGCCGTGGTATATAAGTCAGGATTTACCATAGGGAGGACACACGGGTGTGTCTAGTAGCCGTGGGTAGGGCACGGCCTACCCCTACGGGCGTGTATCCCCTGTATGTTAGAAAAGTTTAAATTTTTCATGAAATTTTCTAAGTGTTTCGATTTAGTCCTAACTTGGTTTATAAGCATGTTTAAGGTCTCGATGACCCTATTAATGGACACTATGCTTGATAATGATGAATGAATGTATGAATTCCTGTAAATGTTTTCTGATCTGTCTGGTAGCGCTTCTAACTTTAATCTGGTGACAGACACGGGATAGGGGTGTTACATGCATATTGAGTCCAACTACAGAAACCGGAAGTGTACCTGCAAGAGGAACACTAAATGGGGTGAGCTACACGAGCTCAGTATGAGTTCAAAATGAATAACAATAGATTTTAGAAAACCAATTCGAAAGCAAAACATACATACAGATATATAAAAAACAAGAAAGTGAACTCGAAACCAACGTCCCAATAGAATGAAACAATTTAAGCACACATGTCACACACAAACACTCAGTCACAAATGTTATTCAATCAGACAGAACACAGTTAAATAATCTTCACCCTGAACATTTAAACAGATGCGTATTTATGCAATCAAGTAATAAAACCCACCCGTCCAACCAACACACCTCTCTGTCCCCTGACCACACCCCATACGAGTTGATTAAGCTAACCTAACCAAACACACCACATAGGACCTCGATAGGCCCATCCAACCCTATACACCATGTATGTGGACTAAGCCACTCAGATATAATATGCAGCAAGGCTGGCGTATATACAGTATAGTGCAATGCAGTAATCCACTGTATAGACATATTGCAGTTTAAATTGCCAGATCAGATAATGGTACGCGATAAAGGCGACGACGTCGCGTCTGCAAATCGGTAAACCATCAGACAAATTAGTTCTTGATAAGATCGCCAGATCGAAATGTAATTAGACTTCCTTCTATTCACAACCAACCCCAAAATACTTTATGCAAGTGCATGTATGCTTACAATCTCATAGAAACAATGAACACAGCGATAGGTAGTCAGATAGAAATGGATATGCACACACATCCATCTAACCGGGTTCAGGATCAGTCATCTCACACCACAGTCACAAACAACACATAAACAGAGCACATGGCCACAGATACAGAGACTTAAATACCCTCACAAAAGCCTAGCCAAGGGTCGGAATACACAGACACATTTTTAGATCAAAAACATACACAAACTAAAATTTGGTGTCTTACGAACACATGAAAGTGTGCTCCGGCCGTGTAGAAAAACCTAAGCTGTAACAGTCCGACAGAAATAGATCTGCACACACACCCAGATAACCGGGTTCAGGATCAGTCATCTCACACAATAGTCACCAACGACACATAAACAGAGCACATGGTACAGATACAGAGACTTAAATATCCTCACTAAAGCCTAGCCAAGAGTCAGAATACACAGACACATTTTCAGATAAAAAATATACAAAAACTAAAATTTGGTGTCTTACGAATACATGGCTGTGTGCTCCAGCAGTGTGGGGGTTAAAACACCCGTGTAGAGGGAGGCACAAGGCCATGCGGCAGGGGCACACGCCGGTGTGAGCTAGGAACATGTCTTTGTGAATAGGCTGTGTAATTCACAGTCCAATTGTTATAAAATAGAGTACAGGGCTGACACAGCCGTGTGAGGGTCTCACACACCCCTGTGCCCACCAGATACGGCCATAAGTTCAAAACACACGCCTATGTGGGATCCCTAAATCCCAAATTAGTTGCATGACAGTGTGGCACCAACTCACCAAAACCCTAATTCCCAAACACATAGTCCGTGTGCTCAAGGGACATGATCGTGTAGAAATCGACAAAAATCCCCAAATCGACGACACGGCCGTGTGGCACCAAAACCTACCTAAAAACCCTAATTCCTAAATGCACATGCCTGTGTAAACCAGCACACGCCTGTGTGACCACCCGTGTTGTCACGAAACCACCCTAAAATAGCCCCGAAAAATGTGCTTTCACCTTCGAAGCTCTTTTCTGCCCTCGATAACTTAAAATTATACCAAAACTAACAGGTTCTAAACATAAAATAGCGGTACAACTCCTAAAATAACTGATTTGCAAACGCACACACACAAACTGTTGATTTTTCAAAGAGTCGTATCGAAATTCATAGATAAATTAGAAAAGGTACGAAAAATACATAATTTGCAATCGGAGATGCCTACATACTGACTCGACGACGGAGGAGTGAAATTCTCGAAATCAACCAGCAAAATCATTTTTGAAAATTTAAAAAAAAAAGAAAAGAAAAAGAAAAAGAAAAGAAACAGAGAGAAAAAGAAGAGGAGAATGTCCAGAATAAAAGAAAAAAGAATGAATAAATATATATTTTAAATTAAAACCAAAACAAACAAAACAGAATAAAAGTATTCCTCCAAAACGTACACACAAGGACTCAAACCCAGAACCTTGAGGTATACTAACACTCACTTAACCACCAAACCAGCAAGCCCATTCTGCCACTTAGACGCGTAACTAAACAGAATACCACACATTCTCTTTGACCCTAACAACTAAACTCAAAACCTCTAACCCCAAAATATGGGGTGTTACAAACCTTTTTTATTTCTTTCTGTTCCAATTTAGCCTAATTTGTTTGGCTAAATGGGGTTTAGTTGAGCATGAAATTAATTATACTCGATTAGGGTTTAAAAGTGGGTTTGAACGTAATGGTGATAGGTGAAAAGGAGAAAGGACTTAAAATGCAATTGAATCAAAGATAAGGAAAATGGAAAAAATGGCAGTAAACTTGAATAACTACTGATGTATGAAAGAGATAATAATTCTTTTTAATTCTATTCCAGTGTGTTTTTTTCAAAGCCACCATACAAGATATTTATACTCTTTTCGTATTTCAAATTTAGCATGATTCCAACTAAAATCAGATTTTGTTTTCTATTCATAGAGTTTGAAAAATTCATAATCTAATTTTTAATCAGTCATTAATTTTGTAACTTTTCAATTTGGCCCATTTTATTGCTTCCCATTTTAATTTAGCCCAATTTGCTTGGCTAAATGGGGTTTAGTTCGGCATGAAATTAATCATACTCGATTGGGGTTTAAAAGTCTATTTGAACGTAATTGTGATAGGTGAAAAGGAGAAAGGACTTAAAAGGAATCGAACCAAAAATAAGAAAATAGAAAAAAATGGCAATAAACTTGAATAGCTACTGATGCGCGAAAGAGAAAAGAATTGTTATTAGTTCTATTATAGTGTGTGTTTTCAAAGCCACCATACAAGGTAGGTATTTATACTCTTTTCATATGCCAAATTTAGCATGATTCCTCCTTAGATTATGCCTAACAACCAACTAAAATTAGATTTTTTTTCTATTCATAGAGTTTGACAAATTCACAATCTAATTTTTAATCAGTCATTAATTCTGCAACTTTTCAATTTGGCCTTTTTTTTTTGTTTCTAGTTCCAATTTAGCCCAATTGGCTTGGCTAAATGGTGTTTAGTTAAGAATGAAATTAATCATACTCTGTTGGGGTTTAAAAGTGGATTTCAACGTAATTGTGATTGGTGAAAAGGAGAAAAGATTTAACGGAAATTGAACCAAAAATAAGGAAATGGAAAAAAATGGCGTGAACTTGAATAGCTACTGATGCGTGAAAGAGAAAAGAATTCTTTTTAATCTATTCCAGTGTGTTTTTTCAAAGCCACCATACAGGGTATTTATACTCTTTTCGTATACCAAATTTAGTATGATTCCTCCTAAGATTATTCTTAACAACCAACTAAAATCAGAATTTTTATTTATTTATAAAGTTTGAAAAATTCACAATTTGATTTTTAATCAGCCGATAATTCTGTAACTTTTCAATTTGGCCCCTTTTATTGCTTCCCGTTCCAATTTAGCCCAATTTGCTTGGCTAAATGGGGTTTAGTTGAGTATGAAATTAATCATACTCGATTGAGGTTTAAAAGTGGATTTGATTGTAATAATGATAAGTGACAAGGAGAAAGGACTTAAAAAGCAATTGAACAAAAAATAAGGAAATGGAAAAAAAAATTGGCTGTAAACTTAAATAGCTACAGATGCGTGAAAGAGAAAAGAATTGTTTTTAATTATATTATAGTGTGTGTTTTTTCGAACCCACCATTACAAGGTATTTGTAATAGGCCAAATTCGTCCAGACCAAACCAAACCAAAAAAGAGTTCATTAATTATCAAAGTCCATTCACATAAAAACAAGCCCAATTTGCTAACCCTAAGCCCTAAAGCCCAATAACCAGAAGCCCAAAACCCACTATCCTAAACCTAAACTAAGAAAAAGAAAAAACCCTAATCCCTACAGCCGCTGCCTCTGCCACGTCCACAAACACGCCTCCCAAAGTCCCTACGCCTCATCTGCCACCGTTTTACAAAAATGGCTAAGCATGGCTCCCCAACGCAGTTGACAACCTCGAACACCTGCAAAAAAAAATAAAAAATAAAAGCAGAAACGGTAAGCAAAACAAAGGATAGAATAGAGAAGCAGCGAAAGAACAAAACAAAGGAAAAAAATAATATTTTGTAATTGATTTAGCTATAAAAGCCAAACAAAAACTCTTTGTAAAAAAGAAGAAGAAGAAGAAGAAATCGAATGCAAAAGAAAGAAGAAAAAAACAACAAAGTTAAAAGAAAAGATAGATTGTTTTATTTTTACTTTATTTTTTGAAGAAAACATTAAAAAGAAAAAGAAAAAGGTTTAATCTTTTACCTGCGACACCTTGTCTTCCACTGTCGTGGGAGGCTTTCTCCAACTTGAAGGGACTTTGAACCAATTAGGGTTCTGCTAAGAGCCTCATCAGAAAGGTAGAAACCGAAAGGTTTCTAATCCTTTCGTTGAGCTTCGATTGAGTTTTTGAAGATTTAAACCCTAGATCTGGGTTCCATGTAAAAAAAGGGACTCGAAAAGGTTTTTTTTTTTTGGATCTTCGGCCACCGGAGGTAGCGGTCACTATTGCCGATGACCAGTGGCTGGGGCAGAGCTATGAAAGCCTGTGGCAGGATAGAGGAGGGGTCTTGAGAGAAAAAAAAAGAAAGGAAGAATTTTTTTTTGAAACAAGTTTAAAATGATTTTTTTTAAATATTTTTAAACTTATATATACTTAATGAAACGATGTCGTTTTGGCCAGGCTTCAGAAGCCCCAAAAATGACGTCGTTTTGACACAACCAAATGACCCGATTCAGATCCATCTAGGATCCGCGTGTTTTCAAGGGGAGGGCCTAATTTCTATTTTGGTCCTTCTACTTTTTTACCCTTTTTTAATTTCGTCATATTTCTTTTTTATTTGTTTTAATTTAACCCCTTTAATTTTAATTTCTTTACTAGTCAATCCCTCGACCCACTGTTGGCCTAAAGGAATGACATGGGGTTAGGATAATTTCCCTCTGAGTCCTTATACATTTCTTCCCACTTTAATTTAATCCTTTATTGTAACACCCTTAACCCGTATCCTTTGCCAGAATAGGGTTAAAGGCATTACCAGACAGATCGAAAACTTTTACAAACATTTTAATAATACAAATCATCATTCACAATCAAGTGTCCCTTTTTATAGGTCAACGAGACCTCATGCTTTAGAATAGGGTTGGGACTAAATCGAACACATGAAAGTTCTCGAAAATTTAAAACTTTTCTATATTACAGAGGTCACAAGCCCGTGTGAGCAGGCCGTGTGCCTCCCACGACTACTAGACACACCCATGTCTCTCGGCCGTGCCAAATCAAAGCAAGTATTCTGACTAACCCACACGGCTACTAGACACGGCCGTGCAGCATGGCCGTGTTCTCATAAGCCACATACTGATTAAATCACACGGCTACCAGGCAAGTCCGTGTGCCAAGGTCGTGCACACTTAGGCTGGCTACTGACTTTCACCCACGGCCACTAGCCACGCCCGTGTGCCATGGTTGTGTAAGCAAAATAGGCCTCTATACTTATCAAATGTCTGCCAACACCTCCATCAGGGCAACACCTTTCTCATTGGTTTGTGGAATGGAGGTAGTTTTACCCATTGAAGTCAAGATTCCTTCTCTTTAAGTTTTATCAGAGTTGAAGCTAGATGAAGCAGAATGGATCTAATCTCGATATGATTAATTGAACCTAATTGAAGAGAAGAGGTTAAAAGTTATCTGTCGTGGTTAGATGTATCAAAAATGAATGATGAGAACTTATGACAAAAAGGTTCGCCCCAGAGAGTTCTATGAGAGGGACCTAATGTTGAAAAAGATATTTTCCATAATAAAGGACTTTAGAGGAAAATGGATGCCAAATTGGGAAGGACCTTATGCGGTAAAGAAATCCATTTCTAGAGTAGTGCTAATTTTGGCCGACATGGATGGCGAAAACCTATCCAATCCCATGAATTCAGATTCAGTTAAGAAATACTTCACCTAAAAAAAGGGAGAGGCCAAGGCAAAAACCCGTAAAGGGCGTCTTGAGACCAAAGGAGTTTTGAGTTGAAAACCTAAAAAGGGCGACTCAAATTTGGGCCTTAGAATGGGCATGTAATAGTCGTTTCCCCTCTAATATGACGAGAAGGAGGAACTTTACATCTTGGGGGCAATGACAGAGTACTTTGGATCTCCCAAACACATATCAGGCTCAGATTGATCCTCAACAAGTTTGTTCAGAGCAGCTCATACTGTGATATCTGGGGCCCCTAATTTCATTTTCACTCACTTTGTGTTCTAGCAATGTTTGCCATTTTACTTAATCTTTTAATTATGGTTTTTTCACTTAATAAGTTTCAGCCTTATCCATTTCACCACCTTGTTCAAGCATTTTCTGTATTGAAACAACGATTAATGGACTAACAGTATTAAAGTAAAAGGATTTCTACATATCACTCTGAAAAATTTCTAAATAGTACAGGGACCTGAAACAGGACCAACAAATTTGAAAACTGGAAAGATCCTAGGGCTAATAGTCCAGATTGTGACACCTCTTTGGGTTCCCTATCAAAGATACCAAACCTGAGTAGAAGGCATGGTAACATATCAGTGATATAACCTGGATGAACCACGAGCAATATCGACTTAAACGTCAAAAGACAAAACCATTCTAAAAAATGACATGTTGCATTCATCATTCATATACATCTAGTTAGGAGCATTTAATTCATTCCAATCAAGGCATCTTAATTGCTTGGCAAAATATAAGCCTATGAAATAGATTCGACTAGTCCTTTTCCCATAGAGAATGGTGTAACAGAACAGTAAAACAAACTACATATCCTTAAAGTTGCAGTAGAATAAGGTAAAGTTGCAATGACATTAAATCCTATCTTCTTGAAGTTACAGTCAAACGGATAAAAGCAGCAATTCCAGTCCTCTTAAAGTTGCAGTAGGTTAAAATGAAGCTACAGTAGCAAATCGTATCTCTTTGAAGATGTAGTAAGCAAGATGAAGCTACAAATCCTATATCCCTGAAATTGCAATGGAATGGATTGAAGCTACAATAATGAATCTTATCTCCCTGAAGATGCAATAAGGCAAGATAAAACTACAACATTAAATTTGGTCATCCTGAAGTTACAGTGAAATGGATAAAGCAGAGATTCTAGTCCCCCTGAAGTTGTAGTGGGTTGGAATAAAGCTACAATGGCGAATCTTATCTCCCTGAAGTTGCAGTGAAACTAGGTGAAGCTATAAATCCTATACCTCTGAAGTTGCAGTGGGTTAGAATGAAGCTACCATGACGAATCTTATCTTCCTGAAGTTGTAGTGGAGAAAGATGAAGCTACAAATCCTATACCCCTGAAGTTGCAGTGGGTTAGAATGAAACTACCATAACGAATCTTATCTCCCAGAAGTTGCAGTGGGGCAAGTTGAAGCTACAAATCCTATAGCCCTAAAGTTACAATGGTTTGTAATGAAGCTACCATAGCGAATCTTATCTCCTTGAAGTTGTAGTAAAGCAAGATGAAGCTACAAATCCTATACCCCTGAAATTTGTAGTGGGTTGGAATGAAGCTACAATAGCAAATCTTATCTCATTAAAGTTGCAGTAGAACAAGATAAAGCTACAAATCCTACACCTCTGAAGTTGCAGTTGGTTAGAATGAAGCTATAATAGCAAATCTTATGTCCCTGAAGTTGTAGTGGAGCAAGATGAAACTACAAATCTTGTACCCCTAAAGTTGCAGTAGGTTGGAATGAAGCTACAATAGCGAATAATTTCTTCCTAAAGTTGTAGTGGAGCAACATAAAGCTTCAAATCTTATCCCTCTAAAGTTGCAGTGGGTTGGAATGAAGCTACAATAGTGAATCTTTTCTCCCTGAAATTTCAATGGAGCAAGATGAAGCTACAAATCATATGTAACACCCCAAACCCGGCCCAAAACACTACAGCCGAATTCGAAATGTTACGGGGAAAAGGTTTTATGAAGAGTTTGATTTTAAAAAAAAAATAAAACACATGTCAAGTGTTTAAGGAAAAACAGATATTCAGCTTTTACTGAGAAGTAGTTTGAAAAGAGATCTGTCTTTAAGTTTAAAAACGAATATATATAACTATAAGGGTTTATCGTTTTGAAAATCGTATTTTTACCGGGAAATAAAACTTACACATTTTTATAAAAGTTGAGTTATTGTTTGGAAGGGATTTTAATAAACTAATTACTATCAAAAGTCCGAATTTGAAATCCTTAATTTTCTTTTTAGGTTGCAAGTGTTTCCAGTTATTTTTAATCCATAATCCGTTTTAATACCAACTTAAAACCATGATAAAAATTCCAAAATACTTAAAGTGGCCTTATAACAATAAAAATTAACCCAAAAGAAATTTAAAAAAAAAACTAAAGTGCATGTATAATTAAAAAAACTTCTGCATGGCCACCTCGAATCCATTCCAGCTCGGTCCAGAAATCACGTATCACCTGCATTGTTTTTAGGAAAATAGGGTGAGTCAAACCGACTCAGTGTGCAACTATTCCACATGTTTCCATAAATGGGCTTGGCCCACAACGACACCAATCCACATGCCACACATGATTATGCAAAATGGTAACCCAACCCAACCTAGCATCCAACCGTTACACACCCCCGTATATCTTGCCACCACACACCAGGGGATTACTAAATCGACCCTCCATCCGCTACACACCTCTTTGGTAGTCATGCTGCTCAAAGTCCAATTAGTGGTCTAGCCACTGATCTACGTGATTAAATCACAATATCCACGATGTGACCCAAGGTCATCATCAATCCACGATAAGGCACGAAGCTAACATCAATCCACGATGTAGCTCAGGGCTAACATCAAACCACGTACATAAATGTACACCCTTTCCTTCATCAAACATATATATATCCCGATCCTCATGTACATACAATATATATGATGAAATGACAATATAATCGTTATGAACATATCAGCCATGCATACACATCATGCTTACTAAGTTACACAAATATCCATCCAAAGTTTTAGTATGAGAAAATTACTAACCTGGTTACCAGATCACCCAATATGGGTAGCCACACCACCTCAGCCGTTATTTCCGGCTACCACACATATCACATACATTTAATTAATTTCAAACAGAGAAACAGTGTAATAACTACACACCTGATAACTCATAAAATCACGCCCTCTACGTCGACGCTATCCCTAACCGACACTACCGCTATCTGCCTATGATTCTGTTCTGATGCTGGCCCACACCCAGAGGCCAATCCCGGATCGCAGAAACCGACCGCTTCTTGTATTTAGGGGTAGGGATTACGTGTCCGACCCCTTTCTCCCCTTGGCTGGTACTCGCATCCATCAATAATATCTTAGTCAGAAAACCCCGTTAAGATATTGAATCAGATCTAAACAAAACCCAAAAGAACACTTGATAAAAGAATATCCTTACCACAGTTGACTAGAACTCGAAGGCTATACGCTTGCACTTTGAGATTGTCGAAATCCCCTACATAAGCCATGTTAAAATTGGCCTTAACACTTAATATCCAACGAAAAGAAGTGGCATTTGGCCTAACGTGAAATCCTGCTTACCTCGATTGATCAGATCCCGAAGGTCCTTAACCTCCCTAACACTAGCTTAAAACAAAAGAAACACCAAGTTAAGGCCCTTATGAAGAGTCGGCCATACCCAAGAACCAAAGTTAATTATTTGGTTTCAGCAAACCAAAATGGAAGGAGAAAGATTAAAAAGAATAAAGAACCCCTTACCACTATATTGGAAATCGATTGGAAGAGTTGGGATTAAATGAACGACAGCGCTCCCTCTGACAGAAAACCAACAGAAGTGTTACCACCGATAAGTGAAATATACCGTTTTGGTAAAAACCAAAGATCAAACAAACCCTCACAGAATGAAATGAAAATAGATTCAAGAAGAAATAGTAGGAAGAGTTCGGTCAATAAATGGGTTACAATCAATAAACAAAAGAAGGGTCAGCTATGATCAAAAGGGTTCGGTTATAATAGAAAGTGAGGGGTAGAATTCGACTCTTGAGATAGAAATGAAGGTTTAAGGCTATTGAGATGAAAAAGATAAAAAAGAAAAGAGAGGAGAAGGGAGAATTGTGGTTCGGCTAGAGAGGCTACAAGAAAAGAATGGAGCTTCAAATGGAAAGGAGAGGAAATATGGCACTTTCGGCTTTAGAAGAAGAGAAGTAAAAGTTGAACAAAAGTAATCCCAAGGGTCTTCCAAGGTTTCGGCTAAGAGACCTAAAAGAGAGAAAAAAAAGTTGAGATGCTCTCCACTTTTCAACACAAGACTTGAGAAGGAAAGGAAAAAAAAAACAAAAGATGCACACTACCACTATAAGCAAATTCGGCACTCACATCCCCCAAACATGACCGAAAATACCACCCTCCAAAGCCCCATATTCGGCTAACTCTTCCTTTCTCTCTCAAATCCCTTATTTCCCTTCTCATTTTACTCATATCCACCCATTTGAAAGTGTTTGAATGCTTCAACTCCATGCTTAGCTCTCTACCACCCATTTGAACTGTTTGGCCATTTCAAACCCCCTATCTTCAAGTGCCCACGCCAACTCGAACTTCTCCTTCTCCTGACGTAAAAACAAGCTCCAAAATGCTATCTCCGCAGCTCGAACCCTATCCCTTGTAGCTCTCTGAGGCGTCACTCCCCTGTGCTCTAAGTGGCGCCTCCCTTGCCACTTTAACACTGAATTACTTGTGTCATGAACTCCACATTAATTTCCCTTAAGGCCTCGTTCCCTTAGCTCTGCCCCCCTAAAGGCTTAAAAACAAAAATTTTTCCCAAGGCCTAAACTTATCCCCAATGTTTCCTGAAGCCCCCAAACACACTCAAACAACATACAAAGCATACTAACACGCAGATATTAATTAAATTGCATGACCCCTAAATCTCGGATATTACATCATATGCCCCTAAAGTTGTAGCGGGTTGGAACAAAACTACAATTGCGAATCTTATCTCCCTGAAGTTGTAGTGAAGCGAAATGAAGCAACAAATCCTATACCACTGAAGTTTCAGTGGGTTGGATTGAAATTACAACAACAAATATTATCTCCTTGAAGTTGCAATTGAGCAAGATGAATCCGTGATACTAAATCATGTCTTCCTAAAGTTGTAGTGAGGCAGATACAGCAAAATAGAGTAACCAAGGAACTGAAAGAGTGGGTTACTTGAAAAAGAGAAGCACCAGATAAGTCGAGATTCAGCGAAACCAGACAAAATTAGTCCTCTTTTAAGGTTTTTGCTCCCTTCCCGTTACACGGCAGTAAGCAAAAATAGGTAGTTGTAATAGGCCAAATCCGTCCGGCCCAAACCAAACCAAAAAATAATAATAATAAAACTAAAAAAAAAGTCCATTAATTATCAAAGTCCATTTATATAAAAACAAGCCCAATCTACTAACCCTAAGCCCTAAAGCCCAATAACTCGAAGCCCAAAACCCACTATCCTAAACCTAAACTAAAAAAAGAAAAAACCTAATCCCTCTAGTCGTCGCCTCTACCACGTCCGTAAGCATGCCTCCCGAAGTCCCCATGCCTCCTCTGCTACCATTTCACCGAAATGGCAAAGCATGGCTCCCCAGCGCAGTTGATAGCCTCGGACACCTGCAAAAAAAAGAAAAAATAAAAGCAAAAGTAGAGAGAAAAATAGAAGACAAAACAGAGAAGCAGCGAAAGAAAAAAAAAACAAAGAAAAAAACAATATTTTGTAATTGATTTGGCCTTAAAAGCCAAACAATAACTCTTTTAAAAAAAGAGAGAAAAATTGAATACAAAAAAGAAGAAAAAACAATAAAGTTAAAAGAAAAGATAATTTGTTTTATTTTTATTTTATTTTTCGAAGAAAATATTTAAAAAAAGGTTAGAGCTAGTTTGGCAATGCTTTTGAGAAATGCTTTTAAGAAGTCCTTTTGAAAAGTTTGGTTTACAATTTGAGTGTTTAGCATTGCTGTCAAAAAGTGCTTTTGAGAAATAAAATGTCCATTTTAGACATGTTATTATCAAGTAACAAATATGCATTTAAATAATATTTAATTTAGTTAATATTATTATATTTTGTAAAAATATAAAAAACTTATTATAACTTGTTGTTAATATTTTAATATATGAAATATAAATTTTAAATATTTTGAGCAATAAATATTAATTATTTATAAAATTTAATTAGAATATATAAATTATATTTTAAATATTTAAACCATTAAATATTTATAATTATTATTTTAAATTATTTTTATTTTTAATTAATGATTTTACACATTTGTAAGCACCAAGAAAAAAAAAGGAAAGTACAATGTTATTAGAGGGATGAAAAAGTAATTAAGCACTAAAAGTGCTTTTGCGAGGGAAAAAGCTAAAAATTTTAGCTTCTCTTTTTCAGAAGTGCTTTTGAAAAGCAAAAGCACTTCTGAAAAGCTAAAAATTTCAGCCAAAAGTAGTTTGTTTAGCACAGCTTTTCTTCCAAAAGTGTTTTTGGAGCCAGAAGTGCTTTTTTTAAGCAATGCAGAACAGACCCTTAATCTTTTACTTGCAACGCCTTGTCTTCCGCCATTGTGGAAAGCTTTCTTCGACCCGAAGGGCCTCCGAACCCATTAGGGTTCCGTCAGGAGCCTCATCGGAAAGGTAGAAACCGAAAGGTTTCCAGTCCTTTCGTTGAGCTTCGACTGGGTTTTTGAGGATTTAAACCCTAAATCTGGGTTCCACGCAAAAAGAGGGACTCGAAAAGTTTTTTTTATCTCCGGCCACAGAGGTGACCACGATCATGCCGATGACCGAAGCGTGGCGAAGTCTGCGACAACCTGTGACCAAATAAAGGAAGGGTTTTGAGAAAAAAAAAGAAGAAGAAAGGAATAATTTTTTTTTGAAACAAGCTTAAAATGATTTTTTAAATATTTTTTAACTGTTATGAACTTAATGAAACGATGTCATTTTGGCCTAGCTTTAGAAGCCCCAAAACGGCATCTTTTTGACATGACCAAATGACCCGATCTAGATCCATTTAGGATCCACGTGTTTTCAAGGAGAGGGTCAAGTTTTCATTTTGGTCCTTCTACTTTTTGCCCCTTTTTTTTAATTTCGTCCTATTTCTTTCTTTTTTTTAGTTTAATTTCTTTACAAAGTCAGTCCCTTGACCCACTATTGGCCTAAGGGAGTGACATAGGGTTGGGATAATTTCCCTTTGAGTCCCTATACGTTTCTTCCCATTTTAATTTAATCCTTTATGTTCTGTTTTCTTATAATTTAGGCTTTAAATTTGGTTATATTTTCAATTTAGTATTTTATTTCCCTTTCTTTATTTTATTTTATTTTGCAATCCATGCTTTAAATTTTGTTTAAATCTTAATTTAGTCCTTCATTTATTTAATTCAACCCTTCCTTTCTTTATTTTTTATTTTTTATTTTTTATTTTTCAACATTTCTAATTTATGTTATTTACATTTTCCCACTTTAATTTACATTTTTTATTTTTATACTTTCATTTTCATTTTATTTTTTATTTTCATTAAATACGGTATTAATCATATCATAATTATTTATTGTTACCATCATTGATTAATATTATTATTACTATTATAGATGTATTATTATTTATTAGCATGATTACTATTATTTTATTCTCATTATTATTTTGCTATATTATAGTTTTGTTTTTACCCACATAGTTATTTTGTTCTATTTTTGCCATTACTATTCCTCGAAAATTAATTTTCTCCTCAAAACAAAAAGCTGGTTATAGCAGTTAAGAACGTCCTAAACCGCCAATTCTTCCTCTTGTAGTTGGTCCCGGTACTACCTGTAAACCAACCCTTCCTAATTATCTAATCCAGATACATGCGTTTACGATTCAAGATTCCGGCAGCCTTGCGCTCTAAAGAACCCAACTCGGATTAACGGCCTAAACTGCACGGGTTATTTAAACCCGATCACTTCTCCCTTGATTTGTTCTCGGAGATCCGAATACAGCACAGTAGACTCGTTTCCCCAATTGTCTGCAAACACGACTCCAACCCAACGTGCTTATTAGTTTGAAATCGAGTTAACTTTAAGGGATGAGTAGTCAATCCCGATACTTAGGGAAACTAGTAAATACCGATTGGAAGGATTTTTAGTACATATACGTATCTCACGATTTTTGACCGGAAAGAATACCGGCCTAAAGCTAAATTGGTATTTAGTGAAGCATGAAATTTTTCATGCTTTGGTTGGCTATGGAGTAGATTTGAATGAAAATGATGGAAATTGAGAAAGGAAGGGATTTGGAAAGCAATTAAACAAATTTTGCAAAGAACAACTAAATGAAAATGGAATTACAATAGCTATTGACGCATGAATTTGGAAAGGTAATAAAATAATTCTTACTTAATCCAAATGAAATCAAGTGTCAAGTGTGTCTTCCAAGCTAGCTTAAAGCCCTATTTATATACATATCACTATTTGGCTTAACCACCCAATACATAATTAAAATTTAATAAAAAATAAAATCAGATTTTTCTAATTTTAGCTTTTACAAAGTCAAAAGAAATCTAATGAATCATTGGCTATTTCCACATTTTTATTCGGTCCCACTTTATTGATTGTGCCGTAAATTGGTCCTTTTCTGCTCGTTTTTAACTCATAGCATCCCAATTGCATCCCTAACAAGATTAAAACATAAAATTACTAATTCAGCAGGGATCAATTCAAGAATTAACCAATTTAAACACAAAAAAATTATGCAAATTTAACACGTTATCAACTATAGGACGTAACATGCTTAAATATTTGTTCATCTTTGTACTATGCCCAAATAAATTAATTTCACATTTCATTAAATGTTATATTTTTTTTTACCCGACGCATAGAAAATAATTAGAACCAAGACGATGTTCTTTAATTAGGGGATTCTAGAAATCGTGCCCTAATTTACGGGATACAACTTTCTCCTTGGACCGAGATAATGGAGCATCCTTTTAAAATTGAAGACACGTAAGACTTAGGTAATAATCAAATGGAAATTATTCTTGTTTTCAATGATTTGAAACATCGTGCCCTAACTTATGGGGCATGATCTTTTCTTCTCGATTAACTTGAAATAAGAAGGCCTTTTCCATAAAATTTAATTCAGTTAGTGATATTTGAATCAGATAACATCATGCAAAGAGGGGATCGTATTTTAAATTCTCTTCAAATTCTCAATTTTCGGCGCTAAGACATCAAGTTATCAACTAGGTACCAATTTTAGGCGTTATGAAGGTGTAACAGCCCGGTTTAGACCCTAGTCGATACAGTGGTTTTGGGACCAAAAATTTGAGGTCGGAGAAATAATTCACTATTATTTTTGATATTTTTGGTATGTGATAAAGTATGTGTGAAAGTCTTGTGTGAAAATTTTATCGTTTGTATGTCGATTTGTGAAAAAGGACCTAATCGCGTAAAATGTAAATGTTGTGTGCTAGTAGTTAAAAGTGCTTAATTTCCATGTCTTATTAAATGAGTGGTCCTTATGTTGTGAATAGACCATTGATAGTGGGGATGGACATAATGGGCATATATTTGATGATTAAATGGTATAATAACTAGTAAAATGGTAAAATATGAATTAATGTATAATAAATAAAACAAAACATAAATTAGTGGCTATTTTATGTTCTTCTTACCGAAAATTGAAAGAAAAATAAAACAAAAAGAGATAGTTAGGGTTCAGCAAGCTCAAGCTTCAATTGATCAAGAAAAGAGAGATTCGGACTGAGATCGAGGCAAAAACAAAGTGCTCAATTGATCAACTAGTGTCATTGTTTCTACGTCCGAGGTAAGTTCGTGTATAATATATATTGATTAAATAATGTTCATATGTGATGAAATAAATGGAAATGTGATGGCGGAGTTTGGAAGTGCGAAATGTGAGTTCGAAGATATGTGGCACTAAGTGTGCGTAAATAGAATAGTTACTGCGATGAATTGCACTAAGTGTGCGAGATAAAGAAATGCATCGCCTATATTAGTTGGCACTATGTGTGCGATACCGAGACAATTTTAGTTTAATGTGATGGCACTAAGTGTGCAATACTATAGTAGCTTCGGCTAAGTAATTGGCACTAAGTATGCAAATTCACCGAACATTTTAAGAGGATTGAACGTATTATGGCATCGTGCATTGAGTGGTAAATGTGATAGATAAATACGTGATGGTACAGGTATGTACAGAACCTATGTAGTTGATGATATTGTGTATAAGATAGATGATTGATTATGTGAATGAATGATGAAAAGGATTGGATTGAATAGTATTATAAATGCTTGTACACTAACCTATAAATATGGTATGAATGTGAGTATTAGCTATGGGTGAGATTGAGATTTGATGTGAATTAAACCATGTGATAGTTAACTTTGTATATTGAATTTGAATTGTAGAGTTATTTGTGTTATATTACGAACTTACTAAGCTTTAAAGCTTACTGTGTGAAGTCTTTCCCTATTTTACAGTGTCATTAAAGCTAGCTCAGATTCAGGGTGTAACACCCCAAACCCGGCCCAAACACAACGACCGGATCTGGCATGTCACTAAGAAGATTGAATAAAACATGTAGCATTTTTGGAAAATATTTTCCTTGAGTTTAACCTGTTATTCGGGAAAAATTAATAATTTATAGTTTTAAATAAAATATGCCTTTATGAATTAAAAACCCAAATTTAAATACATGTCTTAGTTCAATTAAAAATAAAAATTTAATTAACTAAAAGTAATAAAAGCCCGTAATAAAACAAAATATAAACGGGTGGTCCATGACCTTATTACAACGAGATTTAAAATCTATTAAATAAGAATATAAAATAATAACTAAAGTCTTTTCTTTGGATCCAAATGTTCTTTTGCATGGCCACCTTGCGCTCCTCTCCAATACATCGTCCGATGCACTAAATGCTACCGAAATGTTAATTAATTGGTTGAGTCATGAGACTCGGTGTGCAACCCTCATGCACCATTAGATTTGGGCCTTAGCCCATAAAACTAAAATAATCGAATTAATATACATAATAAACATAATATGCAAGCCCAACCCAAATCCTAGGTTTTCATCCGCTACACGCCCCCGTACCAGCCATTCACACCATTGGGGATTTCTACAATCAACCCACACCGCTACACGCCTTGATGGCAGTCTTGCTGCTCATCATCAGATCATGGCCGTAGCCACTACAACAGATCACGGCAAAAGTCGCTACAACAGATCACGGTAAAAACCGCTACAACAGATCACGGTATCAAAACATATAAGACTTATAATCATATATTAATCAAACAGATCTAGATGGTGGGAAAGTGTTACACACCTGATATTGCGAAATCCAATATTCTTAGTCGATATCCTTGTTATCCCGATCTACAACTTTGCTCAAAAAGCCGGAAAGATGTGAAAATAGGGCCTCTCCTATATTCGGCCATGGTTAGTGTTCTACCCGATTTCATATATTTATAATAAACCAATCTCCTTACCTTGAAATCCCGAAAATAACACGACTTGAGTGTTACTGATCTTTGACTTAGAGATCTAAGCGTTGGACTCCTCTTCAGATCCCGAAATGCTTAAAATAAGAAAAACCCTTGATTAGTCACTAAATAGCCATTCGGCTAGGGACTTTGAAAAGCCGGAGAAATATTAGAAACTCAAAATCGACACATACCTATTGTTTTCTTGATTCGCTGGCAGACTTTCTTCAAGAAAATTAAAACTTCGGAGGTAAGATCTAAGAATTTCAGTTTTAGAAGATTTAAGAATGGAAGAGATGGCTAAGAGATTTGGCGATGAATATTAAGGAGAAGAATAGAATAATAGAGATGTGATTTCGACTTTTAGAGATTAGAAGAAAAATAACAATAGAGGTTAAAAGATTCTACCAACCAGAAATTTTAGAGAGGAAGAAAGGTGAAGAAAATGGTGGTTTTAGACTTTTGAGAGGAAGAAGATGAGAAAAGAAAATAAAAGAAAGGCTTCCAAAATTTGACACCCCTCTTTATATAGAAAATCGATTCCTCCCTTTAGCGAGATTAATTTTCACCAACACCGCACACATGATAGCTCCTATCCCTTTTCCCTTATCTTAATCTATTATCTCCTCACAAATAGTCTTTATTTGCTTATTATCCTTAAAGATTAAATCTCTAAATAATAGCCTTTATCTGTTTATTATCCACATAGAATAAATATAATAAAATTCCCCAAAAAAATAGTCTTGTGTCGTCCACTTCCCTAATCCCTAATGTCAAATTTAACTAACTTAAATTAGAATATTTGGGCTCCTTAAAACTTAAAATTTGGGCCCCTAACACTTAAATTAACTCATTCCACATATTCACCCATTAAACGCATAGGCCCAAAAATTTAGGATGTTACACAGGGATCGTTAGCGACTCAATCACACTATTGGACATCTATTTTGGTACCTTTTTGGAAGTTGTATATATGGTATATGGCATGTATAGGCTAGTAAGGTTGTGGAATGATTTTATACATGTTTTTCTATGTGGAAATGGTGTATGTGATGTATATAAATGGTCTTGTGTGAATGGCCATTATGGTATGCTTTATACTTGGATTAGTAGTTGAGATGGTGAATGAATTGTATGTTATTAAGGTTGGAATTGAGCATGTAGGAATGACCTAAAATGGGTGGCAAAATGGCCTTGAAAATGGCCTATAATTGCCCACACGGGTGAGTACAAGGGCGTGTGTCTCGCCTGTGTCCATCACTGTCCTTATTCGATGTAGGTCAGACTTGTGAAAGGGCCAGACACATGGACGTGTGTCAGGCCGTGTGACTCAAGTCAGAGTTGCACACGAGCCAGACACACGGGCGTGTGGCAGACTGTGTGATCCTATTTAGAATTTCACACGGGGTAAAACATGGTCTGAGGCATAGCCGTTTGAAGCACAGGCGTGTGCCCTATTTTAGAAGAAAATTTTCTAAGTTTTCAAAGTTTTTAGTGAGATCTGTTTAGTCCCAAACCTTCTTTAAAACATGTTTAAGGTCTCGTAACCTACTTAAGGTACTTTGTGCTAATGATTACTATGATGTGTTGATGTGTGAGCCATGATGTTATAAATGTTATGATTTGACCGGTAATACCTTATAACCCTAGTCCAGCGATGGATACGGGTTATAGGTGTTATAGAAGGTGCTAATCCTTCCTCATACGTAACTGACTCCCGAACCCACTTCTTGGATTTTGTAGACCGAAAATCATAGTTTTAGTAAATTTAACCTTTTTATTAAAATGTTAATTTTCAAGGTGATCTGATCACACCTAATAAAAAGGATTGGTGGCAACTCCATTTTCATTTTAAAATAACAAGTTGATTTCCAAAAAGGTTTCGACAGTATTTATACACTTTTAATATGTCAAATTTAGCATGATTCTTCCTAAGATTATATGCCTAACAACCAACTAAAATCAGAATTTTTTTTATTCATAGAGTTTGACAAATTCACAATTTGAATTTTAATCAACCACTAATTCTACAACTTTTCAATTTCGCCCTTTTTATTGCTTCCCGTTCCAATTTAGCCCAATTTGCTTGGCTAAATGAGGTTTAGTTGAGCATGAAATTAATTATACTCGATTGTGGTTTAAAAGTGGATTTGAACATAATTGTGATAAGTGAAATGGATAAAGGACTTAAAAAGCAATTGAACCAAAAATAAGGAAATAGGAAAAAATGGCAGTAAACTTGAATAGCTACTAATGCATGAAAGAGAAAAGAATTGTTTTTAATTCTATTTCAGTGTGTTTTTTCCAAACCACCATTATAAGTATTTACAAGTTTTTCATATGCCAAATTTAGCATGATTACTCATAAGATCATGCCTAACAACCAACTAAAATCAGATCTTTTTTCTCTTCATGGAATTTGAAAAATTCACAATCTGATTTTTAATCAGCCACTAGATAAGCAACCTTTCAATTTAGCTCATTTTATTGCTTATCATTCCAGTTTAGCCCAATTTGCTTGGCTAAATGGGGTTTAGTTGAGTATGAAATCAATCATAGTCGATAGGGGTTTAAAAGTGGATTTGAACGTAATGGTGATAGGTGAAAAGGAGAAAGGACGTAAAAAGAAATTGAACCAAAAATAAGGAAATGGAAAGAAATGGCAGTAAACTTGAATAGCTACTGAAGCGTGAAAGAGAAAAGAATTGTTTTTCATTCTATTCCAATGTGTTTTTTCGAAGCCACCTTTACAAGGTATATATACACTTTTCATATGCCAAATTTAGCATGATTCCTCCTAAGAGTATGCCTAACAACCAACTAAAATCATTTTTTTTTCTATTCATAAAGTTTGACAAATTCACAAACTTGTTTTTTATCAGCCACTAGTTCTGGAACTTTTCAATTTGGCCTTTTTTATTGATTCCCGTTCCAATTTAGCCCAATTTTCTTGGCTAAATGTAGTTTAGTTGAGCATGAAATTAATCATACTTGATTGGGGTTTAAAAGTGGATTTGAACGTAATTGTGATAGGTGGAAAGGAGAAAGAACTTAAAAAGAAATTGATCCAAAAATAAGGAAATGGAAAAAAATGGCAGTAAACTTCAATAGCTACTGATGCGTGAAAGAGAAAAGAATTGTTTTTAATTATATTTCAATGTGTTTTTTCCAAACCACCATTATAATGTATTTATGCAATTTTTATATGCCAAATTTAGCATGATTCCTCCTAAGATTATGCCTAACAACCAACTAAACTTAGATTTTTTTTTCTATTCATAGAGTTTGACAAATTTACAATCTGATTTTTAATCAGCCACTAATTCTGCAACTTTTCAATTTGGCCCCTTTTATTGCTTCTTGTTCCAATTTAGCCTAATTTGCTTGGCGAGATTGGGTTTAGTTGAGCATGAAATTAATCATACTCGACTGAGGTTTAAAATTGGATTTGATTGTAATGGTGATAAGTGAAAAGGTGAATAAACTTAAAAAGTAATTCAACCAAAAATAAGGAAATGGAAAAAAATTGGCAGTAAACTTGAATAGCTACTGATGCGTGAAAGAGAAAAAAGTTGTTTTTAATTCTATTCCAATGTGTTTTTTCCAAGTCACCATTACAAGGTATTTATACACTTTTCATCTGTCAAATTTAGCATTTTCCTCCTATGATTATGCCTAACAACCAACTAAAATCAAATTTTTTTCCTATTAATGGAGTTTGAAAAATTCACAATCTGATTTTTAATCAGCCACCTATTCTGCAACTTTTCAATTTGGCCCTTTTTATTGCTTCCTGTTCCAATTTAGCCCAATTTGCTTGGCTAAACAGGGTTTAGTTGAGCATGAAATTAATCATACTCATTGGGGTTTAAAAGTGGATTTAAACGTAACGGTGATAAGTGAAAAGGAGAAAGGACTTAAAAAGCAATTCAACCAAAAATAAAAAAAAAATGAAAAAATGGCAGTAAACTTGAATAGCTACTAATGTGTGAAAGAGATAAGAATTCTTTTTAATTCTATTCTAGTGTGTTTTTTTGAAGCCACCGTTACAAGGTATTTATACACTTTTTATATGCCAAATGTAGCATGATTCCTCCTAAGATTATGCCTAACAACAAATTAAAATCAGATTTTTTTTCTATTCATAGAGTTTGACAAATTCACAATCGGATTTTTAATCAGCCACTAATTCTGCAACTTTTCAATTTGGCCCCTTTATTGCTTCCCTTTCCAATTTAGCCAAATTTGCTTGGCTAAATGCGGTTTAGTTGAGAATGAAATTAATCATACTCGATTGGGGTTTAAAAGTGGATTTGGAAGTAATGGTGATAAGTGAAAAGGAGAAAAGACTTAAAAAGCAATTGAATCAAAAGTAAGGAAATGGTAAAAAATAACAATAAACTTGAATAGATATTGATGCGTGAAAGAGAAAAGAATTGTTTTTAATTCTATTCCAGTGTGTTTTTTTAAGCCACCATTACAAGGTATTGATAGGCTTTTCATATGCCATATTGAGCATGATTCCTCCTAAGATTATGCCTAATAATCAACTAAAATCAGATTTTTTTCTATTCATGGAGTTTGACAAATTCACAATCTGATTTTTAATCAGCCACTAATTATGAAACTTTTCAATTTGGTCCATTTTATTGCTTCCCATTCCAATTTAGCCCAATTTGCTTGGCTAAATGCGGTTTAGTTGAGTATGAAATTAATCATACTCGATTGGAATTTAAAAGTGGATTTGAATGTAATTGTGATAGGTGAAAAGGAGAAAGGACTTAAAAGCAATTGAACCAAAAATAAGGAAATGGAAAAAATGGCAGTAAACTTGAATAGCTACATATGCGTGAAAGAGAAAAGAATTGCTTTTAATTCTATTTCAATGTGTTTTTTTCGGGCCACCATTACAAGTTATTTATACACTTTTTGTATGCCAAATTTAGCATGATTACTCATAAGATTATGCCTAACAATCAACTAAAATCATATTTGTTTTCTATTTATAAAGTTTGACAAATTCATAATCTAATTTTTAATCAGCCTCTAATTGTGAAACTTTTCAATTTGACCCCTTTTATTGCTTATCGTTCCAATTTAGTCCAATTTGCTTGGCTAAATGTGGTTTAGTTGAGCATGAAATTAATCAGACTTGATTGGGGTTTAAAAGTGGATTTGAACGTAATGGCGGTGGGTGAAAAGGAGATATGACTTAAAAGGCAATCGAACAAAAAATAAGGTACTAGAAAAAAAAATTGGCAGTAAACTTGAATATCTACTGATGCATAAAAGAGAAAAAAAATTGCTTTTAATTCTATTTCAGTGTGTTTTCCAAGCCACCATTACAATGTATTTATACCATTTTCATATATCAAATTTAGCATGATTCCTCCTAAGATTATGCCTAACAAGCAACTAAAATCACCTTTGTTTTCTATTCATAGAGTTTGACAAATTCACAATCTAATTTTTAATCAGCCCCTAATTCTGTAACTTTTCAATTTGGCCCTTTGTATTGCTTCTCGTTCCAATTAGCCCAAATTGCTTAGCTAAATGGGTTTAGTTGAGCATGAAATTAATCATACTCAATTCGGGTTTAAAAGTAGATTTGAACGTAATGGTGATAGGTGAAAAGGAGAAAGGATTTGAAAGGCAATTGAACCAAAAATAAGAAACTGGAAAAAAATTGGCAGTAAACTTGAATAACTACTGATGCGTGAAAGAGAAAAGAATTGTTTTTAATTTTATTTCAGTGTGCTTTTTCCAAGCCACCATTAAAAGGTATTTATACATTTTTCATATGTAAAATTTAGCATGATTCTTCATAAGATTATGCCTAACGATTAACTAAAATCAAATTTCTTTTTCTATTTATAGAGTTTGACAAGTTTACAATCTGATATTTAATCAACCATTAATTCTGCAACTTTTCAATTTGACCCATTTTATTGTTTCTCGTTCCAATTTTTCCCAATTTGCTTGTTTATTTGAACTTCGGTATTCCAATTGCGTCCTAACAAAATTAAAACAAGAAATCAGAAGTTTAGTAACATTCTATTCAAAATTTGACCATAAATAAATACATTAAACATAAAAAATTAGCTTGCTATCAGAGGTTGAAGATGTTAACGTCCCTTCTTTTGGGAACCCGAGTCGTGACATTGTTTTACGGAATGATCCTGGGGCTCACATGTTGAGCGATAATCCAGATGCAATGCATGTACCCAAGTTCCTCGAGTACACCAATATAGTCCCTGCTCACAAATTGGCGTCAAATTTTTAGTTGGTAGAATTGTTTGTTGGCAACGATTCGAGAACAAGGCAGACTTTTTTTTTCGTCAATTAGTACAACATGAAGGTGTCCATTGATTACAAGGTTGCAAAACCTAAACCGACATTATATGTTGGGGAATTTTAGAGGGTTGATGAAGAGTGCTGCTGGTGGGTTCGAGTTGTATTTATACAAAGGACTCAGTAGTGGCAAATAGGAAAATTAGAAGGGCACCATACATGCACTGTTGCACGTATAACGCAAGACCACCAAAAATTAGATGCCAAAAGTATATACAACAACATCGAGCCACTGGTGAAAGATCTGCCAACTATTCATGTATCAGTCCTGATTGCAGACATGCAAGCCCTGTTCCAGTACAGAGTGTTGTATAGGAAAGCATGGTGGGCAAAAAAAATGGCCATAGAGTAGTTGTACGACAAATGAGATGAGTCATACAATGACTTTCAGTTGTGGATTTAAACGATGCTAGAGTACATGCCAGTACTGCCGTGGACTTGCAGATGTTGCTTTACTAAGGCCTGAATGAGGAACTTGAATTGGGGAGAAGAGTTTTTCATCATTTTTTCTAGATGTTCGATCCATATGTTAAGGCCTTCTCCCATTACAAACCATTGGTGCAAGTTGATGGAGCGTGGCTTTACAGAAAATACACGCAGGTACTACTAATTGTAGTTGCACAAGGCAGTAACCAATGTACTACCGACTGCCTTTGCCATCATGGAGTCGAAGAACTTCGAATCGTAGGAATTTGCGAAGGCATGTTGTCAGGTAATACAACATTTGCATTGTCTCTAACAGATCCAAAGGCCATCTTGTTATGATTTGGCGTTCCCAGGATGTTTGTCTACTGCATTCGCCACATCTTTGTCAACTTCAACAAGGAGTACAAGAACAAAGACTGGCCCAAACAAATCGTGAACATGGGTAAAAATATCATATTTAAATTTGTATTTGTACACATTTTGAGTCTATTTACTAAAAGAAATGGTAACGTGTTTTATCGGAATACATACGTAGCGTATGAGCTGGAACCACACCGATTCAGGCATAGGCTTGCGAGGTTGGAGACTGATATAGTGGGGGCCGGTCCTTCTCTCAGACAGTGGTTGGGTAGCATGGAGCCGTGGCAATGGGCTCAATGTTTTGATAATGGGTACCGATACGGTCATATAACAACTAACCTCGTTAAGGCGGTTAACTCTATCTTGAAGCGTACACGTCACTCGCCAATTTCGTGAGTTTTCTCAGCTACGTTTATAGGTTGGCAACCTTGATGCCAAAAATGGGGTTGACACAAGCAAAACAAATGGAGGTCGGACACATGTACTTCAAAGATGTTAGGAATGCCATGGAAGTCAATGCTTGGAGGGCGAGGTTAATGAATGCAGAACTATATTCCTGGAACTTGGAAACTTTTCGGGTGACAGAGTGCATCATACGTCGCACGGGATCCCGCCAAGGTCCAACGCAGTTGATCTCCGAAACAGGCTGTGCGAGTGCGAAAGGTTCCAAACACTTCAATACCCGTGTGCACATATGGTTGCAGTATGTGCAACATTCAATGTGAATGTCGAACAATATATCGACGATGTGTACACGCTTCAATGCACATTCGCTCGTCCCAAAATCCTACCAACTGTAAGTAAGGCATGATCTGCTCATCTACACGATACTTGAGAAAATGGATCTGCGACCTCAATACTTGGTATTCATTCTGTATGGTAAATTTTTTATAAAAAAATAAGAAATCAAATATCTAAAATATTAAAAATTATGGTAAAATAAAAAAAATTAATATCTCAATTAAGTATAACTTAATGTATATTTTAATTGAAACATAAATTTTAATTTATACAAATTTTAAGTACTTTTTTGTTTTTAAAATTTACAATTTCTAATTATTTTTGTTTTTCAAATTTTAAATATTTATGCAATTTTGATTATATAATAAATTTTAATGAAAAATATATTTAAATTTGAATATTAAAATTCCGTACCAAAATTTTAACAAATAAATATAATATATTTAAATTATAGATAAATATTTTTCTAAAAACAGGCTGAATTGGAAAAATGAATTTTCAATATAAAACTTAAGAAACTAATTTTAACATATATATATAATACAATATTATATTTAAATTATTCGGCATAACAAATTACATAATATAAAACACTCAATCAAAATTCTTAAATGCTGAATCCAAGCCTAATGAAGTAGGAAGTAAGATAATGAATCCAAAATTGTAAGAATAATGATAATATCGTCAATTTAATAATAAATAGGTAGTAAGATAATGATAATAAATTGGGTAGTGAAGTGTTAAAACTTATCACACTTTATAAATAAATATCATATATAACATACGAATAAATAATTTGTGATTTAACAATTTTACTTTTCATTATCCTTCGATATAATGTAATTCGTGTTTACTGAAAAAGATATTTTGATATCTACATAATTTTTTTTAAATTTAACCACCACTTAATAAATTAAATATAATTCAATATTACATTACAATAACTACTTTTAATATAATACATATGCATCAATATATATAATTTACATACCTTAATTATATTTATTAACTTTAAATTTTAAATAACACCAACTAAAACAAACATAACAAATTTAGATTAGAACTAATAAAAAATTTTGACTTCCCAACTTCTCTTCTCTTATATTTGAAATTTTTGTTCTAAAATATGGGGCCTAAACCACCCCCTTCTATATATAATAAGGTGACGTGGGAGGGAAGTAGCCTCAAGTTACGTAAGTGGTTCATTTTTAAAACATTAAAAGCCAAGCCGACCTATAGACTTGTCACGTTATTGATGTGACTGACGTGATGTGACCAGTCAGTTAACTTTTTCTATATTTATTTTTTGATCATCTTTTTTTTATTTTTTTAAAAAATACCCCAATATTTTTATTTTTCGCATAAATATCTTTTTCATTCTTTTTTCAGCCAACTCCTTTTCCACTTTCTTCTTTTTCTTTCTCATTTTTCCGAAACTTTCTTGTTTTCTTTATTCTTTTAGTTCCGCCCTTATATTTCTATTTTTCAGTAACGCCCTTATCAAACAGTTAATTCACATTGTAAAAATAATTTAAATTAACATTATTTTACATTACCAACATTTTAAATAACTATTAATTTACATAATTCAAAAATTATATTTTACAAAATATAATTTTACATTGGCAACATTCTAAAATAATTTCACATAACTTACTTTAGTACATGATTTACATTTTCTACCTTTAAAAATTTATAATAACTAGTATTAAATCTAATTTTCGCATTTATATTGTTGCTTTAAATATATGTGTACATATTGGGAGATGACAGTTTACAGAAGTCGAATTTGGGTCGGGTCCAGTTGACCCGACTAAGGGTTGAATACAATATAAAATGACATTTCATTTAACTATGATAATATAAAAACAACAATAGTTTCAAATATTCTTGATCACTTTGAAGCTTCTGGTCAATTTAATTTTACTGTTTTATTTTATGTCTTTATACTACAATATTAAGTACTCTTTAATTACTAATATGATATCATTAATCACGTGAAATATAGTGTGTAGAAGGCCCAAATTATTCGGGGTCCATTTTACAACCAAAACCAACAAAACTAAAAATCCATATAAATCAAACCCGAATTGCCCATTTTACAATCCAATTCCCAAAAATCAGACAACCCAAACTAACCTTACAAACCCAATAACCCCACTAAATTATTCTAGCCCAACACAGCCCAATCAGTCCAACCTTAATCAGAAACAAACAGAAACCCTATCCCCCTAGGTGTGCCGCCCCTAGCCTCTGACGACTGCCACCAACTGTTTGCCCACTTGCTCTGCCAGACCACTGCTCCACCGCCCAGCACCGCTCAAACCTGCAAGCATTAAACAAAGAAGTGACAAAAAGCTTGTAAACAATGGCTATAAAAGCCATCTCTAAACAGATTGTGGACGACTATTTTTTTTCTTTTTTTCGTTTTTTTGAATCAATACTATACAAAAAGACTTCGAATACAAGCACAAATAGATTAAGCACAAAAAGGGACAGAGATTAAGGCACTAAAATTGACTAAAAATCTAAAACAGAGGCGAGAAAAAGGTGATTTTCTCTCCCTTTTATTTTCGAAGCATTCTTTCTTCTCTTTTCTTTCTCGGCATAAATGTCTACATATTATTAAAGAATATTAAAAAGGAATAAAAATACAAAATTTTACCCTTTTTTGAACTTCCCACCACTGCAGACAATGGAGACGCGACAGACGCCGTACCGGGCAACGCCATGAACTAGACCTGCAGAGAGAGAAAAAAGAGGGAGATGAGTTTTTTTTTTTTTTTTTGTAAACGGATGAAATGAAATTTTTTAGGAATATTTTGCCTTTTATAGGCACATGAACGCACTGCTTTTGGTAGATCCTTAAGCCCCAAACGACGTCGTTTTGGCTCGACCACAAGACGGACCCGACCCGCTCCTAGGATCCGCGTGTTTTTTTACAAAAGGGTTTTTTGCGTTTTCAATCCTTCCGTGTTTTCAGCTTTTAAAATTTAGTTTTCTGTATTTTAATTTTGGCCCAGAGATTTCATGCAGTTTGTAATTTGGTCCTTTAAAACGATGCGCTCAAACCGTTTGGGGAAATTGCTCTTCGTGTCCCTCATTCTTTTGCGCGCGTTGCAATCTAGTCCCCCTATTATTCATTTTATAGAATTTGACTCAAAACTCCCATTTTTAATGCAATTTAGTCCATTTTTCAATTATTTTGCAATCATTATTATTGTTACTACTACTTAATATTTTTTATTTTTTTATACTATTAATTATTTATTATAATTATTGCTATACCGTATTATTATTATTAGAATTTGTACTTTTATTTTTTTATTATTACCATTTTTTATTATTTAATTATTATCACTACTATTATTTTATTTATATTATTATTATTATTATTATTATTATTATTATTATTATTATTATTATTATTATTATTACTATCATTATATTATTTATATATATATTTTGCTAATCACCATTATTGTTATTATTATTTTCCTTACTAATATCATGGATATCATTTTATTACTATTTCTTACTTTTAACATTATTATTTTATTATTACCATTTTATTATTATTACTATTATCTATTTTATTATTTCTTTTACTATTATTATTATCATTACCATTATATTGTTAGCATATTATTATTGTTTTCTTTTCGTCGTAATTATCCTTCCTGATATCTCAGTTTTTATAGCAATCGACATCCCGTATTAGCAATTCGAATGAGTCGAGCCCTAACTTACTGGGTTCCGACTTTTCTTGTTTAAGCTAAACAACGGGGTATCCCTTTCAAAAATCACGAATTCAAGTTTCAAATCGACATTTCGTATTAGCAATTCGAGTGAATCGAGCCCTAACTTACTGGGTTCCGATTTTTCTCGTTTAAGCTAAACAACGGGATGTCCCTTTTAAAATCGCAATTCAAATTTTAAACAAAACACTTAATCCCGGGAATTCGAAATGTCACGCCCTAACTTACTGGACTCGACATCTAGATACTTCGGATAAGTTTTTTTAATATAGGGGCAATATTCCTAATTTGGACCTTCGAGAAAACGAGCCCTAACTTACTGGGTTCTGATTTCTCGTTTGACAAATGACGGGAGATCCTCTTCAAATATAAAGCCAAGTTTTAAAAGGCGAGCTTAGTTTCGGGAATCTAAAGTATTGCGCCCTAACTTATTGGACAGAATGCTTTATCTTTTCGAAAATAAGAGAGTCTCAACGTCCCTTTCGATCCCTTCAAGTTTTGGAAATCAAAAGTATCTATTTTTGAATCATTTTAAAGTTTTCAACATTAGGACATCGATCAATCAATTTGGTACCAATTTTGGGCGTATCGAGGGTGCTAACCCTTTCTCGTGCGTAATCGACTCCCGAACTCGTTTTCTAGATTTCGTAGACCAAAATTGTTGTTTTGATAAATCAAATTGTTTATTAAAAATAACTATTTTACGAGGTGGCCCGATCACACCTCATCAAAAAAGGTTGGTGGTGACTCCCTTCTTTTTTATTTTCAAAACCCGAGTCGACCGCGTCGTTTTCTGTTTTATCAAAAAATGGTTACGACAGCTTGGCGACTCACTTTGAGACTCGAGGTCGTGCCATAGATTGATTGATTTTTGTCCTTTTGATTAAAATTGGAAAATGGTTTCGAAAAATCATGCTTCTTTTAATATACTTTCAATATTGGGTCTCGTAAATACTTTGGCATTGTATTACATGACCGTTGTGGTCACACCTTTAAGTGGGAGAGAGAAGCTATGCCTTTGTGAGGTTTTCACCTCCGCATGGGCTAGTGGACTGCTTTCGGGATACATCCGTACCTCTGTCTTCGTGAAGTTTTCACTTCCGCATGGCCATAGGGAAATGTATTCCCCTGAACCGAACTCGGTCCGTATGAGCCTATAATGGGTGAGGATCGAGGAATCTGCTGGTTCGGGTACCTCGAACTTTAGAACTTAACCACATGTAAAGAGCCTAAGAACCCACCCCGAGCTGAACTATGTCAAACCTTAGTAGTTACCCAGATAAGCGTTTGTGTATTTTACATGCTTTATATCTCATTCTGTGGTACAAATTGATGATGTTTTATTTCCTCTGCATGTTATTTCCATTTTTAAGAGGCGTCGATTCATGGTCAGTTTCTGAGTTAGAAAGCTGGTTATGGAAAGCAAATTCCTTGATAAAGTGGAGGACAATACGGCCGCCCGCACATGGTCAGAGCAAAGCCAATTAGGAAAAGGGGACAGCTTAGCTGAGGAATATGTGTTAGAATTATGGGATTTCACCAATATCAGTGTCACGCAGAATGAACTCCAAGAGTTGAAAGAAATATGGACCCAGTGGGATGATGAGGCAAAGCAGTTGTTCTATAGTACTTACGGCGATCTACCATACCTATTTGATGTCAAAATAGATAAGCACCTATTTCGAGCAATGACTCAGTTCTGGAATGCTGCTTATAGCTGTTTCTCATTCGGGAAAGTAGATTTGGTTCCCACGGTAGAGGAATACACGACCTTGCTATGTTGTCCGAGAATTCAAGTTGATAAAGCTTATTCCAAAGTAGTTAATAGCCCGACTTTTACGAAGGAATTGATGAATATCACGGGAATGAGCGAACAATAGGTCTCAGCTAGAATGCAGAAAAAATGCGGGGGTAAATGCATACATTGGATATATTTGAGGGACCTGATCCTAACGTATCCTGATGCAAAGAAAAAGATTGACGTCTTGGCCTTGTGTATCCACGGTTTGGTGATCTTCCCAAAAGCTCTAAGACACATTGACGAAGCAGTTATTGATCTATTCAAATTGATTAGACAAAGGGTCACACTGCTCACGATATCTGGCCAAACGTTCAAATCCTTGAATGCATGTCGGAGAATAGGTGAAGGTAGGTTTATCGGATGTGCGCAGTTGTTATTAGCCTGATTCCATAGTCACTTCTGGAAGGTGGAGAAAGTGTCTTATCGGTTTTTGTCGAAGAATTGCTCCCCGTTGAAAGAGATAGTAGCTACGCCTAGGAGAGAAGACGTGTCCGAAGAAAACTGGATAGCGCTTTTTCAAAACCTTCAAGAAGACAACATTGAGTGGAAGGCTCCTTGGATGATTCCCGACAAGGTCCTTTATCGTTGTGGAAGCTTCGACTGGGTTCCTCTGCTGGGAATTTGGGGTGCCACTGCATATGCCCCTTTGCTGGTCCTAAGATAGTATAGTTCAAGACAGTTTGTACCAACGACATACGAGCTAGCTCAATGCGAGTTCTTATACGAAGGGGGGAGCTATAAGAAAAAGGTTAAAGAGATCTCTAGTTCCTGGAATCAGATTCATAGAATGAGAAGATTATCCGCAGGCCCGATGACGACCCCGAAATACAGTGAATGGAGGGCTAGGAGGATCAATGATAACATCCCCGAGCCAAATTCAGAGGGCGCCCGATCGAGAGAAGAATACTTGCGAGTGGTCCCGTCAGAATTAGAGATTGTGAAATAAGATTTTGAACGGATAAGTTCAAAGCTTGGAAAAAAGATAGAAAAGCTGAAAGAAGAAAAGATTTTCCTCCAATTAGAGGTGGACGGTCAAAAATCAGAGGCTGAGAAACTTAGAAAGGAAAAATAGAAGGTAGAGGAAGACCGAGATAGCTTGAAGACGGAATACAAAAAAATACGTCTGACGATAAAAAAAGCTGGATTAGAGAAAACTTCGGAGTAGTGGCGATAAGAGATCCGAGAGGAAAAAGCCAGAGTTAGCAATTGGGAGAAAAAGTTTCAAGAAATGCAAACGCAAAAAGAGGCCTTAAAGAAGGGCATGACAGAAAACCAAAAGGAGAAAAGGGACCAAAAGCTAGAATAGCTAAGCTTGGGTGGTCTCTGCACCACTATCAAAGTCAAGACTCGGGAAGCAAACTGAAATCAAGTCTGAACAGAATCAAGGAAATGAAAGGTAAGGTTGAAGAGCTAGAATTGGCATTACACAGTAGTGAGCTCCGGATTGAGCTTCTGGAAACAAGAGAAAGACGTTGGGAGGAGGAGCTTTGCCATTCTTGCGAGCAAGTTAAAAGCCGAAATTACCTCATGGGTGAAGCGATAATCCAGATTCGAGAGGTAGCTGATCACCTACAGACTTTGGCTGCAGAAGCTGACATATTGAGCGTGAGATATGAGCTACAGTCGGGTTATAATCAAGAGCTAATCTCTTCGCTTGGGAAAATCAAAACCTTAGGCCTTAGGGCGAAAGCATATTTGTAATCTGCTTTATGTAAAGGGTTTGCCTTCTAATAAAATTTTCTAAAATGAAGTTGATCAGAATCGATGTCTTCTTCTTGCATTCATGCATTTGTATTGCATCATATTACATGCATTTAAGTTTATAAAAATGGGCTTAATTAGCTAAAATTATCAGAGAGAGAGAAAAAAAGAAAGTGAAAAGAAAAAATCTGGAAGCGGAACATCACTATGGAACACGCGCTAAAACAAGGAAAATGGATCAAAGGTTCGAACAATTCCAGAAAGAAATGCAGGAACAAATGGAAGAGCGAATGTTAAAACTCCAGCAGGAAATGAGGGACCAAATGTTGGAGGCCCAGAGGAATATGATGGCCCAACTAATGAGCGGGGCAATGGATAAGGGGAAAGGTCCTATGCCTCTGGTCGAGGAAAGTAGTGAAGGCATCCCCCCGGGTTTTACCCCGCCACAAGCAAGAACAAGGCCTGAGGAGTATATCCTAAGGCCACCAGTTACGATCAGGCCCCAACAAGGGCAGGACGACGCTAGACCTCCCATGAGCTTCTACGCAGGCTCCGGATCCCAACCAGGAGATAACCTAGCCAATCCTGTTGTACCCGATTTAGATATGACAGAAAAAATAGGGTCGAGAGAAGAATCCTCAAGGAAGTTAGAGGATCGTTGCAAATGGCTGGAAGAAAAATTCAAGGTGCTGGAAAGTATCGATCATTATCATGGGATTGACGCAAAAGATTTAAGTCTGGTTCCAGATTTGGTGCTGCCTCATAAGTTTAAAATGCCTGAATTTGAAAAATATAGTGGGACTAGTCGCCGGAGGCCCACATCACCATGTTCTGCAGTGAATGGTCACTACGTGAGCAATGATCAACTCTTAATCCACTGTTTCCAAGAAAGTTTAGTGGGCGCAGCTGCTAGATGGTATAACCAGCTTAGTCGGGCCAACATTAGTTTCTAGAAAAATTTGGCTCAAGCATTTCTGAAGCATTACAGCCACGTTACGGACATGGCACCAGATAGGATTACTTTGCAAAGCATGGAAAAAAGACAAAATGAAAGTTTCAGACAATACGCGCAGAGGTGGAGGAAGGTCGCCATGCAGGTCCAACCACCCCTCTTAGAAAAAGAGACTACTATGCTCTTCATTAAGACCCTGAAGGCCCCTTTCATAACTCATATGATAGGGAGTACGACTAAAAGCTTTGTCTACATAGTAATGGTAGGAGAGATGATCGAACATGCCATAAGGGGCGACAAGATCGAGGCAAGAGAAAGTACTAGGAGGGCCGCTCCTAAGAAGAAAGACGGTGAAGTAAATAACGTGAGTACACACAAGGCGATCACAGTTAATCGGCCAAAGGCAGTCACCTCTGGACAATAAGGTCGGTAAGACAGGAATCGGGAACCAGATCGAATACTAAAAAAATTCAATTCACACCAATTCCAATAACGTACAATGAGCTATACTAGATTTTGTTCAACGAGCATATCGTGTCCCCGTTCTATTTGTAACCATTGCAACCTCCATAACCTAAGTGGTACAACTCTAACGCTCACTACGATTACCATACAGGGGTAGCGAGGCATTCGATAGAGAACCGTCTCGCCTTTAAAAAAGTAGTTGAGAGGCTAATAAAGATGGAGGTCATAACACTCGACGATCTGATAAAAAAGGGGAACCCACTACCCAATCACGAGAATAGAGGGGTAAACACGATTGGTGAGGAGGTGGTGAAAAAAATCAAGAAGGACGTCACGGAGGTGAAAACCCCATTGAGAGTAGTCTTGGAGGAAATGGCGAAAAGAGGATTGACAGATTCAGATCCTGCGAAAAACTGAAGGCATATAAAGAATTACTGCGAACTCTATAAAACAAAAGGGCACGAGATTCAAGAATGTGCCGAGTTTAGAATCTTGGTGCAAAACCTTATGGATAATAAAGAATTGGAGTTTTATGAAAAAGGAGTAGAGAAAAGGAATGTATGTGTGACCGAGGAAGAATTGATGAAGCCTGGAGTCAATTACCCGAGAATCATCATCTCGCGAAACACGAAAGGTTGGGTGCAGGGAAGGCCGAAGATTATAATTTAAAAATCTACTTCTTTTCCCGATAAAGACAGTAAAAAGGTACCCTGGGACTACAATTGTCATATGATGATACCAGGGGCAGAAAGCTCTACTAGCATTTCTGAGGAGGTCAAGAATGAAGGGTCCTATACGCGTAGTGGGAAGCATTACGATCCTAAGAACAGAGGAGCGGAACCAGTGAAACGGAAGACTGTGCTGATTGGGCAGAAAAAAGAACCCGAAGCCCCTATCAATGAACCCGTAAAAGAGGAGGAGGCCAAAGATTTCTTGAAATTCTTGAAACACAATGAAAGTACGATGGTAGAATAGTCAAAACAAACAACCAACAAGATATCCGTATAGCCTATTTGTTAAGCTCAAAAGTGCACCGTGAAGCACTGATGAAAGTATTGAATGAAACTTATGTTACTAAGGATATATCCGTTAATAAGTTGGATCGTCTGGTTAGTAACATAAGTGCTGACAATTTTATTTACTTCAGTGATGATGAAATCCCACCAGGAGGCATGGGATCAACAAAAGCCTTGCACATAACTACTCGTTGCAAGGGATACACTCTGCCGAGTATGTTAATAGATAATGGATCAGCTTTAAATGTCTTACCTTTGGCTACACTGAAGAGGTTGCCTATAGACAGCTCTCACATGAAAGCATGCCAGAACATAGTGAGAGCGTTTGATGGCATCAAAAGAAAAGTGATGGGAAGAATAGACGTACCATTATTGATCGGGCCTAACACATATGAAGTAGATTTCCTAGTCATGGACATCAAGCCCTCTTACAACTGCTTGTTGGGAAGGCCCTGGATTCATTCAGAAGGTGTTGTGCCCTCGTTACTGCTCCAAAAACTGAAGCTGGTAACAAAAAATCGACTGGTAACTAGAAACGTTGAAGAAGACATCATAGCAGCTATTACCAACGAAGCGCCATATCTAGAAACAAGTGAGGAGGTCGTTGAATGTTCTTTTTGATCCATAGAGTTCGTAAATGCTACTTTCATCTCGAAGGAAAATGAAGTCCCGGTGCCTAAGCTATCCAAGACCACAAGGATGGGCCTACGAATGATAATAGGAAAAGGGACTCTACCAGGAAAAGGATTGGGCAAACATCTCTAAGGAAAAGTTCAGATCCCGATGCTGAAAGAGAAGAGAGATCGTTTTGGCTTGGGTTTCAAACTAGATGCAAAAAAAATGAGGAAGGAAATAGAGAAGAAGCAAGAGAGGAGAAGGGCAAGGTTGAACAGAAAGGACGTCAAGTGGGAATCAATGACATTCCCCCACATATCCCATACCTTCGTGTCGGGAGGAATAATCTACCCGGAGAAAGGATCTTCTAGAGATAAACATCCTCACATCAATGCCATACACGACGAGGAAACCGATCAAGGAAACCTATTGGGCATTCGCCTGCATTTAACACGGAGGCGTTACGAACAATTGACCGCAGAGGAATTTCCCGTAGTTTTTAGAGATTATTCGAGTAATATTCGAACGCACTCATTGTTTTAAGCCTAGAAACAATGAGATTTCTTTTGTGAAACAGGCTCATGTTCGGATATTTTGTTCCAATGAAATACATCTTTAATTCTAACAAACATTTTCTCATTTCTTATTCCCATTCATATCATGTGAATAGTTATCCTTCAATTCATTTATTTTGTGTACATCATTTGATACCCATCACAGGTCCCTAGCCATCAATGATATGAGCAACGATACTACAGATTCAGAGGTCCGTTTTGAGCAAGACATGTGTTTAGAGGAATCTCAGGATTTTGAAAGTGATAGAAAATGTGACTTGCCTCCAGATTTGTTAAGAATGGTAGAGCAAGAAGAAAAACATATCCTACCGCATAAAGAGTCAGTGGAAATGGTGAACCTGGGAGAAAGACAAGAAGTGAAGATCGGAGCTTGTATCACGGCAGAGACCAAGCGAGACCTCATCGAGTTGCTCCAAGAATTCAAGGATGTATTCGCGTGGTCGTATCAATATATGCCCGAATTAAGCACTGATATCGTAGTACACCGGTTGCCCATAAAAGAAGAATACAAGCCTGTCCAATAGAAGCTTCGAAGAATGAGACCGGATGTTTTGTTAAAAATAAAAAAAGAAGTTGAGAAACAATTTAACGCCGGATTCTTGCAAGTGGTTAAGTATTCGGATTGGGTGGCTAATATTGTCCCTGTCCCTAAGAAAGATGGGAAAGCGCGAATGTGCGTAGACTACAGGGATCTAAACAAGGCTAGCCCGAAAGACAATTTTTCGCTACCTTACATCAACACCTTAGTAGACAATACAACGGGCTATTCATTGTTTTCCTTCATGGATGGTTTCTCAGGATACAACCAAATAAATATGCATCCTGAAGACATGGACAAGACAACATTTGTGACCGTGTGGGGAACGTTTTGCTACAAGGTGATGCCGTTTGGGCTAAAAAACGCGGGAGCGACATATCAGAGAGCCATGGTAACCCTATTTCACGACATGATGCACAGAAAAATTGAGGTTTACGTCGATGATATGATCGCCAAGTCCCGAACTGAAAAGGAACATGTGCAGTGAAACACCCCACACCCGGCCCACGAGCTTGGTCCGGATCTGGTATGTTCCTTAAGTAAACCGGTTTCAAATTCTTTTGTTCCTTGGAAAAAACTTGCGATTATTAAGAAAATGTTGTTTTGGGTTGGGCTTGTGTGGAAAAAAATCGGTTTATCTTATATTGAAATCCAATTAATTAAGGTGACAAAACAATTAGGGTTTATTTTACAAAAAAATAAATTTACTCAAACTTTAATTGATAATAATTCGTGAACATAATAATTGAAAATGAAAATAAAGAAATAAAACTATGGCCTTATTACATCAAGTAAAACCCAAAATAAAATTCTTAAATACTTAAATAAAATAAAGAGTCCATATTGAATAAGACTTCAATTTGAGCATGGCCACCACAAGTTCTGTAGTCCTGGCCTATCACCGCTTCATTACGAAAAAATGTTCCCACAACGGGGTGAGTCAACAGACTCAATGTGCAGACAACAATAAAATTTAATAGATCAGGCATACCATAACATATCACATGCACATTCATATACAGATAAAATAATAATGCAACCCAAACCCAAACCTAGATGCCATCCGCTACACATCCCCATACCAACCTGCACACCGTGGGGACAATAAGTCAACCCTCCTTCCGCTACACTCCATCGAAGGCAGTCGCTGCAGTCGACGTGCTCATCGCTCATATAAAATTCGTGGCATAGCCACCAGATTAAATAATTGTGTCATGAGACACCACGTTCAGATAATGTAACCGAAGTTACCACATTCAGATAATGTGACCGAAGTCACCACATTCAGATAGTGAGACCGAAGTTATCACATTCACTTTCCCTTTCTCATATAACCCGAATGCCCCATATATTTCATATCATGCTTATCATACTTAAATTCACATTCATGTCACTTTTCACATGTTAAAATATAACATATTTCGTAATCCTAGTAGGAGTAGGAAACGTACCTGAGTACTTTGTACCATATTAGGGTACTTTAGCCACATTCACATTCTTATACATTCATATATTAAATATTTGCCATATAACATATTAAAAGTTAGTGTGGGTACACACCTGATTCGCTTAGCAATTCCTTGAGATTTCGAAAAGCTTGATCTAATGTTTAGATCCTTAATCCCTACATTTGATTTACCACTTATTACTTAGCATAAATCCTATTCTATTATAATACCAAATCCTAGTAGGATTTGTATTCTAAAAAAACTTACCTTTGATGCCTATTTGATGATTATTCAAATCTCAAATAGATCCTTGCTTCCTTCATCATTGTCGAAAATCCTATAAGCACATCTTAGATTGATTTCTAACACTTAATCATCTTTAAATGGCATATGGTCAATATTCATATGACTTACCTTGAGTCTTAGAAATCCCGAAACTTCGTTGTACTTCTCCTTGTAGTCGACAACTACTAGATCCCAAAGAAAACCTTCCAAATTTCAGCCATGGAATTCTAAAGGAATTAGATTCCTATATTTTGGCTAAAGAGAGATTGAAAATCAAATAATAGTTGATCTTACCTTTTTGGATGAAATCGGCAACACCCTTCTGTCACAACAAAGATTCGGCTTTGGTAGAATTTCGGCTTTTGGTGCTATAAAGAATTCGGCTAGGTTGGATTGTGTTTTTGGTTTTGAATAAAAGAGAGAGGAGGCTAGGGGATTCGGCTAGACAAAAGAAAAGAGAAGAGAAGAAAAGAGAAGAGAACCCTAAGAATTTCGGCAGAGAGAGAAGAGAAGGAAGAAAATTAATGAGTAGCCCTCCTTCCTTCCTTTTATAGACGAAATTATCATCTAAGGAATCCCTTACTTGGCCACCACTCTTTTATTTGATAGCTTTATCCTTTAATTATCATGAAATAAAAGAGTTTAATCCAACCTTTATCTCATGGGAATGATGATAAATAAATCCCTTATTTATCTCTTTAAAAATACTTAAGATAAATCATCATTTATCCCTATTTAGCCAATTTTAAAGAGAATAAAACTCCTTTTAAGAGCCTTATTGCCGTCCACCTTCAGGCTTCGGAAGCAAAAATAAAACTTCTTTATTTGCTTCCCATGTGACTCAAACTCAGGCCCAACACCCTTGCATGTGGCGCCATTTCCAGAGGCCCTAAGTGGCATCTTCAGGCCACTTTTCCAAGCCTGTTTGTGTGTCAAATTTCACATACTTTTTCTCTTAAGGCCACCTTGCCTTAATTTCCTCTTTTAACTTTAAAACTCGACATTTCTAAGTCATTTCTAAGTTTCCAAAAATTTTCATTCGGCTCTTTAAACATGACATTTCCTTACATTTCCAAGTTTCCAGAAATGTTCACTTTCCTATTTGCTTAGGTTTCCAAAATGTTCACTTTCCTATTTCACTTAGGTTTCCAAAATGTTCACTTTCCTATTTTACTTAGGTTTCCAAAATGTTCACTTTCCTATTTTGCTTAGGTTTTCAAAATATCAACTTTCCTCTTTTTAACGTAACATTCCCATACATTCTCAGGTTTCCAAAAATATTCAAAATTTATTCATAACGCATAAGACATGTCATTATGTACAATTAAACCGAAAATGCATAGGCCCTTTTCAAGATGTTACAATTTTACCCCCTTAAAATAATTTCGTCCTCGAAATTTTCTAGCTAAAATAATTGAGGGTATTACTGTCGCATTGCCTCCTCTGGTTCCCACGAAGCTTCCTCCGATCCATGATTGCGCCATAACACTTTGACTAGAAGAACTGACTTCCTCCGTAGCACTTTCACATCACGCCCAATATCTGAATCGGCTCTTCCTCGTGGGATAAGTCCGCCTTAGCTCCACTTCTTCAACCGGTACCACATGAGACGGATCGAGCAGTAACGACGTAGCATGGATACATGAAATACGTCGTGATCTCTGCTTGCAACTCGGTGGCAACTCTAATCGATAGGCAATTGGTCCAACTCGTTTAACACTCGATAGGCCCTATAAACCTTGGGCTTAACTTCCTTTGCGCCAAACCTCATCACCTTCTTCCAAGCTAAACCTTCGAAACACTTGGTCTCCTACTTCAAACTCTATTTCTTTCCTCTTAAGATCGCCACGACTTACGCCTATCGAGGCTTCCTTTAACTGCGCTCGATTGTCTCAACCTTTTCTTGATTTACGCCACTAACTCGGACCCAAAACTCGAGTTCTCCTAACTCACCCAACAAGTAGGAGTTCGACACTTTCGACCATACAATGCTTCATATGGTGCCATCCGAATGCTAGCCCGATAGGCATTGTTGTTGTAGGCGAACTCACTAAAGGCAAGTAATCTTCCCAACTTCCTCGTAAATCCATCACACACCTCTTCACATATCCTCCAACACTTAGATAACCTGCTCAGATCGCCTGTCGATTGTGGATGAAAAGTCGAGTGAAGTCCAACTTGGTGCCTAAAGCTTGATGAAGTGCCTCCAAAACCGAGACGTGAACCTTGGGTCTCTATCCGAAATAATTGACACTGGTACTCCGTGTAGTCTCACGATTTCTGCCACATATAGCTTGGCTAACTTTTGAAGGGAATAATCCACTCTTACCGGGATGAAATGTGCGGACTTAGTCAAACGGTCCACTATTACCCATACCAAGTCCTTCTTAGTAGGCGTAAGGGGAAGCCCACTAACGAAGTCCATGGTAATTTTTTCCCACTTCCACTGCGGAATCTCAATTGGCTGAAGCAATCCCGATGGAACTTGGTGTTCAGCCTTAACTTGCTGACACGTCAAACATTTTCCCATGAATTCAGTAATTTCCCGCTTAAGATCAGGCCACCAAAATTGTTCTCTTAGATCTCTGTACAACTTAGTACCTCCGGGATGCATAGCATAAGGGCTACTATGCGCTTCAAGAAGAATTCTCTGTCTTAACTCCTCATCCTTCGGCATACAAACTTTTCCTTTGTAGCACAATACTCCTTCATCATTAACGTCATAATCCTCTAACTCTCCGTTCTGTACTTGTTGTAACTTAGCACTTAGGTCCTTATCAGTCAACTGTCCCCTTTGCACCTCATTCAGCCATGTGGGTTTGACTTGCAACTCAGCCAACAGGCTTCCATCCTCATACAAACTTAAATGGGCGAACATTGCCCTAAGATCCGACACCACCTTTCGACTTAGGGCATCAGCTACCACATTCGCCTTGCCCGGGTGGTACTCTATCGAGCAATCATAATCCTTCAATAACTCTACCCACCTTCGCTGCCTCAAGTTCAACTCCTTCTGAGTCAACAGATACTTAAGGCTCTTGTGGTCTGTGTAGATCATCGACCTTTCTCCACAGAGATAGTACCTCCACACCTTAAGGGTGAAAACCACCGCTGCCAATTCCAAGTCATGGGTTGGGTAGTTAACCTCATGTGGCCTTAACTGTCGGGACGCGTAAGTTACAACCTTTCCATCTTGCATCAACACGCAACCCAAACCTGTATGGGAAGCGTCACAATACACCGTAAACTCCCTTCCTGCCTCTGGCTGAATCAATACTGGAGCTTCCGTTAAAACCTTCTTAAGCTTCTCAAAGCTTTCCTGCTGCTTATCCGACCACACAAAGGAAACTTCCTTCCTCAACAACTTTGTCAAAGGCGTGGCTATAGATGAGAACCCTTCCACAAACCTTCTATAATAGCCTGCCAAACCTAAGAAACTTCGGATCTCAGCCACGGACCTAGGTGGTTTCTAATCCAACACCGCTTCGATCTTCCTAGGATCCACTCTTATTCCCTCTGCAGATACCACATGCCCTAAGAACGCAACTTTCATAAGCCAAAATTCACACTTGCTGAATTTGGCATAGAGCTTCTTCTCCCTTAACACTTGCAGCACAACTCGGAGATGCTCATCATGTTCCTCTTCAGTCTTAGAATATAATAGGATTTCGTCGATGAACACTACGACGAACCTATCCAAGTAAGGTTGAAACACCCGGTTCATCATATCCATGAATGCGGCTGGGGCGTTTGTCAACCCAAACGGTATTACCACAAACTCATAGTGGTCGTATCTTGTCCTAAAGGCTATCTTATGGATATCCACCTCCTTCACCTTCAGCTGATGATATCCCGACCTTAAGTCGATCTTTGAAAACTTGCCTCCCTTGTCGATCGAACAAGTCATCAATACTAGGCAAAGGATACTTGTTCTTGATGGTCAGCTTATTTAACTGATGGTAATCTATGCACATACGCATAGTTCCGTCCTTCTTCTTCACAAACAGGACCGGTGCTCCCCACGGAGACACACTGGGCCGGATAAACCCACGGTCAAGCAATTCCTGGATTTGAGCCTTGAGCTCAACCAACTCCTTTGGCGCCATTCGGTATGGAGTGATTGACACAGTCTTTCTGCAGAGCAAATCTATTCCAAATTCCACCTCCTATCCGGGGTATTCACAGTAATTCCTCCGAAACACATCCTCAAAGTCCCTTACCATTCTAACTCCATTGACACCTTCCTCCTTTCCATCCAACGCACTTATAAAGGCTAAAAGTGCCTCGCACCCTTTTCGAACCATCTTTTCAGCCTTAAGTGCCGAAACTACATTAGACAAGTAGTTTCTTCTTTCTCCGATCATTACTACTACTTCATCCTCTGAGGTTCTTAATTCCATTCATTTAGCCGCACAATCCAACACGGCTCGGTGCTCTACTAGCCAATCCATTCCAAGTATATTCAAACTCCCCAAAGGGTAGTTCCATTAAGTTAGCCCGAAAATTTACTCCCTGAATCTCTAGGGGTACATTCCGAAAGATCTTATCCACCACTATAGTTTGGCCTAACAGGCTTACTACCGTTATCTCCCTATCAGAAAATTTAGAGTCTAGGCCTAGTGTTTCAACTACACTACAGGCAACATAAGAATGGGTCGAGCCCACATCAATTAAGGCATAATAAGGCTTGCCATAAATAAAGAACGTACCGATTATGACGTCCGGTGCATCTCCATCCTCCTCCGTTGAATGCGTAAACCAAACCGGTACTGTCTTGCCTCGAGATAGCAGACACCTCGCTTTGTGTTCCACGCCCTCTGTCGGCACCATTACCTCTCATTATTCGAACCACGACCTCGTTGAGGTTGCATCCTCCTCTACCGGTCGATTAATATTACGAGCTCTCGATCGACTTTCATCCGGTTTCTTAGGACAATCTTTGAGCATATGGTCCTTGGACCCACACCAAACATCTTCCCGTCTTTTCCAAAGCCTCCCTAAGTGCTTCTTTCCACAATGCTCACAAGGATGATACTGCCCTCCGGTACCAACTTGCTGACCCCTCGGCTCATCAGCTCTGGGCCTTTTCTGCACATTTCCCGACGATCCGGATGACCCATAACCCCTCTTAGGTCTATTCCTATCAGAGCTCTGCTTAACCGAGCCCTTGATTCCCTCGGCTACCTTAGCCTTTTCAACCAACGCAGAAAACTCCCGTTCCTGATGTGGAGCTATCAATAACCTTAGGTCATCCCTCAAACCGTCTTCAAAACGGACACAACGCTTATGCTCAGTTGCTACTACTCCTCGAGCATATCGGCTCAACCTCAGAAATTCAGCTTCATATGCTGCTATCAACTTGTTCCCTTGAACCAGTCCCAGAAAAGCTTTCCTCTGCTTATCAATATATCGTGTGCCGACATACTTTTTCTGATATGCCTCCTTAGCATACTCCCAGGTCAGATCCTCAGTCGTGGCACCATCCCGGATAGTTAACCACCATTAGTACGCTTCATCACGTAACAGTGCCACCATTCCTTTCAACTTCTCCTCCGAGGTCAGATCGAGCTCATCCATAATACGCTCGGTTACTTTCAACCAGTATTCAGCTGTACTGGGTGCCACACCGGATACTCCACGGAATACCTCAACTCCATTGGCTCGGAGTCGCTCGGGTACAGACTTTTAAACTCCTGAATTTCCTCCTGCACCAGCCACCAACTCAAGAACTTCGCAAAGACCTGACCTACGACACAAAGATCTTCCCCGTCTGAAGCTTCTTGCTCCACACCAACAGCTGAGAGTGGTGGGGGCGGTGGTACCTCATTATCAGACCCTTGACCCGATCCAACGGGTTCTAACCTAGTCATTCTTCCTCTACCGCGTCCACGACAACCACGTCCTCTAGAATTGATATCTAACTGTGCGCTTTAATCTGATTTGAGAAAGTTTTATGAATTAGTACTTTTGTTTCACTTGATTACCCGCGAAGAAATTTTATGAAAAGGAATTTAGGAGTGGTTTTTCAGATTCACACATGCACACGATCTTTTCATTCATTCATACATCCATCAAACAATTATGAACCTTCGTTCATTCGGAGATATGTTGTAGTTTTCATTGTTGTTGTTTTTCCACTACCGTGGGTATTTATGTAATTTGTCCTCTGAGGACATTTTCGTAATTTGTCAAATAAGGTTCCTTGATAATTTTGTCAAAAGTATTTGAAAATTTTATAGTCCCGGGTTCTTTGGTAAATTTGGAAATTCTAGGGGTATTTCAAAGAATTTTAATTTGAGGTAATTTGGTAATAAACTAGGTAAATTTGTAAAGTTTAATAATTTAGGGATATTTCAAAATTTGCAAAACTTTGAGGGTTCTTTTTGAGAAATTTATTTTCCAAAACGATGAAGTTGCAAAAATTTTAGAAATCAAGGTCATTTTGGTAATTTTGTAAGTTAGGGGCAATTTTGTAGTTCTTCCAAAATCAAGGTATCTTTACTAATTTGCAAATTAGGTTTTTTTTTTTTTGAACTTGTTATAAAATAATGTTTATTAAAACTGTGGGTATTTTAGACATTTTTATAAACCAATGGCATTTTTGTAATTTTACCACTAGGGGTATTTTAGTAATTTTATAAATCAGAAGTTTTTTAAAAAATTGTGTAGAAAAGATAGTTTCCACGAATTAAAGAAAAATGATTTTAAGAGTTTTTAAAATTAGGGTTCTTATAAAAAAAAACATGGCTAGTTCCCTTTCGGGTTTTAGTTATTGAGTTTAGCCTATGATCGAGTCTTCTTGGTCAGGGTGAACCAAAGCTACGCACCAGGCAGGATTCGAGTAGAGAGGAGGTGAGTCACACGGACTGCTTAAATACCAAGCTCCCATTGAAACCATTCCTAGACATGGGCACAGAGGTTGCCACACCCACTAAGTCTTCTGGGTTAGGGTGAACCGAAGCTACGCACTGTAGGATTCTGCGAAGAGGAGGTGAGTCACTAGGACCGCTTAAATACTGAGCTCTTCGGATCCAATCCTAGACATGCGTACCATGGTTACCACACCCTAACTCGATTGACTTAGCCATAGGTTTGTTTAGTGCATTAAGTCTTATGTATTTGTGTTTGAGTAGACTAATCTTAGGGTTCAAGTTCCTATCATGCTATTCTACGTTCCATTCCTTTTCTACCCTTCTATAATTCACATAATCACACAGATAGTTCGGGGTACTTACCTGGTGGACTGCGGGTCGGAGACTTAGGTGCCATGCTAGAAAAACCTGCTTATCTCATAAGATACTTTATAAAACTTATTTGGGCTCGATTTGAAAATGTTTGGGCCTTAGCCCATAGGCCGAGAGTTTAAAATTAGGCTCTGATACCAAACTGAAACACCCCACACCTGGCCCACGAGCCTGGTCCGGATCTGGTATGTTCCTTAAGTAAACCGGTTTCAAATTCTTTTGTTCCTTGGAAAAAAAAACTTGTGCGATTATTAAGAAAATGTTGTTTTGGGTTGGGCTTGTGTGGAAAAAAATCAGTTTTATCTTATATTGAAATCCAATTAATTAAGGTGACAAAACAATTAGGGTTTATTTTACCAAAAAAATAAATTTACTCAAACTTTAATTGATAATAATTAAATGAACATAATAATTGAAAATGAAAATAAAGAAATAAAACTATGGCCTTATTACATCAAGTAAAACCCAAAATAAAATTCTTAAATACTTAAATAAAATAAAGAGTCCATATTGAATAAGACTTCAATCTGAGCATGGCCACCACAAGTTCTGCCGTCCGGTCCATCACTTGCTCATTACGAAAAATGTTCCCTGGCCGGGTGAGTCAATGACTCAATGTGCATAACACTAAAATTTAATAGATCGGGCATACCATAACATATCACATGCACATTCATATACAGATAAAATAATGATGCAACCCAAACCCAAACCTAGATGCCATCCGCTACACATCCCCGTACCAACCTGCACACCGTGGGGACTAATAAGTCAACCCTCCTTCCGCTACACTCCATCGAAGGCAGTCGCTGTAGTCGACGTGCTCATCGCCCATATAAAATTCGTGGCATAGCCACCAGATTAAATAATTGAGTCATGAGACACCACGTTCAAATAATGTAACCGAAGTTACCACATTCAGATAATGTGACCGAAGTCACCACATTCAGATAGTGAGATCGAAGTCGTCACATTCACTTCTCCTTTCTCATATAACCCGAATGCCCCATATATTTCATATCATGCATATCATACTTAAATTCACATTCATGTCACTTTTCACATGTTAAAATATAACATATTTCGTAATCCTAACGAGAGTAGGAAACGACTGAGTACTTTGTACCACATTAGGGTACTTTAGCCACATCCACATTCTTATACATTCATATATTAAATATTTGCCATATAACATATTAAAAGTTAGTGTGGTACACACCGATTAAACAAGCAATTCATTGAGATTCCAAAAGCTTGATCTAATGTTTAGATCCTTAATCCCTACATTTGATTTACCACTTATTACTTAGCATAAATCCTATTCTATTATAATACCAAATCCTAGTAGGATTTGTATTATAAAAAACTTACCTTTGATGCCGATTTGATGATTATTCAAATCCAAAATAGATCCTTGCTTCCTTCATCATGTCAAAAATCCTATAAGCACATGTTAGATTGATTTCTAACACTTAATCATCTTTAAATGGCCTATGGCCGAATATTCATATGACTCACCTTGAGTCTTAGAAATCCCGAAACTTCGTTGTACTTCTCCTTGTAGTCAACAACTACTAGATCCCAAAGAAAACCTTCCAAATTTTGGCCATGGAATTCTAAAGGATTTAGATTCCTATATTTTGGCTAAAGAGAGATTAAAAATCAAATAATAGTTGATCTTACCTTTTTGGATGAAATCGGCAACACCCTTCTGTCACAACAAAGATTCAGCTTTGGCAGAATTTTGGCTTTTGGTGCTATAAAGAATTTGACTAGGTTGGATTGTGTTTTTGGTTTTGAATAAAAGAGAGAGGAGGCTAGGGAATTCGGCTAGACAAAAGAAAAGAGAAGAGAAGAGAAGAGAAGAGAACCCTAAGAATTTTGGCAGAGAGAGAAGAGAAGGAAGAAAATTAATGAGTAGCCCTCCTTCCTTCCTTTTATAGATGAAATTATCATCTAAGGAATCCCTTACTTGGCCACCGCTCTTCTATTTGATAGCTTTATCCTTTAATTATCATAAAATAAAAGAGTTTAATCCAACCTTTATCTCATGGGAATAATGATAAATAAATCCCTTATTTATCTCTTTAAAAATACTTAAGATAAATCATCATTTATCCCTATTTAGCCGAATTTTAAAGAGAATAAAACTCCTTTTTTAAGAGCCTTGTTGTCGTCCAGCTCTGTGATTCTGGAAGCAAAAATAAAACTTCTTTTATTTGCTTCCCATGTGACTCGAACTCAGGCCCAACACCCTTGCATGTGGCACCATTTCCAGAGGCCCTAAGTGGCATCTTGAGCCACTTTTCCAAGCCTGTTTGTGTGTCAAATTTCACATACTTTTTCTCTTAAGGCCACCTTGCCTTAATTTCCTCTTTAACTTTAAAACTCGACATTTCTAAGTCATTTTAAGTTTCCAAAATTTTCGTTCTTCTTTAAACATGACATTTCCTTACATTTCCAAGTTTTCAGAAATGTTCACTTTCCTATTTGCTTAGGTTTCCAAAATGTTCACTTTCCTATTTCACTTAGGTTTCCAAAATGTTCACTTTCCTATTTTACTTAGGTTTCCAAAATGTTCACTTTCCTATTTTGCTTAGGTTTCCAAAATATCAACTTTTCTCTTTTTAACGTAACATTCCCATACATTCTCAGGTTTCCAAAAATATTCAAAATTTATTCATAACGCATAAGACATGTCATTATGTACAATTAAACCGAAAATGCGTAGGCCCTTTTCAGGATGTTACAGCAGGTCCTAAGGAAACTATTCTTGAGGTTGAGAAAATTCCAGCTAAAACTTAATCCAGCAAAGTATACCTTCGGTGCTCGGTCTGGGAAGTTGCTCGGATTCATGGTCGATAAAAAGGGATTGAGGTTGACCTGACAAAAGTCAAGGCCATACAAGAGTTGCCTCCACCACGCACCCAAAGAGAAGTTAGAGGTTTTTAGGAAGGCTAAATTACATCGCTCGATTCATTTCTGGCCGATGAAAAATGTGACCCTATATTCCGTCTTCTTAAGAAACGCAATCCGGGCACGTGGGATAAAGAATGCCAGAAGACCTTTGACAAAGTAAAGCAACACCTGCCCAATGCCCCAGTGCTCGATAATTCAATGGGATGTGTGCTTAGTCAGCACGATGAGTCGAGAAAAAGAGAGAAGGCAATATAATACCTTAGTAAAAAATTCACTGAGTGTGAAACAAGGTACTCGCCAATCGAGAAACTATGTTGTGCCTTGATTTGGACAACTCAGAGATTAAGGCAGTATATGTTGTATCATACGACATGGCTCATTTAGAAGCTAGATCCTCTAAAATATATGATGGAGTCTACCACTTTGAATGGAAGGATGGCCAGATGGCAGATTCTGCTTTCTGAATTCGACATAGTCTATGTGAACCAAAAGGCAGTAAAAGGGAGTGCAATAGCGGACTTTTTAGCCAGTAGAGCCCTTGAAGATTACGAGCCTTTAGACTTCGATTTTCCTAGCAAAGATTTGATGTATATGGCAAACACCGAAGAGGATGCCTCAGAAGATCATCCTTGGAAACTAAATTTTGATGGAGCATCAAATGTCGTGGGCAATGGAATTGGGGCAGTTCTGATATCCCCAAAAAGAGACCATTACCCATTTGATTGCAAACTGGATTTCGATTGCACTAATAATATGGCTGAATATGAAGCTTGCATCATGGGTCTCCGCGCCGCTATCGAATGCAAAATCAAAGTATTGGAAGTGTATGGAGATTCTGCCTTGGTAATCTATCAACTTAAAGGGGAATGGGAAACCAGGGATCCAAAACTGGCCATCTACAAAAGATTGACCCAAGATTTGATCAGGGAGTTTAACGATGTCACTTTCCGTTATTTACCCAGAGACGAAAACCAGATGGCTGATGCTCTGGCTACCTTAGCCTCCATGGCCCGAATAAACAAAAATGAGGATATGAAGCCTATACGAATGAGCATTCATCAGGACCCAGCCCATTGCTACAATGTTGAGAAAGAAGAGAAAACTGGCCTACCATGGTACCACGATATACTACGGTACGTGAAAAATCGTGAGTATCCGAACCAAGCAACTGAGAACGATAAAAGGACGTTGAGAAGACTAGCCTGTGACTACGTCCTGGATGGAGAGGTCCTATACAAGAAAAGGAAAGATCAAGTGCTGCTGAGATGTGTGGATGCCGCCGAAGCTAAGTTAATCCTAGAAGAAGTCCATGAAGGCGTCTGCGGAACTCACGCCAATAGTTTTACAATGGCCAAACAAATAATGAGGTTTGGATATTATTAGTCCACCATAGAAGGGGACTGCATCAACTATGCCAAAAAATGTCATAAATGCCAGATTTATGGAGACAAGATTCATGTGCCTCCGTCACCTTTACACGTTATGACTTCCCCATGGCCATTTTTCATGTGGGGCATAGATGTCATTGGACCAATCTCACCGAAAGCTTCAAATGGGCATCGGTTCATCTTCGTGGTCATCGACTACTTCACCAAGTGGGTAGAGGCCGCCTCATATGCTAACGTCACTAAGTCAGCGGTTAGTCAATTCTTGAAGAAAGAAATTATTTGTCGATATGGAATGTCTGAGAGGATCATATCAGACAACACATTGAACCTAAACAACAGTACGATAGCGGGAGTTTGCAGCCAATTTAACATTAAACACCACAATTCGTCTCTGTATCGTCCAAAAATGAATGGGGCAGTGGAAACGGCCAACAAAAATATCAAAAAGATAGTGGGGAAGATGACCGAGACTTACAAGGATTGGCATGAGAAATTACTGTTCGCGCTCTATGCTTATCGAACATCCATCCAAACCTCTACTAGGGCAACGCCTTTCTCATTAGTCTATGGGATGGAGGCAGTTCTACCTATTGAAGTGGAAATACCTTCTCTTCGAGTATTGTCAGAAGTGAAGCTGGATGAAGCTGAATGGATCCAGGCTCGATATGATCAGTTGAACTTAATTAAAGAAAAGAGATTGAGGGCTATTCGTCACGGTCAGATGTACCAAAAGTGAATGATGCGAGCTTATGACAAAAAAGTTCTCCCAAGAGACTTCCACGAGGGGGACCTCGTGCTGAAAAAGATCCTTCCCATACAAAAGGATTATAGAGAAAAATGGATGCCAAACTGGAAAGGACCGTATATGGTAAAGAAAGCTTTCTCGGGAGGTGCACTGATTCTGACTGAGATGGATGGGAAAAGCTTGCCCAATCCCGTGAACTCAGATTCAGTTAAAAAATACTTTGTTTGAAATGGAAGAGGCTAAGGTGAAAACCTGTAAAGGGCACTTTGAAAAAAAAAAGGTGAGGCCAAGGTGAAAACCCGCAAAAGGGCACCTTGAGACCAAAGGGCTTTTGAGTTGAAAACTCGAAAAGGGCCACTCGAGTTTTGAATGGACATGTCGCGATCTTGCAGCGCTAGAATCAACAGAAGAGGAAACACGTTGCATATCGGGGCATCGACAAAATACTTTGAGTCTTCTAAATACGTCAGGCTCAAAGCAGTTTTCTTGAAGTTTGTATATAGAAGCCCAATTGGCGATGTCTAGGGCATCTGATCCATGTTGTTCATTTTACTATTTTTAGGTTCTTTTTCTCCGTAAAAAAGGGATATGTTCCCAGTCAATTTTTCTTCGTTTCATAGATAATTCATTTTAACTCTCTTTGAAATCGACCTACTGTTACCCATCATTAACATACTACATTGAAACAATAATTGATGAACTAACAATTTCACAAAGGAAAGTTCCACGTATTACTTTGGAAATCTCTAGATAAAACAGGAAACCGAAACAGGATAATTGTTTAGAATTTCCAATCGTGGCAGGGTGAATAATGTTACTTGGTCACTAAGAAAAGGTATGATAGGCTAATTTTCGATAAGAAAAGATTCAAAAACCCTAAATTACTGAGGAACAAATCCAAAACGAACCAAGTCGGGTATTCTTCGAGTATCCCGGGGAAGACAGTTAGAAGCCACTGCAGGCCCGTGTTCCGTTGCCTAAAATGGGCTTTGAAATTTCCACAGGGGCAAGTTATTCATACGAAAACGATTACTGCAAGGGAAACGAAGATAAAACCTTAACAGATAAATGAGTGATAACACCTTGAATAGGAATTATACTCATAACATTTTGACTCATTCCAATCATGGCATCCTAATCATTAGGCATAAGCATGTACTCATTCTACAGGTTATATCCTTAAAAGGACACTATAGTAGAACAAATGAAGGAGTGGTAGATCTTGTCTCCCTGAAGTTGCAGAAAACAGATCGAAGACATCGGTCTGGTGGTCCCTAAGTTTGCAGGGATCAGATTGAAGATAGCAGATTTGACATTCCTGAAGTTGCAGGAAGCAGATCGAAGACATCGGTCTGGTGGCCCCTGAGTTTGCAGGGATCAGATTGAAGATAGCAGATTTGACCTTCCTGAAGTTGCGAAGCGGTCGAAGATATCGGTCGGTGGTCCTTGAGTTTGCGTGGATCAGATTGAAGAGAGTAGATTTGACATTCCCGAAGTTGCGAGGCGGATAGAAGACATCGGTCCGATGGTCCACGAGTTTGCGGGATCAGTTGAAGATAGCAGATTTGACCTTCCCGAGTTACTGAAGCGGATCGAAGATATCGGTCTGGTGGTCCTTGAGTTTGCGGGGATCAGATTGAAGATAGCGATTTGACATTCCCGTTGCGGAAGCGGATCGAAGACATCGGTCCGGTGGTCCCCGAGTTTGCGAGGATCGATTGAAGATAGCGATTTGACCTTCCGAAGTTGTAGGAAGCAGATTGAAGATATCGACCGGCATTCCCGATGTTACGAGGAGCAGATTGAAGATGGCGATCTTGCCTCCACGAGTTTGCGATGGAAGCGGATCGAAGATAGCAAGTCCGGCGTTCGATGTTGCGAGGAGCGATTGAAAATAACAGATTTGGCGTTCGATGTTGCGGGGAGCAGATTGAATATGGCGATCTTGTCTCCACGAGTTTGCGATGAAGCGGATCGAAGATAACAAGTCCGCATTCGATGTTGCGGGAGCGATTGAAAATAACAGATTTGGCGTTCGATGTTGCGAAGTAGATTGAAGATGGCAGATCTTGTCTCCCTGAGTTTGCAGTGGATCAGATCGAAGATGGCAAGTCTGGAATTCCTGATGTTGCAGGGAGCAGATTGGAGATAGCAAGTCTGGCATTCCTGATGTTGCAGGGAGCAGATCGAAGATAACAGGAGCAGATCGAAGTAGCAGATTAAAATGAAAAATCTTATACCTCTGAAGTTGTAGCAGTGAAGTGGACTGAAACAACAAGATGCGATGAACTGGAATGAGGCTACATGAAGAAGAGGAGCACCAAAGGAGTCAAGACTCAGCAAGACCAGGCAAATTTTGTCCTTCTTTATGTCTTTGCTCTATTCCCGTTGCACGACAATGAGCAAAGAGGGGCAGCTGTAGAAGGCCCAAATTGCCCGGGGCCCATTTTACAACCAAGACCAACAAAACTAAAAACCCATACAAATCAAACCGGAATGGCCCATTTTACAATCCAATTCCCAAAAATCAGACAACTCAAACTAACCTTACAAACCCAATAACCCCACTAAATTATCCTAGCCCAACACAGCCCAATCAGCCCAACCCTAATCAGAAACAAACCGAAACCCTAGCCCCCTAAGTGTGCCGCCCCTAGCCTCTGGCGACTGCCACCAACTGTCTGCCCACTTGCTCTGCCAAACCACTGCTCCACCGCCCAGCACCGCCCAAGCTTGCAAGCATTAAACAAAGAAGTGACAAAAAGCTTGTAAACAATGGCTATAAAAGCCATCTCTAAACAGATTATGGAGGACTTTTTTTTCTTTTCATTTTTTGAATCAATACTATACAAAAGACTTGAATACAAGCACAAATAGATTAAGCACAAAAGGGATGAGATTAAGGCACTAAAATCGATCGAAAATCTAAAATGCAGGCGAGAAAAAGGTGATTTTCTCTCCTTTTATTTTCAAACATTCTTTCTTCTCTTTTCTTTCTCGGCATATATGTCTACATATTATTAAAGAATATTAAAAGGAATAAAATACAAAATTTTACCCTTTTTTGAACTTTCACCACCAAGACGGCGGAGACGCTAGAGAGCGTCGGCGGGCAACAGCCGTGAACTAGACCTGAGAGAGAAAAAGAGGAGATGAGTTTTTTTTGTAAACAGATGAAATGAAATTTTTTAGGAATATTTTGCCTTTTATAGGCACATGAAGCAATATTGTTTTGGCTTAGCGTCCTTAAGCCCCAAAAGCGTCGTTTTGCTCGACCATGACGGACCCGACCCGCTCCTAGGATCCGCGTGTTTTTTTACAAAAGGGCTTTCAATCCTTCCGTATTTTCAGCTTTTAAAATTCAGTTTTCTGTATTTCAATTTTGGCCCAGAGATTTCATGCAGTTTGTAATTTGGTCCTTTAAAATGCTGCGCTCAAACCGTTTGGGAAAATTGCGCTCCGCGTCCCTCATTCTTTTGCTCGCGTTGCAATCCAGTCCCCCTATTATTCATTTTATAGAATTTGACTCAAAACTCTCGTTTTTAATGCAATTTAGTCTGTTTTTCAATTATTTTGCAACCATTATTATTGTTACTGCTACTTAATATTTTTATTTTTTTATACTATTAATTATTTATTATCATTATTGCTATCTTAGTATTATTATTATTAGAATTGGTACTCTTATTTTTTATTATTACCATTATTTTTATTATTTAATTATTATCACTACTATTATTTGATTTATATTATTATTATTATTATTAGCATTATATTATTTTTATATATATATATTACTAATCACCATTATTGTTATTATTATTTTCCTTACTAATATCATGGATATCATTTTATTACTATTTCTTACTTTTAACATTATTATTTTTATTATTACCATTTTATTATTACTATTATCTATTTTATTATTTCTTTGACTATTATTATTATCATTACCATTATATTGTTAGCATATTATTATTGTTTTCTTTTCGTCATAATTATCCTTCCTGATATCTCAGTTTTTATAACAATCGACTTCCGTATTAGCAATTCAAGTGAGTCGAGCCCTAACTTCTTGGGTTCGATTTTTCTTGTTTAAGCTAAACAACGGATATCCTTTAAAAATCGCGAATTCAAGTTTCAAATCGACATTCCGTATTAGCAATTCGAGTGAATCGAGCCCTAACTTCTTTGGTTTCGATATTTCGTTTAAGCTAAACAACGGGATGTCCCTTTAAAATCGCAATTCAAATTTTAAACAAAACACTTAATCACAGGAATTGAAATGTCGCGCCTAACTTACTAGACTCAACATCTAGATACTTGGATAAGTTTCTTTAATATAGGGCAATATTCCTAATTTGGACCTTGAGAAAACGAGCCCTAACTTCATCGGGTTCGATTTCTCGTTTGACAAATGACGGAGATCCTCTTCAAATATAAAGCCAAGTTTTAAAAGGCGAGCTTAGTTTGGGAATCTAAAGTATTGCGCCTAACTTCTCGGACATAATGCTTTATCTCTTGAAAATAAGAGAGTCTCAACGTCCTTCGATCCCTTCAAGTATTGGAAATCAAAAGTATCTATTTTCAATCATTTCAAAGTTTTCAACATTAGGTCATCGATCAATCAATTTGGTACCAATTTTGGGCGTATCGAGGGTGCTAACCCTTCCTCGTCATGTGAAGACTCCACGAACTCATTTTCTGGATTTCGTAGACCAAAATCGTTGTTTTGATAAATCAAATTGTTTATTAAAAATAACTATTTTACGAGGTGGCCCGATCACACCTCATCAAAAAAAGTTGGTGGCGACTCCCTTCTTTTTCATTTTCAAAACCCGAGTCGACCGCGTCGTTTTCTGTTTTGTCAAAAAATGGTTACGACATAGTGAATTTTATTGTACGAATATTTTTATTATATTTTTATAAGAAATTAAGATAAAATAATAGATTGTTTTTATTCATATACTCACTAGAATTAAAACAATCTAATAGTTTCATCATAAAATTTAAATATAAATCTAGCTCACGCACAATTTTATTTATTTTATGATTCATATTTTGCAACAAGATTTATATATTATACAATGGTATGACATGACTTATGTTTATTGGCCTCAATATTTTTATGACAAATATATATTGTTTTAAACATAGGTGTCGTTTTACTGAATTTTTTTATGATAAAATTTGTTTTAATTAAACAACAAATGGGTTCTCCTTTGCCGTAAGAGTTTGTCTCTTCTACCTCGCTGGAACGATCAGGGTCTCCGATCCCTGAAGGCCTCGAGAGGGCCATAAAGAAAGCCAAGAATAAATCCCTTGATGGTCCTAAACCAGAGGATGTGGTGGAAGATGGCTTCCCAAATGTTTCATGGCGAGATAAACTTGTAGGGAATGTGGAGGAAAGGGGGTTAGAGGAAGAAGTGGTTGTAGAGTTAGAACTTGAAATTGAGGAGGATGACTACACGATTAGTACTGAAGGTGAGTATCCTAAGATTACTTTTTCCAAGTGGATTCATGAATGGATTGATAGGAGCATGGCTAAGACAGTTGTAGTGCATCTTTTTGAAAAAAAAATTGGCTAGAATTCTTTGGTAGGTCGTCTACAGTCTTTATAGGAATTAACTGGGAGATTCCAGGTGGTTGACCTTGATAACAATTTTTTTCCTGGTTCGGTAATCAAAAGTGAAAGAGTATGACTACTAAACTTAAAGAAGATGATGAATTAGTTGTGTCAATGAATCTTGCCTTTAATGAATCTTGATACACACATTATATAGACTACAATGTCTAACAGAATGCTAGCTAACAGAATGCTAGCTCATAATAGAATGCTAGCTCTTTCAATAGAATGCTAACCTCTATTTACTATACTAAACACGTGACTTATACTATAACATTCACCTAGCTTCTTCCAGTGACACAATCTGAAGAAGATGACGAAATTAAGTAAACAAAGATACAGACAACGGCTTAGTAAGAATATCCGCAACTTGATCACAGGCCAGGACTTCACCAACAATTAATTCATCATTAGCCACCTTTTCACAAACAAAAAACAGATCAAGTTCAACATGCTTGAACTTGAAGTGCAGAACTGGATTAGCTGCAACAGCAACAGCACTGGTGTTATCACACCATACAGTAGGAACATCAGCAGAAGTGAGTTTTAACTTGGACAAAAGAGAGACGAGCCACGTAATATCACTAGTGGCTGCGGCTAGACTCCGATACTCAGCCTCAGCCGTGGATCGAGAGACGACTTGTTGTTTCTTGGAACACCATGAGATAAGAGCATTCCCAAAATATAAATAATATCCTGTTGTGGATCGACGATCATCAAAATCAAGCCCCCAATTGGCATCCACATAGCCGACCAAAGAAAGTCTATCAGATGGACAAAAAACCAGACAATGAGACAGTGTACCACGAAGTTACTGCAGAATACGTTTTAGAGCTATCATATGTACTGTAGTGGGAGCATGCATGAACTGACAAACCCAATTTACTGCATACGAAATATCCGGTCGAGTTAATACAATATATTGAAGAGCTCCAGCTAGACTTTGATACTCAGTTGGATCAGCAAGTCGTTCACCTTCATCTTTAGAAAACACAGGCGAACTAACCATTGGTGTATGAACAGGTTTCGCATTATCCATAGAACAACGAGTAAGAAGCTCCTTAATATATTTCTGTTGACACAAATGAAGACTACCAGAAGTAGATTTGCTCACCTCAATCCCCAGAAAATAATGAAGCTCACCTAAATCTTTAAGAGCAAAGTTGTCGTTAAGTTGCTGAACAAAGCTAGCAATTTCAGCAGACGAATCTCCAGTGAAAATGATGTCATCCACATAAACAAGAACATACAGCGTAAGCTTGTTAAGAGCCTTCACAAATAATGAAGCATCAGACTTAGAAACCGTAAATCCATTACTAACAAGATATGTCCTCAACTTGTCAAACCAGGCACGGGGTGCTTGTGGTAAACCATAGAGAGTTTTAGTCAGTCGACACACTAGCTGTTCACCATGCGAACCATATTGGACAAATCCCGAGGGTTGCTGCATGAAAACTTCATCAGTTAAATCTCCGTTCAAAAATACATTATTTACATCAACTTGCCTGAGTTGCCACCCACGAGACACAGCAACAGAAATAATAACACGTATAGTTGTTGGTTTGACCACTGGACTGAATGTTTCTGTGAAATCACATCCCGGCACTTGAAAGCATCCTTTGGCAACTAACTGAGCTTTCCACCAATCAATGGATCCTTCAGGATTCTTTTTTACTTTAAACAACTATTTGCAACCAATTGCTTTGCGACCAGACGGAAGAGGAACGAGAGCCCAGGTGGAGTTGGCTAACAAAGCATCAAACTCAGCTTGAATTGTCTCGTGCCATTCAGGATGAGCTAGAGCCTCTTCAACCGAGTTAGGCTCAAAATCAGCTGTATCAACAAATAACACTTTTGGCTTAAATATTCCCGCTTTAGCCCTAGTAACCATTGAATGGGTGTTAATAGGCTCATGTTCTCTCACAGTAGGAACAACTTCAATAGTCGACAATTCTTCCAATGAGCCATTTGATGAAGGGTCATTTGCTGAAGGGTTTGATGCAGTTTGCAAACCATTGGTGTTTTCAGAAGACCTAGAGGTAGATAAGTTGGAGGTAGATGATGAAGCACTGGTTGCACTGGTATGTGGTTGGGCATTTATAGAGTCAATCGATGGACTTTCACGATCTCCAAAACATGCTGCACTACTTTGAGGAATCAGTGGTCTGACAACTGGAATTAATGTAGGAAGACTCACGGGTTGAGACTGTTGACCATAAAGAGAATCAGGAGACGAGAACAAGAACTTTTGTTCATCGAAAATCACATGACGAGAAACAACGACCTTCACATCTGGTAGTAAACAGAAATAACCTTTATGCTAGGAGCTGTACCCAAGAAACGTAGAAGGTTGAGAGCGATAATCAAGCTTATGTTGAGCAGACGGTTGTAAGTAGGGAAAGCAACAGCAACCAAAAACTCGAAGATGCTCATACTCTGGTGGATGACCATACAAACGTTGATACGGAGATTGATCACCTAATACCGATGTGGGTAGTCGATTAATAAGATGCACAGCACTGCGAAAGGCATAACCCCAGTAGTTCATAGGTACGCTAGCCTCAGCTAACAAAGTAAGACCCATTTCCACAATATGACGGTGTTTACGTTCATCTACCCCATTCTGTTCAGACGTATAAGGGCAAGATAATCGGTGAAGAATGCCATGACTGGCTAGGACAGACGCAAACATCCGAAACTTGCCACCCCAATCGCTCTGAAATTTCTTAATACATTTTCCAAATTGAGTCTGAACCATCTGTCGAAACTGTACAAAACAATCAAGAGCTTGAGATTTACGTTTAATCAGATAAATCCACGTGAAACACTACACATATCAATGAAGGATATATAGTAAATATTTTTATCAGATGATATAGAAGCTGGTCCCGAGATATCAGAAACTACAAGTTCAAAAAAATCATCATACTTTGTGAGGGATTGTGAGAACGGTAGTTTTTGTGATTTCCCTTGCTGACATGCTACACATACTTCATCAAAATAATTTTTATTGAACGTAATGTGACATTTACTAAGAAAATTTTTCACTATATTAGGAGAAGGATGGCCTAGTCTCCTATGCCACAATGTAAACACATTATTACTCAGGGTAGTATCTCGAACGGATGCATTATGCACCACTGAAAATTCATCTGTCAAGTTGGCCGAAAAATAATAAAGTCCATCACGAACTCAGCCCCGCATCAATATTTCCTGCGTCTGGATATCCTTAACCACATAATAGGAAGGGTGAAATTGAAAAAAAAACTTTGTTACCAGCAGTAAATTTAGACACAGAAAGTAAGTTCTTGCGAATGCTAGGTACACACAAAACATTTGATAAGTGTAAGACTTTCTTCTCTGTAGCAAACATCGAATTCCCAATAGAAGCAATTTTAGTAGCGGTGCCATTACCCATTTTAAGTGAAGAGATACCTGTATACGCATTGGAGGAATTGAGAGTAGATGTATTCTGACACACGTGGTGAGTGGCACATGAGTCTGGGCACCAGGTCGCATTTCCTACTAACAACGGATCATAGGAACTTGTATTATTGAAATTTGAATCATAAGCTGTGGCATCAGAATAATCAGATGCATGTAAGTTAGAAACCCGTGGAGGTAGCCCAACAAATTGAGAGGAGTTGTACGGAGAGGAATTAACAGAAAAAATTCAAGCTCTCGGTTTTGTGCGCCATGGAACATCAGGATCAGTAATTTTTCGAGACGGATAAATAGTAGCATAATAGGCATTAGGTGTAGCAAAATTTAGTTCATCTGAAGTCCGTGTTTGAACCGGTCCACGAGGCATAGAATTATTTCTAAATTCATGCAGTCCAGGAGAGCCACGACCATGTGGCCCAGATTGTCCATTAACGTGAGGATTAACATGAGCATTAGGGGGCCCACCAAATTGTCCATGAAATTGAGCATGAAATTGAGCCTTAGATTCCCCACCATACTCACGCCGTGCATCACTATAGGGCCCACCATATTCATGCCATGCGTGTTGAACATGTAGAAACCCACTTGAAATTGGTCTTGCACTAATTGGCCCATGTGAAGGGAGAAGAGGCCCACGTGTAGCTAAGTGATCCACCACCGGCCAATTCCCTTGATAACCGAACCCCTCTCTTGGATTTAAAACCTTCGGTTGACCATATGTGCTCCAATTTTGACCATTCTAATTTATATCTTGAATATTCTCTCTTTCTTGATACGCATCAACACCAAGCCAAGTTTTTGGATCGTCAGAAGATTGATCATCACGACGGTACTGGTAGAAGCAGCGTTGTGCAAAATGGCCATAACTACTATAGATTTGACACTGGACACGAGGGCGAAAACCTTGACCCCGTCTACGAGAGGAGCGACCGCCACGACTAGAAGTCTCTACCGTGTCAGAGGAGGGGCGTTCAACCAGATTTGCCTCGAGAAGAATGTCCTAAACAGCACGCGCTTGATGCTGTTCGAACTCGAGTAAGGTGTCCACCACACGTTCAAGGGGCAAGGAGATCAGAGATAGAGAAACCAATGAGACTATGGCATCAAACTCAGAAGGAAGACTCGTCAGAAGTATGTCGATTCGGTCGTCCTCGGAAACGAAAGTTCCCGATGCCTCCAAGAGAGCACATAAGCCTTGCATCCTAGCAACAAGATCAAAGATCAAGAGGTTACCTTTCCGAAGCGAATGAAGTTCAAGACGTAACCGGGACTGTTTGGCGTGAGTATCCGCAGCGAAGAGCTTCGTGGCCGTCGTCTATACATCTAAGGCCGTCTCAGCATGGTGGAATGAAGGGAGACGCGAGGAGCTAATTGTGGATAGCAACCACGAGGTAAGCAAACTATTTTGTTGATTGAAAGCTAGAAATGCTAGATTAATAAGTTGAGATCCATCATTTGTTTGAACAAATTTGGCAGGAGTTGTTACCGAACCATCAAGAAAACCTTCTAGGCCATAACCAGTAAGAATGAGAGGATCTTACTTTTGCCATTGAAGAAACGTGCTGCCATCCAATTTGACAATCTCATGTCGAGGAAACGAACTAACCGAGCACCGAAGAAGAAAGAATCAGAAGTATCAACAAGAGCAGGATCAGCGGTATGCGTGGTCATGATGTGCACACCAGGAGCCGTTACAGAGCGACTGATACTATGAAAGAGTATGACTACTAAACTTAAAGAAGATGATGAATTAGTTGTGTCAATGAATCTTGCCTTTAATGAATCTTGATACACATATTATATAGACAACAATGTCTAACAGAATGCTAGCTAATAGAATGCTAGCTCATAACAGACTGCTAGCTCATTCAATAGAATGCTAACCTCTATTTACCATACTAAACGCGTGACTTATACTATAACAAAAAGGACTATGAAAATGCTCTAATGGGAGGGCCATGGATGATTTATGGACTTTTTCTTGTGGTACAACTATAGAGTTGGAGATTTCATAACAAGTGAGAGTTATCCTTCGAAGATGGTGGTCTGGGTAAGGTTTCCTCGACTCCCATATCGATACTATACTAAAGTTTTGTTGAGAATCATCTCCAAAGTGTTGGGAAAGATTATAAATGTTTATTATAACACAATAAAAGAGCAAAGGTGTCGCTTTGCTCACCTGGCTATGGTGGTTGATCTAAAAAAACCTTTAATTTCTTGTGTTGGTATTGATGGTCAGGTTCAATATGTAGAGTACGAGGGCTTGCCTGTCATCTGTTACGAATGTGGATGCTATGGGCACACTAAGGGGAGCTGTCTGAAACAACAAGGGAATGGGAAATAGGTCGACTCGACGGATACAACGATGGTATCGACTATTGATACTGTGATGGCTACAACTACAGGTGCTGCGAAGGATTCGATTTCTCTAAATGAACCTTGGATGCAAGTTCCAACCCGTAGAAGAAAACCAAATAAAATTCTACTATAAAAGGAAAACAAGATCAACCGTTAGTTGAAGGAGTGAGTAAATCACGCTTCTAAATCTTGAAATGTAACACCGTCAACTCGATCCGTTATGTAAGAAACAGATCTTAAGTATTATCAAACGAATACATACAAAAACTTAATTTACTTAAATAGGTTACAATTAATTACACTTTCTTATTTACAAATTTCAAACTAAATTACTATATACAATAAGAAAATACAACTACCACACATGGTAATTAAATTACAACGATATCTAAATTGAAATCCTAATCTATTACAAATACTCCAAAGTATGGATTTCTACATAACAATTCAGACTTTGAACTCGTCACCAGACTCGTTCTGTATGCATAAATTCTCAATACACCACTTCCTGGCGTAGTCTTGGTGTAATGCCCTCTACCTGACCCAATTGGTCTCTACCTGACCCAATCGACCGAATTCAAGTATTGAGTGTTATGTCTAAGGACAGATGTACTTAGACTCTTTTTATACTTTCCTGTGTAATTCTTGGACTAATAAAATTTCCAAGTGATTTACTTTGAAATAACTCGTTTATTTCTTATTACAACTCTTTGTACAATGTATTTATATTTACATAATAAAACTCATTTGGAATTTGAGAGTCCTTTCAAAAATCGTGTTTTTGCATGGCAGATTGGGATGAATTGCTCCCCACAAATGTTAAGGTCTCGACCATAACATAATGCTATTCGGGAATGCCCAAGGTGTAGGAGTGGTGATGAAACGGTTATTCACGCCTTAAGAAATTTCCCTAAAGCTCGGGGTGTCCTTGTTGCGGGTGGTTTCGATAATAGATTGTTGGCTAAGGAGTATGAGTTTTGCATCAACTGGCTTGAAGACTTTATGCAGCTATTGGACAGAAAAGCATTTGAGGATTTCACTACTACCTTATGGAATATTTGGAACGACAGAAATAACGCCATTTTTGGAGGTAAGGAGGAAGATGTTCGCGTGATATGGGAAAGAGCCCGCAAGTTAAATGAGGACTTCTAGATTCATAATTTCTCCCTTCGGTCGATTTTACCTCGGGTCCCTAGAGATTGCAAATGGGAAAAACCCCCGGAAGGTGTTGCTAAAGTGAACGTTGATGCCTCCGTGAAAGAGAATAGAACGGGCTTGGGTATTATCCTAGTCGACTAGAACGACTTTCTTCTTTGTGGTAGAGCGATCTTCATTGACAAGGCGGCTAACTTCGAGTGGGTGGAATTGGATGCTCTCCTTGAAGGCATTCGACTTGCTTAGTCACTTAAGGCCAGTTGGGCAATGTTTTTGATAAGTACTTTTTGAGAAGTGCTTTTTGAGAAGTACTTTTCAGAAATGCTTTTAATAAGTGCTTTTGAGAAGTGCTTTTGAAAAATTTAAGTGTTTGGCGTTGCTGTCAAAAAGTGCTTTTGAGAAGTAAAATGTCTATTTTAGACATGATATTATAAAGTAACAAATATGTATTTAAATAATGTTCAAATTAGTTAATATTATGATATTTTAGCATAAATATAAAAATAATTTATTATAATTTATTGTTAATATTTTAATAAATAATATTAATTTTAAATATTTCTAAGTAATTAATATTAATTATTTATTAAATTTAATTAGAATATATAAACTATATTTAAATATTTAAATATAATAATTAAATATTTGTAATTAGATATTGACACAATTGTATTATTTTAAAATTATTTTTTTATTTTTAATGCTTTTAACATATTTGTAACACTCATATTGGATATTAACAAAACATAGGAAACATAAACGTAACAAATTAAAATATTACATATATTTGGATTAAAGTTTCAAAAGGGATAATATTTATATACCAAATATAAATACAAAAATTTTACAATAGCATTTACAATTCAAAGTGAATTAATTAAACTAGAAGCTATAGCATCTCTTGTTAATTCCATTTCAAAACCACTTAAATTGCTTGATTCACCGTCATCATCACCACCATCATCGTCGTCGTCATCATTATCATTTTCTCGGCCATGCAATCAAGAAAATAAAATGTCACATAAAAACTTACATTTTAATCACGATACAAAAGTAGAACATCTTAATGTTAACTATGAAATCTTTTAATTGCAGGATGGGCCACATATAGCATGGACAGAAAATGACTAGTACACCAAAAATAACGAGAACTGTATGATATCTATTGTAGACCAAAATAATGCAATTCTCAAGCAAAACTAAATAACCTTAACCAAATGGCCAAAAAACATATCATTGGCCAAATAACCTTAACCAATTCCATCAAAGACCATAGAGCAAACCAGTTTTTAATGCACATACAAACAGAACAAAGAAATTGTAGAAGTCTACATACTATGTAAGCTGTTTGAAACAGAAAACAAGAAAGCACTAAACAGTTAAAAACTAAAAGGGAATGGGCAGAAGGAGTATCTTTTCTAGGCCGCAACAAAAGACAAACAAAGAAATCTGTGAGAGTGATCATGCTCAAATTTATACATAAATCCAGCAGATACCCTGGTCTGCCTCCCTAGCATTCTATGCAGACAACTAAAATATAGTCATTTAATGAAAGGTGCAAACAATGATATGTCATCAATTTTGATAAAACAAACTGACCACAAATTGAACTCGATGAGGCAGCCACAGGATGTTTGGATACTTGAAACAAATAAAATGATTTATTGAAAATAAATTTATAAGTGTATCATCTATTACAAAAGTAATGCATAAATCATGTAGAAAGTTAGAAATCAAAGACTTGATGCATGCACCAGGCATCAAGAACAAGGAGTAGAGAATAAATAACCGATAGCTAAATAACCTTCTTCTTTAAACTCCTGACAAACTCCTAACAAGAGCGAGTCCAGCTTTTGAAGAGTTCTTCCTAGCCAAACCTGCATTAATACTTAAAATGGTGAAAAGGAAGCTTACTTCAAATTTTAATCCAAAATTAACTATAAGAAAGTGATAAGAACGAAGAAATCAGAAGATTCAAACCCATGAAGAAGAAGAAAAAAAAGTTTGCCGAAACCTCAATTCCCCCAAATCAAAACAATAACCAACAGATAAAACAAAACTCAAATTAAAATAAACCGAAACATACAAGAAAATCAGAACAAGCACTCACCAGTAACAAAACCGATTGATCTAATCCAACATTGCTACTTTTTACAAAGAACCAAATCTAAAATCAGAGAAAAAGAGAAAAGGGAAAAAAAAGAAGAGAAGCAACGTCTATTTGGAGAAAAAATAATAAAAGGATAAAAATATAAAACACCAGCAAAAGTCCTTTTCATATGAGAAAAAGTTAAAATTTTTAGCTTCTCCATCTCTGAAAAAGTACTTCTCTAACGTTGAAATAATTCTCTCACTAGCCCTTGTTCTTTATTCTTTTTTAGTAAAAATAATTTTTAGATCTAAAAATCTATCTGTGATGGAAAGAAGAACCGGCCCTTAATCTCAACAAGGTTACCTTTGAAATGGGTTGTGCTTGTATTGTCAGCCACCTTTGTAAGTACAAAAATGATATTACTATTTTTGGCTACCGCATCAAGAAGGCTCGTGAGATGTTTGATTCCTTCTCTAGGACCGAAGTCAAATGGGTGAATAGGGGCAATAATAAAGTGGTTGACTTTCTTTGTAAATGGTTTTTGTCTAATTTCTGTAACTTGAAGTTTGAGATGGATTATCCTTTGTAATTTTTTATGCAATTTAATTGAAGTAGCGGGGTTCGGGCCCATTCATTGTAAAAAAAAAAAAGTTTAGAAAAATTTTTAAATCGACAAGAATATTATTATTTTCTATCATATTATTAAATTTATATATTTAAAATAATTATAATATTTAATTTAAAATTATTAATTAAAAAATTTAAATAAAATTAAAGTTGTAATAATTATACATTTAAAAATAATTAGAATTTAAAATATAATTATTAGTTAAAATTATGATAATTTAAAAATAAAATTATTACTAGAATAGAAATCTAATGATAAACTATAAGAAAAATTTGTGATAATATATAATTATAAATATATTTTACAATTATTAGTTTTAAAATTTTGATGTAAAGAAAAGTTGTGCTAAATATTTATTGTAAAATAAAATTATTAATTAAATAAAATTCTAATCATATTAATTATTACTTAATTAATATTAAAGTTAATTATGTCCATTTGTTATTATTTTTAATATTGTCACTTCTATCAATTACATAAAATAAAATTATATTATATGTTGAATATGTTAAAATATTTTAATTATTATTTAAAATTATTAACTATAATATGCGAAATAATAAATTAATATATTTTAATTTTAATTAATAATTTAAATAAAATATTATTTTATTACAATTATTGTAATTAAAAATATAATATTTAAAAAATAGTTGAAAATAAACTCGTAAATGCATGTGAAGTTAAATATAAATATCAAAAAGTGACTGAAGTGACCTCCTGTCTTTTATAAACATGGGATGAAGTGATTTGACAGTGAGAGAACCGATGCAGCGGTCCATAAATAAATTAAATAAATGTTTAAATTATTTACGAAAGTTGTTTGCAATGTTATGTAGTTTGATTTTAGAAAAGAAAAACAAAGATAATATTTTAAAAGTAGTTAGGTGAAAATTTTATGTCAAAATATTTATAAAGAATTTAAATTGGATGTAAATTTAAATATTATAGTAATATTTTACATAAAAAGATAAAAAATATTATCGTATTTGTAAAAGTGATCAATTTTAATAATTTTTAATTGAGTTAATATTTGATTAATTTCTAACATCAATTTAATCAAATACTTAAATAATAATATAGATAATTATGATGTTTGTATTTTTTATTATATATATTTAAAATTATTATTTGACATATTACTAGTAGAAAAGTATCTTAACCTTACTTTCGTAGGTTAAAGGTTGGAGGTCAAATTAAAAACCTTAGGGACCAAAGCTAAAAACATTCTGTTGAAAAGGCTTGTTTGATAGAAGTTTTTCTAAAACAAAATGGGGGTAATGATAGGGGAGAAGCCAGAATAATTTTTTAGGGGGCCGGATGAAATTTTAATTTTTTATAGTTTATATATTTATAATTTGTAAATGATTAAATCGAATTTTTATAATTTTAGGGGAGACAAAGTGTAATTTTACCTTTACTAATTTAAAATTTTTAAAAAATTTTAAGGGCCTAAATAATATTTTTACATTTTAGGGGTCCGGTCCATGCCATTTCCAGCTTCACCTGGATAATGATAAGTACAAAATATCTATCTTCTCTAGCTATAGTGAGGCTTAAATAATAAAAAAAATCTTAAGATTCCACATGTGATTATAACACTACAACAAAACAGTGTTAAGACGACACTTATGGGGCGACACTTTCCTAAGTGTTGGGATAGACTGGCCAACGTACGCTTTGGCCAACTCTTTTATAAGGGTTGGGATATGCATGCCTAAGGCAACGCTTAAATAAGAGTTGGCTTTGTCTAGTCCTAAGACGACACTTTTGAGGCGACACTTTCCTAAGTGTTGGGATAGACTTGCCAACATACGCTTTGGGCAACTCTTTGTATAAGGGTTGGGATATGTATGCCTAAAGTAACGCTTGAATAAGAGTTGGCTTTTGTATAGTTCTAAGACGACACTTTTGTGGCAACACTTTCCTAAGTGTTGGGATAGAGTTGCGAACATACGCTTTGGCCAACTCATTTTATAAGGGTTGGGATATGTATGCCTAAGGCGACGCTTGAATAAGAGTTGGCTTTTGTATAGTCCTAAGACGACAATTTTGTGGCGACACTTTCCTAAGTGTTGGGATAAACTACGCTTTGGCCAACTCTTTATATAAGGGTTGGGATATGTATGCCTAAGGCAACGCTTGAATAAAAGCTGGCTTTTGTGTAGTCCTAAGATGACACTTTTGTCGCGACACTTTCCTAAGTGTTGGGATAGACTATGCTTTGGTCAACTCTTTGTATAAGGGTTGGGATATGTATGCCTAAGGCAACGCTTGAATAAGAGTTGGCTTTTGTATAATCCTAAGACGACACTTTTGTGGCGACACTTTCCTAAGTGTTGCGGTAGACTACGCTTTAGCCAACTCTTTGTATAAGGGTTAGGATATGTATGCCTAAGGCAACGCTTGAATAAGAGTTGGCTTTTTTCTAGTCCTAAGACGACAGTTTTGGGGCGACACTTTCCTAAGTGTTGGGATAGACTTGTCAACATATGCTCTGGCCAACTCTTTGTATAAAGGTGCCCAAATTTCTTTAATTCCGGCTTTTTTTGAATGTGTAGCACCAAAAAATTGGATTTAAGATATGAATATTCTTAAAATTTTATATCATCAGTTTGTGAATAATTATATATATTCAAATTAAAAATAACTTAATAACTTCGAGTGTGAATAAGATTTTTAATAAAAATGCTGCAAAAAATTAATTTAGTTTAGGGTTTAAGGTTTAGTGTTTAGAGTTTAGGGTTTAGGGATTATAGTTTATGGTTTAAGGTTTTAGGGTTTTGTGTTTATGGGGTTGGGGTTTAAGATTTTGGGATTTTGTGATTATGGGTTTGGGGTTTAGGATTTTAGGGTTCTTTTAATATAAATGTTTCAAAATTTATGTTATATATATTTAAAAATTTTAATCATAAATAAGATAAATATAAATTATTATTTTTCAAATAATAAAATATCAAAATGAGATAAATCCCAAAAGCATACATGAACAATGGTTTAATGTGCAATTGAATATATGAACTTTAATTTGATTCAGTTCTTGTAAATTATTAATACAATTATTGATATAACATAATTTACATTTATATATTGCATACATAAATATTTATATTTATTCAATATAAAAATAAATTGATGTATTTATTTTTAAAATGTGTATGATTAAATCAAAATTAAAGTTTAAGTATACATTTAAACCACAATTAGAATTTCATATTGAAAAAGAATCTTTTCAACAATACTAGACCATGACATACCCATTTATCAATTTAATTCCTAAAAGAGTTGATCATGGTAAATTTTAATCGATATTTTTAAAAATATTAAAATTTAAGATACTTGTTAAATTCAGCCAATGTGATAACTATTGCGTAAACTTTTAAAACTTTACTCATTTTTACAAAATATATATGGTATTAATGAAGTTTTTCTTTTAAAAATATTGCGAATTTATATATTTTTAAAGATATCTTATGTGAACACTCTTTAATTACTAGAATGTTTTTTTTTTCAATAAAGTTATCTTTAAATTCCAACTTAGGTTTTCTCTTAACATTTGTTGTTAGTTAGTACGAATAACATTATGATACAGAAAGAAAGCTTTTCAATTTTAGAGTAAACTATATTTAAAGTTACTAAATTATTAGTAAATTTACGCTTTGATCACTTAACTTTAAAAGTTATAAAATGATTATTTAATTATTTGAAAGTTTTCATTTAAGTCATTGAACTATTTTAAAGTTTTTATTTAGTCATTTTGGTATTAAGTTTTTCTTAAAAGTTCGGATAGTACGCTTCAAACAATGATTGATTTTTAATTTATATATTAAATAATTTCTTATATAATCGTAAAAGAGATAGTATTAATTTTAAACTATTGAATTAATTATCATTATAGTTTAGGGTTTATGGTTTAAGGTATATAGTTTAGGGTTTAAGGGTTAGGAGTTACTATTTTAAGGTTTAAGGATTATGATTTATAGTTTAAGGTTTGTGGATTAAGGTTTAGAGGTTAATGGTTAGGGTTTATGTTATTTTCATGCTTAAAAATATATATATTAAATTAGCATTGATGTTTTGGTTTCGATTTAATGGTGAAAATGTTCTTTAAAATTTCAAGGCTACTTATCATTCTGCTTTCCACTTGTTTGCAGTACCACCTATATATAATTATAATATTGGTGTGCTCTGTTTCATGTTAATTGCTTTATAATTAGTTGCGTAATTCAATTACGCGCATTTAAAAGAACCCTCACCGGTATGCATGTAAATCATGTTATATACATACGATTCTTTGAAATCATTCATGTTTTTCTTATGTTGATTTTTGAATCATTTTCCTTCGCATTGTTTAATTTCGATGCTTTGATTGATGGAGTCGGGTTTTCGTGCAAGTTTGCGACAACTAGATCAATTCCTTACAACCTATGCAGCCCATTGCCTCCCAAGCTATCAAGATGGCAATGGAAGAATGTCTAAATCAGCTGCATACAACTGGAAGCTTTGAAAATTAGGCTCTTCTAAGGTACTGTAATGTAATGTAATGTATGTATGTGTGTGTATGTATGTATGTGCTTGATTGTGGTATTTTGCTTTATGTAGGAGCAACAACCAAGTAGACCATGGCTTGGAAATGCTGGTATGGTACTCAATCAGTGAGCCAAATTTGTTTTTTTTAAGAATTAATTGTTAATTTTTTATATATACATATTCATGTTTTTATTTGGAGGTTTTAAAGGAACAATACCAAAAAAAAAAATAAGCTACGAAATCCTGCAATGGTCCATTCTTTACTTCTTTTTTTAATTATCTATATTTAACACATATACCTAATATATATTTAATTATGAAAATAGGGATACGACCCTTTAAATACACGTATTTGACGTTGATACCCAAACTCGAGTAACATAGGTATTCCTTTTTTTATGTCCTCTTGACAATGCTATTTGTGTTATTTTCAGAAGCAAGGACTGCATCAACCTTGGTTGAAACAAAATCCATTGGATTATCAGAACAATGCTGGTAATTTTTGGTATCCTAAGATTTCATTTGATTCAATGTTTGAACTCAAATTTACATGGAAATCTTCAAAATTTAGTATATATATATATATATATATATATAATTCCCATGTTTTGTCAGGTTTGGTAGAACTAAGACATACATTTAGACTGCAAGCTCGTGAAATAGTTTGTGTAAACTTCTACATGCTCTTATTTATGCTCTTATTTTTTTAAGAAAAGTGGTTTCTCACTTTCATGTTTTCTTATTTGTTTTCAAGTTAAAATGGATTGTTAGGGTATATGGTATACTTGGATCTAGAGATGTTTCATTACTTGGGGCCGCCCTTGTAGAAATAAGATATCAGGAGAGTTTCTTGGAATTGAAGTTGCGATTTCAGACTGTATTAGTTGTTATGTAGTACAACATCAATATCAATGTCCATCGTCTTAGGTACTTTTTTATTTGTTTACTTTTGTACACTGGGTTGAATGTTGGTGGTATACATTTTGGCTAAATGTTAGTGTATTTTGATTGTTGGATCGATTCTTGTAGTAAATATTCAATCTTTATTTTAATTTTAATTTTAATTTTATATTTTTAGTTGTATTTAAAGCAAAATTCTATCATTATTCACTTGTAAATATTTATAAAAATATATTAATATTGAATTAATAAATAATAGAAAAAAATTTACATTATACGTGTCTATCCCAATCTTTTTCAGGTTATCTTAGACGAGTTTATCTTAACCTTTTCTAAAGGTTGTCTTAGACAAGATTTATCTCAACCTTTTTAAGGTTGCTTTAAACGGGTCTATCCCAACTTTTTTTAAAAATTGCCTTAGACAAGGTCTATCCCAACCATTTTAAGGTTGCCTTAGACGGGTCTATTCCAACTTTTTTTAAAGGTTGCCTTAGACATAGTCTACACCAACCTTTTTAAGGTTATCTTAAACGGGTCTATTCTACATTTTTTAAAGGTTGCATTAGATATAGTTTATCCCAACCTACTTAAGGTTGCCTAGATTGGTCTATCCCAACCTTTTTTTATAGGTTGTCTTAAACAAAGTCTATCTCAACCTTTTTAAGGTTGCCTTATACGGCTCTATCCCAACCGTTCTTAAAAGTTGCGTTATACAAGAACTATACCTACCTTTTTAAGGTTGCCTTAAACAGGTCTATCGCAACCTTTTTCAAAGGTTAGCCTTGACTAGGTCTTTCCCAACCTTTTTTAAAGGTCGGCATTGACCAAGCTTTTCACAACCCTTCAATAAGGGTCGACTTATGTTGACTTATGGCGACGCTTTTTTAAAAGCGTCGCCATGCATATGCCAACTGTACTATAGACAACCATTTTGGAAGCGTCGGACAAAGCGTCGCGAAACCTATGCCAACCTTTTTTGCATCGTCTTAGGTCAAAAAAAGTGTCGCGGTAAGGTTGTTTTGTTATAGTGTAAAAGGTAAGACTCAAACATGAGACCTCAAGATTACATGACCTCAACCTATTTTAACCAAAATTTTATTGGCAAGTACATGATATAGTTACATTGTTTGATAATGGTAAATCATTATTTTTGCAAATTTACTCATTTCATTATTTTAAACTTTTTAGTATAGATTTTTGAATATTTTATTTTTAATAAAAATAAAGATAATTTATTTAAAATATAATTTTAAAAATAAAATTAATTTAATATTTTCAATATTAAGAAATAAGTAACTATCTGTTTAGTTATCTTATTCAATATTTTTTGTTAAAAAAATTAAATGTTGAACTCACTCATTTGCAATTTTCATACCAAACATAGCTTTAATATAAAGTCCTTTGAGTTTATATATATATATTTAAGGATAAAGTTTAAAACTATACATTTTTTTTGAAAAAATTCAAAACTATACATTTTTAGGAAAATTCAAAACTATACTTGCACTTTATTTCATTATGTAGTGTTTATATATAAATTTTAATTTTGTGCAATTTCATACATTAAATGTTGATTTAAATGAATTCTCACAAACCACTAACATCATTATCAATATATAACATCATTTTATGTTAGCATATTAATACACAAATAATTATACTTATCTAATATAAAAATAAATGATCTATCTGTTTCTTTAAGTGTGCATTTTTTAAATTAATTTTATATAATCATTTGAACCACAATAAAATTTTTAGATATATAATTATGTAAAATCAAAGTTGATATAGCAAATTATATATGACCGAAATTTACATATAATTTTTATATTTATCTGTATGAATAATGTATTATATATCAAAACGTTATTTCGCAAAATAAAATTTTTTCATGGGCACATTACCTGTGGTGCGAGTTTAGTGCAATTGTATGTGCCCTCAAAATATATGCCTTTGTTGTCAAGAAAAAGTCAATATTAAAATACAATGTAGGGATCTCAAAAATATATATTTTTTTTACACATCACTCCACTAATAATTGAATGGACACTATTTTTGCTTTTTATTTATTTCACTTTTTAGCAAGGATAGGAAATTTTGCCAAAAATGTTAGGACATCATAATTTTCATCAGTTTCAAACCGTTGGGCAATAAAGAAAACTTAATACTCCAATTGGTTGGAGGGTGATGAAACCGAGATTAGTGCTTAGATGTTGTTTACTTATATATCCACTTATTTAATTACCAGGACCACAGTAGCTTCATATATAAAATGGAGAGAAAACCACGACTACATGAGTGTTTAAATTAACTGATAATCACTGGATCCGCCAAGCTTCAAATGGCAACCCAGTTGCCTGATTTCATGCTGATCTTCGTCATCAGTTGCCTAGGTTTCATCTCCCTTTGTAAACCAATCCTCGGTTTCATCAAATGGGTGTGGGTCATGTTCCTCAGGCCGCCAAAGAATCTCAAGCACCACTACGGCTCATGGGCCGTAGTCATCGGTTGCACCGATGGGATCGGGAAAGCCCTGGCGTTCCAACTGGCATCCAAGGATCTTAACTTGGTCTTGGTGTGGCGAAACCCTTTGAAACTTGCAGCAACCGCCGATGCCATACGTGAAAAATTCGGCGCACAAGTTGAGACCAGAAACGTCGTCATTGACTTGGCAAAAACCAGCGGAGAAGAGATATCAAAGACGGTGGAGGATGCTATTGAAGGGCTAGACATTGGCGCACTGGTGAAGAACGCTGGCTTGGCCTACGAGGGAGCGAGGTTCTTACACGAGGTGGATTCGGAGGTGGCGGAGAGCATTATAAAGGTGAATATAGTGGCGGCGACTTGGATTACTAAAGCAGTGGTTCCGATTATGGCGAAGACACTACACCAAAACAGACTTTTAGCGGCGTTTCAATGAAAAATGCCGCAAATATTATCTATTTGCGGCGTTTGAAATAAAACGCCGCAAAAAGTTGAGCAGTAGCGGCGTTTATCTCGAAAACGCCGCTAAAAAGGATACATAGCGGCGTTTTTTTCCAAGCGCCGCTAAAAACCTGAGCATTAGCGGCGCTTCTACAAAACGCCGCTAAAACCCGAGCATTAATTGGTGCTACAAAACGCCGCTAAAACTCGAGCGAAGAAGGCGCTTCTAAAAAAACGGCGCTAAAAACTTGAGCAGTAGCGGCGCTTCTAGAAAAACGCCGCTAAAAACCTGAGCAGTAGCGGCGCTTTGAGAAAAACGCCGCTAAAATTTTTTCACATTTTTTTCTTATTCTTGCTTTGAATTATATTTTATTTTGATGCATTCACTTATAAGCAATGAAAAGTTGCAAATTGCTAACTAAACAATTTAGAAGTTTTCATTTAAGTTACAAATTAAGCTATTAAAATTAATTTAGGGTTTAATGTTTAGTATGGTTAATTTCATGATTTAGGGTTTGTTATTTTAATGTATGGGTTTAGTGTTTCAAAGTTTGTTGTTTGGGTTTATTGTATAGTGTTTATCGGTATTAAGGTTTAAGTGTTAGTGGTTAGGGGTTATGGTTTAGGGTTAAGGGTTTAGAGGGAAATGGTTAATAGGTTAGTGTTTTGGGTTTAGGGTTTATGGTTTATGGGCCGGCACTACAGGAAAACAGGGCTTTAGCGGCGTTTTTAGTGGCGTTTATGGTTTATGGGGTTAAGGTTCCTGACCCTATAGGTAGGGGACTTGGTGTAAGGAGTTAGTTAAACAGTTGGCCGTGCCGCCCCCTCGGGGAACATGGCACAATGGGGGCCGTGGTGGTGCGGGTGCGAGCTCCTAACTTTTGGTGGCTCCGGGCACTTGTTCAATTTTCTACCGTGCGATGGCATCCCATGCCATCATGCAATATTTCATTCGGTTTCTAGGTGAAGGTTAATGTTTAGGGTTTATGGGTTTAGGGGTTAAGGGTTATATAAGGGCTTGTGGGTTAGGATTAGGGGTTAATTTTAGAGTTTGGGGTTTAGGGTTTAGGGTTTAAGGAAAATTCAAAAACCAAAATCCCTCAAATCAGTTTTCAGTAATTCAAACCCACAAAATACCTAGAATCGTATAACCCAGCCCGAAGTTGTTGGATCGAACCATCGTTTACCGATCCTTCCTTTCATTGTGAAACTGTCTTCCCAGAACCCCGAATGGTATATATATATCCATTATCCGAATGTTTATTCGTTTAAAATAGATTCAAGTTTTTAACCTTAATTTATATATTAAATAATTTATAATGTAATTGTAAAATAGATATTATGATTTTTAATATTAAAATTTTATCATTATATAGTTTGGGGTTTAGGGTTATGTGTTAGAGATTAAGGTTTGAAGGTTGGAGTTGGGGTTATCTACTGGAGTTTGTGGTTAAGTATTTAAATTTATATATTCAATATATAATTTATTATATAATCGTAAAAGTGATATTATGAAATTTTATTTAAAATTATCATTATATATATAGTTTTTAAACCTTCTTTTATTTCATATTTGGAAATTTTCTGTTTTTATTTTCTTACATAAAAAATTATATAAAAACTATGTCATGTATTTATTTGTTTTAAATATTACTCAAAGTTTCCAAAATTATTTATTTAAAATTTAGGTGAATTATGTAATAATTAAATATAAAATTGTAATAAAAGTCAAGCACTATATCATCCTCTTCTTATAATTATTTAATTAACTTTGTATTAATTAAAATGTAATTTTCTAATTTTATATTTAAATTATTTATAAAACATTAATAAGATGAAAAATTTGAAACAAATTATAACATAGAAAAATATATGTTAAAATTAGAAAAAATAAAATACTATGGTTTAAAATAATTTTAAAGATTTATGGGTATATGACTGATATATTTTAAATTTATATATTTAAAATAATTTTAAAATTTGGTTTTAATGGTTTAAGGTTGATTGTTTAGATTAATTAGGGTTAATAATATTAAGTAATTGGAGTAATTAATAATAGTATAAAATATATATTTTAAATGAAATTAAAATTACGGCGTTTAATAAAAAAAGGCCACAAAATCCATCCAAATATATCAAGACGGAGTCGTTTGAAACATTGTTGTATGATGTAGTAGCGTTTTTTGAGTGAAATTCCACAGAAATATATCAATAGAATGCAGGACGTCATCGTTTGAAGCTATTTTGTTAGTGGCGCATGTTTGAAACGCCACAAAAATCTGTCAAGTCTTAGTGGCGCTAGTCCAAAACGCCGCAACATCCTATACTTAGTGGCGTTTTTATAAAACGCCGCAAATATGTATGGACATTAATCTTCACGTCGTCGTTTTATCAAGAGTATAATGTGCATTAAGGTGGACGACATCGTTTTACAAACAATTAGTGGTGCTTTTTAAAAACGCCGCAAAACATAAACTGAGTTTGAGCAAAACGTCGTCGTTCTGCTATGCTCGGTGTTATCGCCCTTCATCCCCGAAATCCCTAAGTGTTTCTCCTAAAAATTTTCCCTCATTTTGTTTTCTACTTCATTTTTTCTTCTCAAAGTCCCTCTCCCCGAAATTCCCTCCTCCCTAAAATTTTCTGCTCAAACTTTTCCCTAAGTTCTATCGGCCTTTGTTTGCTCATATTTCCCAATATCCAAACATTCAACAAACAACGAGGGTATGGAATTTGTAAAAATAAACTTTTTTGATTTAGGGATTTTGTTTAGTTATTTTCATTTAACTTCCTTTTTTTTGTGATGCTGGTGGATTTGGTGGCATGTAGGGTCGTCTTCAGCAAAGGTACGAGGTTGGTTCTCTTTGTCTTCCCTGTCAAGTTAGAGATTAGAAAAATCTCATTAATTCTGTTTTTGTTTTGTTCTACCTTTCTTAATTTTTATTTTTATTTTGCTGTGAATTGGGTTTCTCTGTGTCGATTGAAATCGCAAAGCAAGGAGGCCTCTGTTTGCACTTTGGGTTAGGTTGCGTAAAAGGTAAGCACACTTTTTTATCTTATTCTTGGATCTAGGCATTCAATTTTCGTAATAACTTAGCCCCAATAAGTCAATTGAATCCCTTATCTACGCTTTGATTTCTCTTGGTATTGGAATTCAGTTTGCTTCATAATCCCAATTGCATTCGAACATGAAATTGCGCTTCGACTAATTTTCCTTTTGTTTTATTGTTATGACTAATTTCTATTAGAACCTTGATCAGTAAAACTTACAATGTTACAAAAAATTGTAAGGTGATAATTTCATCAAGGTCAAGATGTAGGTTGTTTAATCGAATCGCATAAACAACCTCTAGTCTCCGTCACCATTTATGCTTTACTATTATTTATTACATTTCGCATTGTCATATCATACTCTTACAATATTAGTTATAACATTCAATTGGAACAGTCTTTAACATAAGACATTTCTAGTTTCTCTATGTAGAAACTATGTACTCTAGTTTCTTATTCTATCATCTAATTTAAATTTTCACCCAAATAAATTAAAAAGTTAAAGCACTAAACAGAAGAGAAGAGACTAACCTTATGACCTGAAAAGGGTGTCTTTTCTTTGCCAACTACCTCTATATCCTCTTGCTCCCTTGTAGATGCCATTGCATACTATCTAATGTCAAATGTTGTAGTTTAGGGATGATCTAAAAACCAATCAAAAAACAACTTAGAGTCAATATATTCATCTTCAAATTAAGAATTACTAATGGTCATGAGAAGAAAAGTGCACACAGGAAGAATAAAATTTGGTTTCTCTGTGTTGCTGAAAATTGTTTTTGTACTTAAATTATCATACTTAAATTGTTTTTGTACTTAAATTATCATACTTAGATTGGGTTTCCATGTTTTTTTTTTACTTAAATTATCATACTTAAATTGGGTTTCTCTGTGTTGCTGAAAATTTTTTTGTGTTCCTTTTTGTATAAAATTGTTTTGTGTTCCTTTTTGCATAAAATTGCTGCAAATTGTAGTGTGTTCCTTTTTGTATAAAATTGTTTTGTGTTGCTGCAAATTGTAGTGTGCTTGAATATGAAGTTTTGTTTTGCTGCAGGGTCGTTGTGTACTTGTCTGTATTGGGACTGATTAGTAGTGGATCCAATCAGATTACGATAACAACTGTTGAAGGAAACAAAACTGCACGGAACCTTCTTCGCCTGTGGATTTATACGGCTGGAAACCTGGCGGCTTTATCTTTTCATCTGAGGTGAGTTGATTGAGTTGAAATTTTTAAATGTTTTACATCGTTTAATATTAATTTGATTTGATTAGATTTATTATAATTCTGAAAAAAGAGAGTTACCAAAAATGATTTTTAAAACCGTAAAATTGACATGTTATTGGAGCTAAGGTCATTAAAACTATTTGTTCATGTTACTTAAGTTTTACTAAAAAACTTAATTTTAGTTCAATAATTATTAATTTTAGCTTAATCAATTTATACTATTGAGAGAGTCGAAATTGATTATTATGATTCTTGAGTTGAAAAAATCATATAAGCGGTTTAATATATTATTTATTGTGATATTTGTATTATTTTTAGTCCAATATGGTAGTAAAAATTTATATATTTTGGTACTCAAAATCAACTCTAAAATTGAATTGAAAACTAAAAATTTAATTAATATTGTTTAATTAATTTTGTAAAAAAGATTATATTTGTTTAATAATTCATTGTTATTTTCTATAATTGTTTTATATTATTAATATTTTTAAAAGTTAAGTACTTTTAATTTTAAAATTTATTGTAATTTTAAATTTTTAATAAGTTATATATATTTTGTATTTTTTATATTTTCATTTCAAAACCCCAGACCCCAAACCTTAATCCCAAACCTCAAATTCCAATCTTCAAACCCCAAACTATAAACCCTAAACCCCAAACCCTAAATTATAAACCTTAAATTTTAAACCCTAAACCCTAAACTCTTAACCATAAACCCTAAACCCTAAGCCCTAAACCCTAAACCCTAAACCATAAACCTTAAACACTAAAACACTAAACCCTAAACCCTAAACCTTAAACCTTTAAACCTTAAAACCTTAAAACTTTAAAACCCTAAACCCTAAAAACCATAAACCATAAACCCTAAACCCTAAACCCTAAAACACTAAACCTTAAACCCTAAACCCTAAGCCATTAAAACTTTAAACCCTAAACCTTAAACCCTAAACTCTAAAACCTTAAAACCTTAAACTCTAAAACCTTAAACCTTAAAACATTAAACCTTAAAACCATAAACCCTAAACACTAAACCGTAAACGATCAGCTTTCATAACTAACATAATTTTAAGTTAAGATCAAACTTTATAACTTACATAATACTTGTATAGAAAAAAAAAGGATTCAAAGTATATAGGCTGGAAACCTGACGGGTTGCCTTATATCTCACAGTCAGATATAATGGATCCTCCTTAGGTGTAATAATGCCACGTATGATGAATCTAAACGAATACAAAACTTATCTAATTTTAAGATCAAATTTCATAACTGACATAAGTTTACGATCAAATTTCTTAACTAACATAATTTTCCCTTAAGATCAAACTTCATAACTTACATCTAATTTTAAGATCAAATTTCATAACCGACATAAGTTTACGATCAAATTTCATAACTAACATAATTTTCCTTAAGATCAAACTTCATAACTTACGATCAAATGAATTCTAAAATCAATTAAACATTAAAAACTTAATAATATTATTTATAAATACCAAAATATATAACATTTATTAAATACAAATACCAAATTAAATATCGAAATAATATAACATTTATTAAATACATAATTAGCTAATAATATTAATAATTAAATTTCATAAAATTAACCTTTAAAACTTGAATTAAATTGCATTCATCATATTGTATTTGACAAATTAAACGTAAAATAATAATAACTTCACAATTATTTTTAATTTATTCTATTAAAATCATAAAAATTTAAACTTAATAATATTAACCACTATTTTAATCAAATCAATTTTAAAATCTGAATTAAGCCCTAAAACCCTAAACCCTAAATCCTAAACCTTAAAACCCTAAATCCTAAACCCTAAACCTTAAACCCTAAAACCCTAGGTGTAACAATGCCACGTATGATGGATCTTAAAGAATACATAACTTACCTAATTTTAAGATCAAATTTCATAACTTACATAAGTTTACGATTAAATTTCATAACTTACATAATACTTGCATAGAAAAAATAAGATTCAAAGTATATAGGCTAGAAACCTGACGGGTTGCCTTATATCTCACCGTTAGATATAATGGATCCTCCTAGGTGTAACAATGCACGTATGATGGATCTTAAAGAATACATAACTTACCTAATTTTAAGATCAAATTTCATAACTTACATAAGTTTACGATTAAATTTCATAACTTACATAATACTTGTATAGAAAAATAAGATTCAAAGTATATAGGTTTGGAAACTTTGACGGGTTGCCTTATATCTCACCGTTAGATATAATGGATCCTCCTAGGTGTAACAATGCCACGTATGATGGATCTTAAAGAATACATAACTTACCTAATTTTAAGATCAAATTTCAAAACTTACATAAGTTTACGATTAAATTTCATAACTTACATAATACTTGTATAGAAAAATAAGATTCAAAGTATATAGGTTTGGACACTGACGGGTTGCCTTATATCTCATCATTAGATATAATGGATCCTCCTAGGTGTAACAATGCCACGTATGATGGATCTTAAAGAATACATAACTTACCTAATTTTAAGATCAAATTTCAAAACTTACATAAGTTTACGATTAAATTTCATAACTTACATAATACTTGTATAGAAAAATAAGATTCAAAGTTTATAAATTTGAAACCCGACGGGTTGCCTTATATCTCACCGTTAGGTATAATGGATCCTCCCTAGGTATAACAATGCCGCGTATGATGGATCTTAAAGAATACATAATTTCATAACTTACATAAGTTTACGATTAAATTTCATAACTTACATAATACTTGTATAGAAAAAATAAGATTCAAAGTATATAGGCTGGAAACCTGACGGGTTGCCTTATATCTCACTGTTAGATATAATGGATCCTCCCTAGGTGTAACAATGCCACGTATGATGGATATTAAAGAATACATAACTTACCTAATTTTAAGATCAAATTTCAAAACTTACATAAGTTTACGATTAAATTTCATAACTTACATAATACTTGTATAGAAAAATAAGATTCAAAGTATATAGGTTTGGAAACTCGACGGGTTGCCTTATATCTCACTGTTAGATATAATGGATCCTCCCTAGGTGTAACAATGCCGCGTATGATGGATCTTAAAGAATACATAATTTCATAACTTACGTAAGTTTACGATTAAATTTCATAACTTACATAATACTTGTATAGAAAAAATAAGATTCAAAGTATATAGGCTGGAAACCTGACGGGTTGCCTTATATCTCCCTGTTAGATATAATGGATCCTCCCTAGGTGTAATAATGCCACATATGATGGATCTTAAAGAATACATAACTTACCTAATTTTAAGATCAAATTTCAAAACTTACATAAGTTTACGATTAAATTTCATAACTTACATAATACTTGTATAGAAAAAATAAGAGTCAAAGTATATAGGCTGGAAACCTGACGGGTTGCCTTATATCTCACTGTTAGATATAATGGATCCTCCCTAGGTGTAATAATGCCACGTATGATGGATCTTAAAGGATACATAACTTACCTAATTTTAAGATCAAATTTCAAAACTTACATAAGTTTACGAATAAATTTCATAACTTACATAATACTTGTATAGAAAAAATAAGATTCAAAGTATATAAATTGGAAACTTTGACGGGTTGCCTTATATCTCACTGTTAGATATAATGGATCCTCCCTAGGTGTAACAATGCCACGTATGATGGATCTTAAAGAATACATAACTTACCTAATTTTAAGATCAAATTTCATAACTTACATAAGTTTATGATTAAATTTCATAACTTACATAATACTTGTATAGAAAAATAAGATTCAAAGTATATAGGTTTGAAACTTTGACGGGTTGCCTTATATCTCACCGTTAGATATAATGGATCCTCCTAGGTGTAACAATGCCACGTATGATGGATCTTAAAGAATACATAACTTACCTAATTTTAAGATCAAATTTCATAACTTACATAAGTTTACGATTAAATTTCATAACTAACATAATACTTGTATAGAAAAAATAAGATTCAAAGTATATAGGCTGGAAACCTGACGAGTTACCTTATATCTCACTGTTAGATATAATGGATCCTCCCTAGGTGTAACAATGCCGTGTATGATGGATCTTAAAGAATACATAACTTACTTAATTTTAAGATCAAATTTCATAGCATTATTTACATAAATTATTAATTAACAATTTAGCCGTATAATTTATTGTCAACATTAGACTTCAACAACTACGAAATGGATAGGAGTTAGATGAAATTGTCAAGGGTAAGCAACGGCTATCGAAATGGAGTAGAAACTTTTCTGAATTTCGCATTTCAAAATGCAAGCCAAGAGAATATGATTCTTTGCCCGTGTAAGAAGTGTTTCAATATTAACTGGCATTATCATGAAGTGGTCTACGAACATCTAGTTGTTGATGGCTTTGTCCAGGGGTACAAAATATGGTTTTTTCATGGAGAGTGTACATCTAGTGGAGCATCTTCATCGATGAATCTCGGGTATCCTCATAGTGCTTTCAATCAGAATGTTAGTGACTATAACATGGAAAACATGTTGCGGGATGCTTTTAATATGCGCAGTGATGGTTTCGGGTCATTTCTACCTGACTTGGGTGCAACCGATGATCATAATTTTGGTGGAAATGCTTTCACCGAAGGGGAAAGAAGTGTACAGGATGAACAGCCAAATGAAGAAGCGACGAGGTTCTACACGTTACTTGGTGAAATGAATGAAGAACTGTATGAGGGATCAAAATTTTCCAAACTGTCATTTTGTATTCGTCTTTTTCACTTGAAATGTTTGGGAGGGTGGATCGGAAACTTGTTGACAATGCTGTTAGAGTTTCTGCAAGAAATGTTCTCGTTTGCAAAAATCCCTCAATCTTCCAAAGACATGAAGAAATGGATAAAGGATTTGGGCCTTGGATACAACAAAATTCACAGTTGCCCAAATGACTGCATGTTGTATTGGGGTGACCGCATAAACCAACAAAGGTTTGTCATGTATGCGCCAATCCCATTGGATTAATAGAAATACAGAGGACGATGCGAGGATGAACACGATACACAACAAAGAAGAAGCTGCTTAAGATTTTGCGGTATTTTCCGCTAATACTAAGGCTTCAACGGCTTTTCATGTCGTCGAAGACAGCCGAATCAATGATGTGGCACCATGATGGACGAACCGATGATGGGTTGTTAAGGCATCCTGCAGATTCTTTAGCTTGAAAATGTTTTGACTCTAAATTTCCAAGCTTCGCAAGCGATCCTCGGAGTGTGAGGCTTGGGCTAGCATCCGATGGATTTAACCTTACAAACTCATGAGCACAACGTGAAGATTTGGCACGTGGTGCTTGTTCCCTACAATTTGCCTCCATGGGTTTGCATGAAACAATCTTCTTTTATCTTGTCTATGATTATACCTGGAGAGAAAGGGCTGGGGAATGATATTGATGTCTATTTGCAGCCACTTATTGATGAGTTAAAACAACTATGAGCTGGTGTTCAGACATACGATGCAATGAGAAAAGAGAACTTTAATTTACGTGATGCTTTAATGTGGACTATTAACGACTTTTCGGCTTATGCTAATTTATCTAGTTGGAGTACCAAGGGACGTTATGCTTGTCCGTGTTGTGTTGCGTAGACATGTTCGCAATGGTTGTATAATGGGAAGAAGTTTTCTTACATGGGACATCATCGGTGGTTACCGAAAAATCATACATTTAGATTTCAAAGTGCTCAGTTTGATGGTACTGAAGAGTTCAGACCAGTTCCTTCGCAGACCGGTGGATCTGAAATATTGTTAATGTTGAAAGATATGAATTTCATTTATGGGAAAATGAATCAACCGGCAAACTCGCATAGAAATAAAAGATCTAGGGATGAATCTGATGATGAATCTGATGAAGAGGATGATCCTAATGAGGCGGACTTGTGGAAAAAAGAAGTATTTTTTCGAGTTGCCTTATTAGGAGCATCGATTTACGCCATAATCTTGATGTCATGCACATAGAGAAAAATGTCTGCGAGAACATCATTGGGACTATTTTGAATGTCGATGGAAAATCGAAAGATAATCTTTAGAGTCGACTTGATTTAGTCCACATGAGAATTCGGCGTGAGCTTCATCCCCGAGCACTTCCGAATATGAAATATCGGTTGCCGCCTGCTATTTTTTCAATGTCGAAGACGGAGAAAGAAGTGTTCTGTACGGTGTTGAAGGATATAAAGGTCCCGGATGCGTATGCATCAAATATATCGCGATGTGTGAGTCTTAAGGATCGAAGATTATATGGCTTAAAATCGCATGACTATCACATATTGATGCAAGACTTCATCGTCGGTTGCTATGCGGTGTTGTATGTCGAAAAAGGTGATGGCTCTGTAATTGAACTGTCAAATATAATGAAAGGCATTTGTGGTAAAGTTTTGAATGTTCAAGAACTTGAGAGACTACAAGATCGAGCCGCATTGACTTTATGCAATCTGGAGAAGATATTCCCGCCTTCCTTCTTCACTATTATGGTGCACTTGTTAATTCATCTCCCGTATAAAGCACTTCTTGGTGGACCTATTTTCTATCGATGGATGTATCCTATTGAAAGGTCTTAATTTATTTGCAAAATATTCCTTCATTCAGCTCAATGCCTTTAGTTGCAACTTTTGATAATGTTGTATATCGTGTTTAGGTTCCTTTCCAAATTGAAGTCATACTGTCACAATAAGCGTTATCCGGAAGAATCAATTGCCGATGACTACTTGGCAGAGGAATGTATGACTTTCTGTTCGAGGTATTTGGAAGATGTTGAAATAAGAATGAACAGACCAAGTAGAAATGCTGGGCTCACAGATCATAATTGGCTGAAAGTTATTTATTTCAAAGTTTCGGAGAACCAATCGGCAAAGTCGAAATTACAGAATTAGACGATAGATCGTGGGTCCAAGCACATCGATACATTCTTTTTCATCACGATTCAATGGAACCATTTCGGAAGTAAGTTTTACAATTTGATAAATACTCATCAATTATGATTTGTTTGTCTTCTAACAAAGTAAAACCTTTTTTACCGTAGTGAGTACAAACAAATATTGAGATCTCGTTCACGATCTCGAAGATTAAATCGATGAGAAAGTAATAAGTTGTTCGCAGAATCATTCCATGAATGGTTAAGCCAAATGGTATGCAATTTAAGTTTTCATTGACAAGTAATAAGGTTTTCTCATAACATTCATAATTACTCGATTTACTTTCGACTCGATAGGTTTGGAGTCGGAATGAAGTAAATGACGACGTTAAATGGCTTTCACAAGGTCCAAACAGATTAGTTAAAAGATATAGTGGCTTCCTTATCAACGGATACAAATTTCATACAAAGTATCGCGAGAGATTGCGGAGAACCCAAAATTGCGAAATTGTTGTTAATTCTTCGATTACAAGTTATGCTAGTGCTAGGGACAATAATCCGGTCGAGGGGAATCTGGAGTATTATGGACTTATTACTGACATCATTGAGTTGGATTATTACGACAAATGCAAAGTTGTCTTATTTCGAGGTGATTGGGCTGATGTGAATACGGCTCGCGGAATTAAAAACGATCAATATGGCTTTACAATGGTGAATTTCTCTCGATTAATTCACACCGGAGAACAACTGATGGACGAGTCGTATGTGTTTTCTTCTCAAGTTAAACAAGTTTTTTACTTGGAAGATCCAATTGATGAGGGTTGGTACGTTGTACTTCGAAACACCCCTAGAGACTTCTTCGACATTGGCAGTGGAAGTAGAGATGACATAGTCGAAAGATCATAAACATTGCCTTTTTCCAGAACAAAACTTAAATGAAAATATCCCTAGTACTAGTCAACAATTTCAATGGGTTCGTCAAGATGTGGACGAAGATATTTACGAAATATGATTTAGTAAGATTTTACGATTTATTATTTATATGTAATATTATAATTTTAATGTTGGGCATGTTATATAATTTAACTATTTTAAATGTCCTATTATTGTTGTTATTTGTTACTAAAATTTTGAACTATTTTATGTGTATTGCAGGAAAAATGCCTAGAAGATGATTACTAGATTTAAATATTGTCTGCGATACTCCAAATCCGTAAGAAGCTAATAGTGAACAACAAAGCTTGTTGGATCTTCTACTCTGCCGGACATAGATGACGAGCCTGGAGAATTTGAAAGTAATGTTAAGTTTATTTTACATGCATGTTGAATTTTATTATTGATTCATTTTTCAATTTTAATATAATAATATATCATTTTTCAGCTGAAGGTGGTGGGACGCGCAGAGGTCGTGGGCGTACATTACTTAAAGATTTATACGACTTAGAGCCTACCGATCGTGTTAAAGTAAGGAGAAACAATCATGGCCAACTGTTGGATCCAAGCTCGATTGTTAGGAGGCTATTTGGGCATTATAGCACGAAATGCCAATATGTTGCCCATTAACTACTTAATCATGGCATCACATGCCCGATGCCAACAAAATCGAGCTCTCGAAAATATTAAGGTAACAAAACGTGAATGTAATTTATAATACTTTAATTTAATTTTCATTTATATTAACTTTTATACTTTTTTTCTTGAGGTAGATTTAATTTAGAGGTCTCGATGACTATGTTAAGAAGACATTGGGTAAAAATGGAGAGACAATAAAAGCACGCTCAAAAACAATATTTTAAGAAAGACATAAACCTCGATGAAAAATTAAGAAATGTTCCACCGGGAATGTTGAGGTATCAATGGGAAGATCAAGTTAGATTTTGGAATTCAAAAAAAGGAGAGGTATTACGTACTTCTAAAATCTTAAAAATTATTTGGTTTATAGTATTTACTATATATATAATTCAAATTGCATTATGCAGGACCATGAGCGAGTTGGAATAAGCAGCAGATGTAAATGTAAATTCACGCATACCTGCGTGTTCTAGAAGTTTTGCTTGTGTAGTGAGGCCAAGGTATTATAATTTATTAATTCATCAAATATTAATTACTTTATACTATTAAATTATATTTTTTTGCTAAAATGTAGGAAACTTACTAGTCAAAAGTTGGACGCGTTCACTTTTTGACATTACGCATAGAAAGAAGGATGGATCTCCGATGACATCCAAGCTCAAAAATTTGGTATATTTACTTAATAAAATTTTATTTTTATAAATACTTCTAATGTTTAATTATAATAGTTTAATTCATCGTTTATAGTTCTAAATTTATAATGTTAAATTATGTTGCATTTTTCTTATTTATATATTTCATTTCTAACTCTTTCATTGATTTATTAGGATAAACTAAAGGAGAAGAAGGCGGAGTATGAAGCGGTACTGCTTGATGATAGTTCTGTTAATCTTGAGGAGATTGATAATGTAATTATTACGTATGTTTTGGGTCCCGAAAGGTACGATCGCTTCGATCGATAGTTCATTAATCTTTAGTATATTTTAGTAGAATTATCACTAATGTTTTTGGTCTTGAAAGGTATGGACGGTTCGATTTAAAGGATCTAATGTTACCCCGACCCAATATTTTGGATCCGCCTCCAAAGAAGACATGCCTTCCGGGTCAATCTCGTCTTTGAAGTTCGAGGCTACAAAACCAGATAGCTCGAGATGCAAGAGAGCACGGTTGAGCAGAGGCAAGAAATTGTCGATGTTCAAAGAAAATATAAAGAACTCCAAAGAATGACTTAGAGCGGATCGAAAGCAAGAAGCGAGAGAGGCAAAGAGAGCAATGAGAGAGGCAAATGACAACATTTAGGAGGCAGAGGCATCATCGATGCTAGCGAAGCGAAACGTAAAATACGAAGAGCTCCAAAGACCGACTTGAAAGATATGATGCAGATGTTTCAGCAGTCGCAGAAACCACCATCTTAGACATTTAGTTTCTCGTTGTAAGAAGTTTTGACATTATTACATTTAACATTATTGTTACAATATTTTCAGTTATCATTCATTTAATTTATTAAATTTCAAGATCATTTAGAATTAATGTATTTAGTGTGATTTTTATGCTAAATTTGCTATTTTGGGTTGGAATTATATACTGTTATTGGTTGGTTTTAGTGCAGGAGGGGTATAATATTGAAAAAATTGCACTTCAGAAATCTGTACAAATTAGCGGCATTTGTATAAAAGCGCCGCTAAATGTCAAGACTTTTTAGCGGCGTTTGTAAGGAAAACGCCGCTAAAAGCCATGGTGGAAAAGTGCCGCTAAAGGCCATGACTTTTAGCGGCGTTTTTTGGAAAAGCGCCACTAAAGACCATGACCTTTAGCGGCGTTTTCTTGGAAAAGCGTCACTAAAGACCATGACCTTTAGCGGCGTTTCTTGGAAAAGCGTCGTTAAAGACCATGACCTTTAGCGGCGTTTCTTGGAAAAGCGCCGCTAAAAGCCATAACTTTTAGCGGCGTTTTTTGGAAAAGCGCCGCTAAAGGCCATGGTCTTTAGCGGCGCTTTTCTCACAAACGCCGCTAAAAGTCATGGTCTTTAGCGGCGTTTTTTTCTCATAAACGCCGCAAAAATATGCGGCGGTTGTATTGGCGGCGTTTTTTGTGGCGCTTAGAAAAGCGCCACAAACACTTTTAGTGGCGCTTATAAACGCCGCTAAATGCCAAAAAAACGCCGCTAAAAGTCTGTTTTGCTGTAGTGAGAAGAAGAAGGGGGCCATTGTTAACGTTGTGTCTGGTTCTTATGGCAGCTTCTGTTCTTACCCTTTATACACCACTTATGCTGCTAGAAAGCGTAAGTTTCTCCTCCCTTATAAAGGTTTATATGTTTCGGGCTGCTTAGGATTGTGGCTCAGTTCCAAAATATTTTTCAACCCTACGTTTGTTTTTGAATCGGATAGCCAAGAAAACCTATTTTATTAATTAAAATATTAAAAATATATTCTGCTATTTTATAATTAAATTTTAATTTAATAATACCTTTTATTCTTTAAATTAATTTCAAGCCATCCAAATATAAAAATTTTGTTCAAGCTTAGTTCAAATCGAGTTAAGTTTATCAAAATTTGAACGAGTTATCCGATCATTAGATAAGTCTACTCTCTTATACTATTTTTAAGATTTTATATTATATATTAAGAATTAATTAGTGTAACACTTCATTAGTAAAAGATATTTCGTAATTCAAACTTACACTATTCTTAAACAAGGGGAACAACAAATTAACAACCTACAATTTAATTTTTTAATCTTTTATGTATTAGTAAAAAAAAATCAAAGAATCAAAATATTTTTAATATATTAAATTATATAATTCAATTAATTAAAATATCTAAAATAATTGTAGCTAGAGTTTAATTAAAATTTTAACTTTTATTGAATTATATAAGAAAAAATTATTCATTCAAAAATTTCGCAAAATAAGTGTATTTAAAATTTTAATTAATACTAATCTCAAATTTAATCTATTTCTACCTTAATAAATATTTTTTTTAAAGTTAAGACTGCTGCTTAGAGTGAGCATGGTCGGGCCACCCACCCGGTTCAAGGCCCTTAAAAAATGGGAGGGTTCGGGTAAAAATATAGGCCCAAAAATGGGCTTAAGTAAAATGAGGCCTGTTTAAAAATGGGCAGACCTCGTAAGAATTTCTTGGCGGACCCGCCCGCCTCGCCCGAAATCATTAAAGGCAAAAAAATATTTTTAAATATCATTTTCTTATTGTTTTTCTCTTTATTTTGCTATCATTTTACTATTATGTTTCTATTATTTTGTTGTTATTGTTTAGATATTATATAAAACTTATTTTATTGTTAATTTTGTTATTATTTTAAAGACATTTGTTAATTTTGTTATTATTTTAGAGGCATTTCCTTGTTAAGTTGCATCTATTTTAGTGTTATTTAAGTCTATATATTTTTAAAATTTATTTTCAATTTGTTGAAAAATATTTATTTTGATTTTTTAATATTTTTGATGTATTATATATATTTAAAAATTATATAAAATAATATAAAAATTAATATGGGCGGTAGGGCTCAGGCCCGTTTTTAGTATTTTATATGGGCGGGCTTGGGCAAAATTTTAGGCCCATTTTTGGGCTGCCCGCCCGAGCCCAATGAACGGCCTAAATTTTAGTTGGGCTGACCAACCCGGCCCGGCCCGCCCATGCTCACCTCTCTTGTCATCAATCGGCTAAAATTTTTCGATTGAAATGGTATCAAAGAAGTTACCCATGTGGTGGAATATTCACTTAACTCGCCTTTAAAAATATTCGTTTTTTATTTTAATATTTAATTTTTTTCTCAATTTGATATTTAAAATATGTATTTATTATATATTTTAGTTTATTTTTGACAAACATTAAAAAAATTACAACCAATCACAGAACACTACATGGAGTCTTTATATAAAAACAAAATTTTATTTTATTGAATGTGTATACACATTAAAAATATAAAAAATAGAAATAAATATATATAAAATCTAGAAAAACATATAAAATATAAAAATTCAAAAATATGATAATTAAAAAGAAATTAGTTGAAATTAATATTATTACAAGAAATGTAAAAAATTATAATAAAATTGTAAACGAAATTTTAAAACAGTTTAAAATAATTTTTTATAAAATTGTAAAATATATAATTCTAAAATGTATTTAAATTTCAAGGTTTTCTTTTTGCAATTACTTGAAACTTAAATACCTATTTTAATTTTTATAATATTTTTAATTTTAATTTATATATTTTTAAATTTTTAAATTTATAATTATATATTTTAAATTTTTATAAAAAATATTTTAATATTTTAATAATATTATATATGACTTTTTTTACATTTTTAATTAGTATAATATATAAATGACATGTGACGTGTTCTAATAGCAATATTATTAATCACCACTAATTAATGATCATCAACGCCGGACCATGGTCTATCAAATTCAAAATATCTTTTAATATTTAATATTGTAATTTTTATTTTTATTTTAAAATTTAAAATTTTATTTTAAATAAATCTAATTACCAGGTAATATTTTTTAATTGGCATTATAGCGCTTTTTAGTCTTTAAAATATATAAGTAATATCAGTAACAATTTACAAATGAAAAAGTTAAATATGAAATATGATTAGAAGAAGAAAAAGAAAAACAAAAGTGTGTGAGGGTACGATGGAATTAAAGTAATCAATAGATTTGAGCTTTTTTATTATTAGTCAAATAAATCTGCTTTCATCCTCGAGTCAATTGTATTTACAATTAAAATATAAATATAAAAAACAATAAAATGGAGGTAAACTACGTAGATATTTATTCAATAAGTTAATAAAATTTATAAATTAAAAATAATTATAAAAGAAGAAGAAAAATATAAATGATATGAAAAATTCAATATGGATATTATTATATTTGTAAAAATTATAAATAATTTTAATAAAATTAAATTAAAAATATATAGTATAATTAAATAAAATAATTTTTGAAGTTTAAGTTTTTATTTATAGTTGAATCAAGTTATTAAATCAAGTAAAACTAAAAGAAATTTTGAAAACCATCTATTTAAATAGAATTTGAAAAAGGAATTTGAGCTATTAAAATTCTATTTTAAAATTATTGACAAATTTTGAAAATTTCTAATATATTTACCCAAACAAATAAATTATTTTTTTAATTTTGAAAACTTTAATACAAATTAAATCTTCCCTACAAGTTTCTCACCCAAACACACCAAAAATTTTTATCCATATGATGATTCTTACGAAGTACTTCTTTTGTTTAATATATATATATATATATATATACTATTTATTAAGTGTTTTACTGAGTCGGTGACCTGAATTGGTGTAACCCTCAACTGAATTATCAAATCGATTAGGAAAATTACAAAAACACCCTTTTGTAATTAAAATAAGTTTTATTGTTTGAGGGTAATTTAGTCTTTTTCCTTTTAAAAAACATTAAAAATATGCATATAATGATATTTGAATCCGAACCAATTGCATTAGTAAAACCTTTAATCTATCACTCAACTAAAACAATATTTTGATATTATATATTATAATTTTTATCATGCCACTTTTTTACCTCGGCTATAACACCCCAAACTCAGCCTAGACGCTATGGCTGAATATCGCGATGTCACATGATAGGGTGTTTGAAAACCGTGCTGTCGCGATAAAACCATTTCCTTTGAGTTACTTATATTAATATCTTATTAGTTCCAAAATCGTGTTACTCATTTAGTCGATAGTTTCAAAACATCATTCGATGCGGAAGCTTTTTAAACAGTTAAAACAGTCGTGTGTTTTCGAAAATCATTTGTTTCTTTTGAAAACCGAGGTTTCCTACTACTAGCAGTTGTAATATATGAAATAAAGATATTTAAAATCCAAAGCCAAACCAAAGTCCGAAAGTCCAATTACAACCCAAAAATTTAACAAGTAAAAATAGAATATAAATAAAACCAATAAACATAAATTAAAACCATGACAGTCCAGAACAGTAGTCACCATCGAGTCCTTCACCGCACCGATCCATCTAGGTCTGGGGATTACCTGTGCACATTAAACAAAGAGGGGTGAGTTTTTGTAAACTCAGTGTGTAATCCCGCAGAGCAAAACAATCAACAATCGCAGTGCACAGTCAATTGCAATCTTGGCCCTAAGCCCATTTCGGTATCAAAATCAGTTAGGCCTTAACCCAATACAGTATCAGAATCAATATGCACAATGGCCTAAGCCCATCAGTAACAGTAGCAAATATGCAGTAGCAAAGTCCTACCCAACCAGCCTCTACACACCATTTCCGTCCAACTTTACACTCCATGTGGGGATTTAATCAACCCACTTATCCCTACACTCTATGTAGTACCGAATGCGGCACAAAACAGTAATTTCCAGCTGAGCTGCCAGTATATTAGGCTTAAAAGCCTTTCAGTATACTTTCTCCGAATAATATCAACCCCAACCCAATGCAATGCAATGTACAATAATATGCCATGCTATAACAAGTCTATCAGATACACATACAGTTCAATATACGTACCGGTATATAACATGCTTAGTACGTAATTCACATAATCAATAACAGATAGTTAAGGGTCTAAGAAGTGCTTACTGACCCTATGGAAGGTTCACAGTCAACTTGGGTGACCCGTGCAACCTTAGCAAACATTTCAATAAAAATGGGCTCACACGCCCATGTGGTCTGCCCGTGTGGGCCCACACGCCCGTGTGGCCTACACGACCTAAATTGGCCTTGGCCGTGTGGATCGCACGGCTTAGCCCAAAATTCCACACGCTTGTGTGGGCCACACGCCCGTGTGGCCCACACAGCCCAATTAGTCCAACCCATGTGTCACACACGGCTTGCCTGGCCATCACACGGTCGTGTCCTTCGTGCACGGCCTGGCCTTACAGATCACACGGCCTACCACACGCCCATATGGCGTCGATAGTGGGGTTTTTGGCTTTTGTCGAAACCCTATTTTCTGCGTTTTCGAGTACACACCTGGTACCGATTCGCTGCAAAAACACTCCCGAGCACTCCAGAACCTATATTCAACCAACCAAAGCCCAATTTTGGTCACTTAAACCGATACTAAACCAAATTACCAAGAATAGATATTCCCAAATATTCCAACAACTCTTACCTTGAATGCACAATAACGAAGTCGCACCTCCTCAATACCGATTGAAACCCCACAGTCGCCTAATAGTCTCCTAAACACGAAACCACTCAATTAATCACCTGATTGAAGAATTTCAAAATTAAAACATGCTTACCCCAACTTACCGAAATAGATGAACTTGAAGGTGGCTCCCACAATGATGACTTGCAAAAATACAGAAACAAAAAGAGTAGGGAAGAGAGAAGAGAATTTTCGACTATAGAGCAAAAGATGGATGAAAAAGAAAAGAAAATCGACAGAGGAGGGGGAATAGGCATCGGTTACATAGAGGATTTTTGGGGAAAAACTGATTCACTCAATCCATTACCCACATTATCTCAACCACCCACTACTTAGTTATCAAATACAACTCAAACTCTCTGCCACCAAATCGAGCAAAAATAATCTTCCTTGCCCATGCAGAGATTCGAATTCAAGACCTCCAACCCATTAACACTCCACTTAACCACCAGACCAACAGGCCTATTGTATTAATTATTTACAACTAATTTAATATAAGCCCACAGTGCAAGCTAAAGGCTTCAATCAGAAAAATACCAAAATTTTCCAAATGCAAGACTTGAACTTGGGACCTCTCATACACATTCAGAACACTTAACCACTGAAGCAAATACACAATTGTGTCAATTAATCGCAAAAGCAGAAACATAAATTTTGGGGCTTTACATCGGCACCGACCTAAGGTTGATGACAATACAATGATAAACAAGATTAATCTATTTTTTTCATTTTAACATCATAAATATTTCAAGTGTTATTATTAATTAGTTTCAAACTATAGGTTTAATTATTTATTGTATGTTATTTTTAAACACGCATTTTGTTCTAAATTGTAGTTTCCACACACACATTTGATAGAATTCTAATTTATTTTAAGTGTTTTATAGAGTTGGTCACGGATTAATCGACACCAATTTAGTTATGAAATTAATAAAATACTTTCTCATATATAAATTAAGTTATATTGTTATGAGTGTATTTTTGTCCTATTTTATATAATAAATCAATAAAAATTTAATTATAATAAGATTTGAACCCAAAATACCTTGCATGATAATCAATTAACTTTACGATTGTAACCAAAGTATCACTTGATTTTTATGTGAATTTGAATTAACTTTACACATTGTGGTGTGCTATAAATCTAGTTTAAATTAAAATACATAATGACTTATTTGATCCTCCAACTTTACAAAAGATTCATTTTAGCCTTCCTTTTATTTTTTTTTGCTTTTGCCTCTTTTAGCCCTTACACTTGTATTGTTTGTCAAATCACCTCAAAATAGATGAAAAAGTGAACTTTTGTTAACTTTGCTGATGTGATATACACATAAATGCAATGTCAGCAATTAATTGATTCTTTTAAATTTTAAAAATTCAAAAAATGAATAAATTTTTTTAAAATTAAAAATTATTAAAAAGGCATAAAAATTATAAGAATATATATATTTATTGTTTTTAATTTTAAAAAATTAATTAATTGCTAACAAGCATACACGTAGACTGCCACATCAGCAAAGTTAACAAACGTTAACTTTTTCATCCATTTTGGGATGATTTGATAAACAATACAAATTTAAGGGCTAAAAGAGACGAAAAATAAATAGAATTGGAGGGCCAAATAAATCGTTGTTCCAAATTAAAATCAATTGATGAAGTGATTCAACTTGAAACTATTTTTGCATGCTCCAACATATGTATGCATATATAGAAAATGTTTAGGATTCAATGACAGCATATAATTCGCTTTTGAAGATATAAACATCATCCTTATCAAATATAGTTATCTAATTATAATTTTAAAAAATTGTAATATATTGTACGTATCATTCTTTTATGAATTGCAGATTTTCACGCAAGGTTTTCCATAGGGAACATGACAAGCTTACAAAAGGCTTATCATGTAGGAATAACATGCAAGAAGAATAGAAATTATTTTATCTACTACCAACTCAAATTAGGTCACCTATTACATATCCTGTGAATTTATAAAAGGGATGAGAAAAAAACAATGAAAATTGTTGGATTTATCATGTAAGGAGAGAAGAATTAAAGAGGAAATTTACAATTTGTTCACAGATACCTTACAATGTTTTCAAGAAGCATCAACTTGGAATACAAGAAAACTGGAATTGATATTCAGTGTTAGGTAACCCTATCTATCTATTAATCTTCAAAAAGAATTGTAGAATTTAACGAGATTCTCAAGTTGTATAGTTTATATTTCTTCCCAGAGGCGGATACAGGGGGTGGCAGGGGTCCTGGCCCCTCTAAAATGGAAAATTTTCTATTTAGGCCATTGATTTTTTTTTTAATTTTAAATTAGTAAAGGTAAAATTATACTTTGGCTCCCTAATTCTAGTTCAATTTTCTTGTAAGATGGTTTATGTTCATATTGAGTTTTTGAGCAATTTTAGATTCCATTGTTCGTGGCCACCAAAATGACGTAATTTAAGGAATTCTTTGGATTAGCTTTGAAGTCAGTGTGGTGCAATTGGGTAGGTAATTACTACCAATCTCACTGAAATGTTGTTTGGTTCAGCATCACGTTTCAGCCAAAATCCAATTTTAAACACACTGATCTCTAGAAAATTGAGTGAAGGTTTCAGCAACAATTAAACCTAGTTCAGCCGAAGCTATTTTTACCAGACAAAAAAACCTTACTTTTATTTATTATTTTACCATTTTATCCTTGAAAGTTAAACTAATTTCTTTCCCAACCTTATTTGTTTTTAGATTTGGGAACAAAACAATCGTTTCTCCCCTCTTTTTTGCTACTGGTTATCCCCTCTCCGACCACTCTCTTTTTCTCTTTCACATTTTCCTCCCAAAAAATTCCATTCCATTCTATTGAATATCTTTCAATCTCTAATTTTCAATATCTCTCTTTCTTCCATCACAATAAAAATTTTCTCTCTGTCAAGAATTCACGTCGGTAAGCAAATCTTTTTGGGTTTTTTTTTCCTCTTCCATTTCTTGTTTAAATTTGTTATAAAAATGTTTAATTTTTGTTGTCTGATTAAATTTACTTCTCTTTTAAATGGATACAAGCTTTGGGTTGTTGTGATTCATATATTTTATGGGCTCTTTTATTCTGGGTTTTTAATATTTTTTCTTTTTGTTTTTTTTCTTAAAGAATAAAGATCGATTTTGTTGCTGATCAAAAGTTTCTTTGGTTATCATTTTGGGCAAGGTTTTTTTTTTTATTATTGATTAGAATTGTATACTTCTTTTTATCATTTTGTTTCTATTTCCTTTGATGGGTTTTGGTGGAAGCTGGTTTTGAGCTTTTTTGTTTTTTGTTTGATTGATGAATTGAATACCATTTTGAGCAATTCACTTGTGTGATAACATGGTTTATGGTTGGAATTGTCTTTCTTAAAGGATATAAATGAAAATGCTTTAGAAAATATGTGAGTTGTTTTAATGTACTACTAATTTTGTTATGGATTTTCATTGGGTTTGTTCCTTAAGAAAATTAGCTTTTGCTGGGTATTTACACAGGGCATTTTGTTGTTACTTTGGAAGTATTTGATATTCTAATCTGGAAATGGAAGCTTGTTCTTCAATGTCATGGCCTATACATATGATCAAATTCGGAAAAGTAGATAAATTTTTCATATTGACCTGATGGTCATTCAAATTCACCTTCTCTAAGTTCCTTTATGGGGTATATGGCAATGTTAGTTTTCGAAATGTCCGACTAAGTTATGCTTGGATTCCCATGATATTATTTTGGTTTTCGATTGTTAATTTATGCCGATTCAAGTTCGACCTTTTGGCAAATTCTTTTTCATCTCTTTTTTCAAGATAATTTAAGCTTTTCCTGTATCTTTCAAATTACTTGGTTGTGTTTTTCTGTAGTATATTTTTATCTCCTTTAATGGTGGTTGCGATTCGTGTAATTTATTGTATTGCCGTTATCTATGCATTGCTATCTCTCATTTTCCTACACACCTAACATCTCCCTTCAATAAAAGTTGTCTCAAGTGAATGATTGTTGATTATACAGTAGCTTAAAACAGTTACCCATGAATCGTTTATGATTGGTGTTAGGGCAGGTTCTCTCTCGGGTTGCTTTACGTAAGTGATCACTAATTGGTGTTTGGCTAATTTAAACTATGCCATCTATTTAGGCCTACAACGGGCTGTAATAACTCAAATTGCAACATGCGCTTTTACCTGACTGCTATAAGATTCCTGAATTGATTTTGATACGAGCTTAGCTGAAATTACATCTGTTTTCCCTATTACAAAACATCCCGATTACTTTGATGGGTTTTGGTGGAAGCTGGTTTTGAGCCTTTTTGTTTTTTGTTTGATTGATGAATTGAATACCATTTTGAGCAATACACTTGTGTCATAACATGGTTTTTGGTTGGGATTGTTGTGGCTGCTACCTTTGCTTATGTTAGAGTCTGCTTCTTGTCATAGACTTTTACATAGAATATGCAAAATGGACTTACCAAATTCCTTTCATTTTCTTATATATTCCGTCGTTTGGTCCTGCAGTAGTCATCGAGATTGTTGTTGGTCCTGCAGTAGTCAATCTATCTGTCTGGCAGATAAAATCAAACAGTTTGGAGGGGCTTGTTCATAAGGTATGATTCTTACTAATTTCTTTTTGTATACCAAGTTTTCTTTTTAGAGAAAAATTGTTTTGGTTGGTCTTTTTGCTTATATTTCTAACAAAATGCATAGGATTTTAAATTTGTTGAAATGATCTTAGTTTAGTTGAAATGATTTGAGAGCTTTTATAGCTTTTTAAAAGTGTTTGACCCTCTTAGAATTGATTGATCAGCTCCTTTTCCATCTTCAACCACAAATGCCATTTTCAATCCCCACCCAGTATGTAGCTCCAAATGATAATGCATAAACCAAACACCTAAACCAGCAAAATCCAATGAATATTTTGGGGGTAGCTATATAAAGTAAGACCAAACACCATCTAAATGATAGAGTAATCTACTTATCTCCAGGCATGAATATAACAAAATCTTGGGTAGCTAAGAGCAGGCCAACGGCTAAAAACAGATTCTAAGGCTAAAAAACAAAGGATATAAAGGTGTTACATTGTTTTCCTTCCTAATAAGTCATTTTAGCTTATATTTAGTCATTATTTGTTCAGTACGTAGTTACTCTGATTTTGTTACATTGTTTTATGTTTTAAAATTTTAAGAAAATAGACTCAACTATTAGCTTGCACAAGGGTAAAGGTGCAGTTTAAGTGATTCAGGAACGATGTATCAGAAGGTGGGGACAATAATCCTTATAGATAGGCTAAATTTTCAGGAGCAAGTTTGCGTTAAAAAGGCATGCTATTTATTGTAAGGCTGAACATATCGTTCATGTTTGCACTAATAATGTCGGAGCTGTTGATATTACATTTTGCATCATATCCATATATTGTAAAGCTGGAAATTTGACATGATCAAATTTTGGTTCTTGACTTCCATTTCACCAACAATTTTCTTGGTTTATAATAATAATAATAGATGGTAAAGACACGAAAATTTGTGGAAAGAGAAGCAACAAAAGCTGTTTGGGATGATGAGCTGACGTTGATATTTTGTGAACTTTGCGTGAATGAAGTCAATGTTGGTAATAGACCGACAACTCATCTAAACTCAAAAGGATGGGAAAATATCGTTGCTCTTTTTCAAGCAAAAACACAAAAAAATTATGGAAAACCTCAATTGAAAAATAATGGGATACATTAAAAAAAGAATGGAGATTATGGAGGGAGTTGCTTAAAAAATCTACAGGTATTGGATGGTGTCCATATAAAAAGACGGATGATGCTACCGAAGAATGGTGGGCTGAAAAATTACAGGTTAGTGTTAGCTTTATCATTATTTTAATGCATAAAGTTTATTGAAATTAATAATTTACAAATATAAAAATCTGAGTATAACATTTAACATTTTATGTAGGAAAATCCTGATTTTAAAGGATTTAAGAAGAAAGGAATTGAACCACGATTGAATGATTTAATGTGGCAACTGTTTGGTGGCATTGTAGCCACTAGAGAGAATGCATGGGCACCTTCGTCTGGTGTTCTTCCAAGTGGGGTTCCTATGGGAGATGATACACCTAATGAGGGATTTGGTGATTCAGATGAAAATAGCACTACACCAAAATAGACTTTTAGCGGCATTTTTAGTGGCGTTTTAAAGAAAAACGGCGCAAATATTACGCATTAGCGGCGTTTGAAGGAAAACGCCACAAAAAAATGACCAATAGTGGCGTTTTGGAAATAAACGCCGCTAAAAAGGATAAATAGTGGCGTTTTAGGAAAAAATGCCGCTAAAGGTCAGAGCATTAGCGGCGCTTTTGGAAAAACGCCGCTAAAGGTCAGAGCATTAGCGGCGCTTTTGGAAAAACGCCGCTAAAGGTCAGAGCATTAGCGGCGCTTTTGGAAAAACGCCGCTAAAGGTCAGAGCATTAGCGACGCTTTTGGAAAAACGCCGCTAAAGGTCAGAACATTAGCGGGGATTTTGGGAAAACGCCGCTAAAGGTCAAAGCATTAGCGGCGTTTTTGGGAAAACGCCGCTAAAGGTCAGAGCATTAGCGGCGCTTTTGGAAAAACACCGCTAAAGGTCAGAGCATTAGCGGCGTTTTTGGGAAAACGCCGCTAAAGGTCAGAGCATTAGCGGCGCTTTTGGAAAAATGCCGCTAAAGGTCAGAGCATTAGCGGCGCTTTTGGAAAAAACGCCGCTAAATGGTTTTCATATTTTTTTCTTATTCTTGCTTTGAATTATATTTTATTTTGATAAATTCACTTATAAGCAATGAGAAAGTTTCATTTTAGTTACTTAATTATGAAAAGTTGCAAATTGCTAACTAAACAATTTAGAAGTTTTCATTTAAGTTACAAATTAAGCTATTAAAATTGATTTAGGGTTTAAAATTTAGTATGTTAATTTCATGGTTTAGGGTTTGTTATTTTGGTGTATGGGTTTAGTGTTTTAAATTTTGTTGTTTGGGTTTATTGTATAGTGTTTAATATCTTAGTGTTTACCGGTATTAAGGTTTAAATGTTAGTGGTTAGGGGTTAAGGTTTAGGGTTAGTGGTTTACGGAGAAATGGTTAATGGGTTAGGGTTTTGAGTTTAAGGTTTATAATATGGTTTTAGAGTTAAGGGTTTAGGGGAAAATGGTTAATGTGTTAGGTTTCTGAGTTTAGGGTTTATGGTTTAAGTTTAGGACCCAAAATCCCAAAACTGAAATCCATCATGAGGGATTTATGGTTAATGTGTTAGCTATTAAAATATATGTTTTGTACTACACTAACATTGGCCACATGAATTCCCAAAAAAGTTGGTCCCGGATTATGGTTTAAGGTTTACGATTTAGGGTTTAGGGTTCGAGATTTATAGTGTAAGGTTTATAGTTTGGGGTTTGTTGTTTGTTGTTTGTGATTTAGGGTATAATATTTAGGGTTTAGGGTTTATGATTTAGGGATTAATCTTGGATTTTTTAGAATGTAAATCTAAATAAGATAAATGTAAATTATTATGTTAAAATATATATATCAAAATGGGTTAAATCCCAAAAGCATACATGAACAATGGTTTAGTGTGCAATTGTATACATGAACTTTAATTTGATCCGGATCTTGTAAAATATTAACACAATTATTGATATAATTAACATCATTTTTATTTATATATTGCATACATAAAATTTATATTTATTCAATATAAACATATATTGATGTATTTATATTTTAAAATAATGTGCATGATTAAATCAAAATTAAAGTTTAAACTATACATTTAAACTACAATTAGAATTTCACATCTAGAATTACACATTAAACCAAAATTCATATATAATTCGAGATGTATCTATATATGTCAAAATTTAGGTGTATACATATAATTAAATGTCATTTATATAAAAATCTAAACAACTAATGCAGACCATACTTAAAATAATAATGTTGATGTAAAAAGAAAGAAAAAGAAAATACTAAAGAGTTGATAATGATAATTAAATTTTAAAATTTAATAATAAAAATTAAAAAATTTAAAACTTAAAAAGTTAAAAATTAATATTTAATATTTTAGTTAAAAAGTTCAATACTCAAAATATAATAAAATTAAAATAAAAAAAATGATAATCTCAATACAAAAATTTTGAAAGAAAAACAAAGAAAAATATAGATTAGAAATGAAAAAAATTAAAATTATGTAATAATAGCATTTTGTAAAAATCCCACAAAAAATAGAGTTATAGTGGCGTTTTAATAAAAACGCATAAAATAAAAGTTATAGTGGCGTTTTTATAAAAAACGCCGCAAAATTTGTATCCTTGTAAACCTGATTTTTATTTTTCAAACCCTAGATTTACTAGGTCCTATCGTTGCTTCTCATCAGCAGCATTTTTTTCTTTCTTTTGAGTCACAAACCCAACTAACCATTTGGAAATTTTGAATCCACAGGCCATAAAAACACATGCTAGGGTAGAAAGAGAGTTTTCCTGAAAGAGAAACCGTAAGTTTTCTCTAGCGTTTCTGGTTTTTGTTATTTTTGAAATTCGCTGCTTCAACGGAGACTTATTTCAGGTATCAATCTCTTTTTTAGTTTCAGCTCCATGCTGTTTTACTTGTATTTTAGTGGGTTTTTCTTAGGGTTTTTGGTTTTCAGCTTTACCCGGTGATGGAGCAGATGAATTCTCTTTGGCTCTTTTCTTGTTAATATTTTCATTTTATTTTAGGTCTCCATCACCGCATAGTATAATACCCCATTTTTTTCATGTTCTTTGTTGCTTCGCTCCTTGTTGTCTCCATTTCGATCGATTCCCAAGAAATAAACTAGAAAATAGCCAAAAGAAAGAGAATAATTTACTGTCTTTGCAATTATTCACCCTGTCTATTTCTCGAGTTTTCAATTTCACCGCACTTTAATCTCAACTCTTCTTGCAAGCAGGCCCTCTCCTTTTGTATGGGGAGGAAATGCAGAAGGGTGCTACTTTGCGATCGATCCAAATTTCATGCAATCGAGAGACCTATTTTTCTATATTGAACGATATGGGTATACTGTTTATAAAATGTTCTCTAACTGTTTGGAAACAGAGGCTCGGATCCTTGTTCTCGGCCATGACAATGCCGGCAAAACCACCATTCTCTCATTATATCGCTTCCTTATTATGTTTTAAGTGACTTTTATATTGGGTTTTATTCTTTTTTAATAATTTCATGGTTTTGGTTGCGATCGACTCCGGATGGGTGAAGTTGTCTCGACAATTCCAAGCTAGTCTTCCTTTTTTCATTTTTTTCGCTTTTGTTTGTTTTAAAGGGAATTATTTAGCATTTCGATGTATAAGGAGAAGTAAGTTAATATTTGCAATTAAGAAGATCAATGGGTTTCTCTTTACGCTTAAGAATTGTTATTTGATTTACTTTGTTCTTGATGGTGCGAAGAATTGGATTCAATGTCAAAACAATTGTAGTACAATAACATCAAATTTCAACTGTGGATTTAGGTATGCCGATCACTACTTCTTGATCTGGATCTTTAACATGTATAGTAGTTTTTTTTATAGTAATGTCCTGAAGGTTTGATAATATTTTCTTATCGATTTGATTGTTCTCATGAAGGAATTCAGTAAAGCGTTTACAAAATTTTTGAGTGTCGAGCAAGAACATCGCCACCAAATCGGCCCAAGAAGTTCCTGCACAAGCACTGTAAGTTCATTCTGGAATATTTTTCCTCCTCAAAATCTACCCTTTTCCCAAAGTCAGTAGCATTCATAATTTCTTTCATTTTAGGGACTCAAAGAGTGGTACATCGACTTCAGATCTTTTGAATACTAAGTATGTGGTGTATCTCCAAAATACCAGATATAAGGTATTTCTTGGTGCTTCAATTTACTGATTTATTTTAGAATTTTATGAAGAGTGAATATTCTATTTATGATAACAATTTTGTTTTATGATTCTCAAACAACCATGGATAAGGTATTTGTTAGTGAAATTTACATTTTGTTGGAGTCAATAAAAGCGGAATAATATAAAACTTAAAAGGATTGGAATTAATCTTACATGTTTTGAATTTTATAAAGATAATAATATGAAATTGTTTAGACTTTAGAGAGTTTAAGCAATTAGTAGTTTGAATACAACCTTGGAAAAAGCTTTTGATAAAAGAAATATTTAAAAAAATCGTTAAACCAAACTTGGGAGCAGGATTAATCAACATTTAAAAAAAATAGAATTTGTTCATGGAATCTTAATTCAATCTACATCATTGTTATTAGAAAATATAAGTTTAAATAAAATAAATATTAAATTAACATATAAACTTTGATTTAAATTTTGATTTTAATTCAATTTTACCCAGTGAATACATACATTTCTTTTCTTTTATATATATATTGAATTAATATAATTGTTTGTATATGTAACATTTTAACATAAAATCGTACTAATTTAATAATGTTGTTAGTAATTTTGGAAATTAAATTAAATAAAATTTTATATATAAAATTATACAAAATCAAAGCTCATTTATAATATTACACACTAGATCAAAATTGATATATAATTTTGATATTTATCTCATGGTATAAAACAAATGTTTGAAGTTTGTTGGCTTGGAACTTCAACATAAGTGGGGCCAAAATGCTTTTTAATAAAAGTCGTGAAGTTATGATTATTAGAGAAATTGCTAGGCAATTCCAAGCGGAAAAGTGTAATCACAAAAGTCATGTAAAAGTTCCGACAGATGGAATTCAACTCCTTGAACATTGGTGACGGATGGCCGTTGGAGGCCATAAGATTTTAGAGCATCCCATGCTTGCCTTTGGTAATTGTAGGAAAATGGTCCCACTTCTCTGTTAAATTGTTAAACTATGTGCATATGGGAAATAGAGTGAAAGCGACGATGAATTTAGTCTTTTTCATTTTTGTATTGGATGCATTATCTTACGTCATTATGTTTTAAGCCATTGTTTTGTCATACTCCGTACTGATGTTGACTTTGTTTCTCCATCAATCGAGAACTAAAAAAAAACCCATAACTATTTTTGGGATTGCGCTAATTTTCGATCAACCTGAACTGAGATTTTAACATTTTTGTTTGAAATCATATGCGTCATTGCTACTTGCTTTGCAGCTAAACTCCTGAGTGACTGGGGATGGTTGATTTGAGGTTTAATTCTAGCTAGCAGATTCTTAGGTTTTGATTCTGTTGTTTGTTAAGGGTCTTTTTGGAGACAAATGTCTGGGATTGCTGAAAAATGCTTCTTATAAGAAAATTATTTGTTTATGTACTTGTTTTATTTTTCTTTTGGCATAATTTGTTATATACATAAGTAAGTTTTTTTAACTTGTTACTTGAAGGTTCTTAAAGGGGGCTTCAAGTATTGATGAGCATTTCCGTTCAGCTCCTTTTGAGAAGAATATACCTGTAAGTGTCTTAATGTAAAATCTTCCACTACAGCTGTTATTCTTTATTACATACTAATCCACCACAAGACCTGACTTTGGCGAACACGAACGAATGGACAAAGACGACTTTTATCAACTAATCCACGGTGAATTTTATGTTGCGAAAAGAAGCATATTTGGTGATTCTTGCTTTATATAACATCTTAGACCATCTTAAAGATTTGAGATGCTAAATTGTTTTATGTCGGGAGACCGGTCCGGGGTAACTTTTGATCATCCCATAAAGCTCTTGTAAATTTGGAAATTTGTGCATAAAATGAATAGACTAGAAAGCTTTACGAGAGACCGGTCAAGATATGGCACATTATCTTAATTAGTTACCATGAAATAACAAATTGAAGTTCTAAAGTCCGCTTGGAGAACTTTAGTTGGTTCAATAAAAGCTTCTTTTGAATGTTATTCACGAATATAGGTTCCATTCATGAGAATTCACTTGAGTCTTAATTTAACATATATTTTCCTTAGCTTTGGTTGAAAAATATTTACATTCTTGCATAACCTCAATGGCTTACAATCAATCTAAAAATATAAATAGATTGGGATGGCTCTTCATTGTATGATATTTGCAAAATCAAGCATTATACTAAACCTCATTGTCTTTGCAAAGAATAAGCATTTTAATTTCTCATTTTACACCTCGTGGACATGTAATTCATGTGATTTCATTGGTATTGTGAAGAGCCAGCAACCCGTGTACCTTAAAGCTATAATCCAATTTATTTCTATATTCAACAGTGTATTTTGTTGTTTCTATTGTGAAGGTTTTTTCCTCTTTTTTTGAACTAAATATAAATCGATTTCAATCCTTTTTTGGGGTTTGTTTATTCTTTTCATTTTGCTGATTTTTTTCTTTTTTTTTTCTCAGTTCAACATTGCAAATCCGACTACTGGTTGCCAAAAAAAGCTGGAAATTGATTATGACCAGAAACTGTAATTTCTCTTTGCGGTGATGTTTGGTGACGGGTCACGGAATGTGCTTGTTATTAGGAGCATTTCTATAATTTGTGGCAAATCTCACATGCTTGTTATTAGATGGAATTATAGAAATCTGTATTCTTCTATAATTTTCATTTTAATATGTCTTCAAATTAAATTATACATTTTTAAATTGAATTTTTGGTGTTTTTATAATATTATATATTTTTTATTTTTTATAACCTTTAGCGGCGTTTTTGAAAAAAAGCGCCGCTAAAAGTATGATATTTTGATTTTTTTAATTTTTCATGATTTTTAGCGGCGTTTTAAAAAACGTCGCTAAAAGTATGATATTTAATTTTTTTTATTTTTCATGACTTTTAGCGGCGTTTTTAGTAAAAGCGCCGCTAAAAGTCATGTTTTTAGCGGCGTTTTGCTGGGAAGCGCCGCTAATAGTCATGGCTTTTAGCGGCGTTTTACCTACAAGCGCCGCTAAAAGTCATGGCTTTTAGCGGCGTTTATGGAAAAAGCGTCGCTAAAAGCCATGACTTTTAGCGGCGCTTGTGGGATAAGCGCCGCTAAAAGTCGTTTTTCCTCATAAACGCCGCTAAATTTTACGGCGCCTCTTTTAGCGGCGTTTTTTGTGGTGTTTCTAAAAGCGCCGCAAGGACTTTTAGTGGCGCTTAAAAACACTGCTAAAGGCCTAAAAAAACGCCGCTAAAAGTCCAAATACTGTAGTGTAGTAATGAGAATGAAGGTATTCCTACTAATGAGGTACCATCAAACCCTTCTCATAAAACTCCTAATCGAAGAAAGGAAACACTTGGGGTTGTACATGGTAAGGGAAAAAAATCAAGTTCAAGTAGAAGATCATCAAGAAATTCATTAGCTACTCATATTGAGAAATTGTGTGAGAGTATGACTAGTCCAAGGAAGTCAGTTTCTGAAATTATTTTCCCTCACTCTCAATATACTATTTCAAATGCAATGGATGCTTTGCGTGATTTGGGAGATGAAATTCTAAAAAAAGATGAACTTTACTATTTTGCCATCAAAATGTTCCAAAAACAGGTGAAACAAGAAGTGTTTTTGAACTTAGATCCATATGTTAGGGTTTGGTGGCTTCGACATGAGTATGTTGAACAAAATCCAATTGCATCATTTTCATCCTTGGTAGCAACATCCTCATTTCCCTTCCAACCATACCATCCACAACCTCCACCATAAGCTCCTTAAAATTATTATGGTAATATAACTATACTACTTTTTTATATGTAAAACTAATGTGTGATCTACTTTTTTATATGCAAAACTAATGTATGATCTACTTTTTTATATGTAAGCCTAATGTATCATCTACTTTTTATATGTAAAACTAATGTATGATATTTTTATGTTTGGTATTTTATGCTATGCTTTTATTCAATTTTGTTGTGTTGTATAGAATGTCACAAGTTCTTAATTTATTTTCATTTGATTACTTTTTCAAAGTTATGGATGAATTTAACAATATGTATTGTAAGGCCCAATTTTAAAAAAGAAACACGGGCCCAATAATATAAAAAAAAAACAAAGGCCCAATAAAATGCAAAGCCCAAATCAGAACAGAAATAACAGGAAAACCCTAGCAGGTCTTTTAAACGCCGCCGCCGCCAGCAGACCCTCTTTCCGCAGCGTGCGCCGGACACCACGCGACGTGCACCGATCCACGCCTCCACGCCGAGGCATGAGCCATCACGTCCCTACAAAATAGAAAATGATAAGTCAGAAAAAAAAAAAGGCTATAAAGCATAGCAAATCAGAAACCAAGGAGAGATCGAGGGTTTTAGAGAGAAAAAAAGAAAGGCAAACACTTGTAAATGTATATTCAGAGAATCAAAAAGAAACCAAAGGTTTCGTTTTTTTCCTTTTCTCCTTTATTGTTATTTTTATTTATTTTTTTTTCCTTCTCCTAATCGCTTTTGGGTTTTCTTTAACAACAAAAGTATAAAGGTTTTATAAAAAAAAAAAAAAAACTACTTACTCAGATTCCTACCACCGTGGATCTGGCTGGCTGACGATTGCCAGAGGCGGTGGCCTGAATCGCCCAGACTCGCGGAATCGCCTAAGGCCCCTCTCCTGCTTTTTTTTTTTCCGAGAGGAGAGAATGAGGAATTTCAAAAAATGGGGCTTTTATAGGTTTATAAACGACGCTGCTTTTGAAAGGGGTCGAGGCCAAACGACGCTGTTTTGTCCTCGACCATGACCCGACCCGCACAGGGCTAGGATCCGTGTTTTTCTTTGAGGGGCTAATTGCGCTTAGCCCTCCGCTTTTCTCGTTTTAAAATCAATTGTTTTTATTTACTATTCTCGCCTGTAAATTCGCCTGGATTTCAATTAGGTCCTCCTTTAAGCGCAGCGTTTTACGGATGGGGTTTATTGCCTTTCTGGTCCCCCTTAGTTGCGCGCGCATTACAATTTGCTCCCTACCACTATTTATTTTTAAAATTGACCCCAAATGTTTGGTTTTTATCCCAATTTAGTCCTTTTTTTGGCTATTTGGTTATTTTATCATCAAATTAATTTTTCTTTATCATCAATATATATATATATATCATTATTTTACTTTAATATTTTTTTTATATTCTGATTTTATTCACTAAAACATTGTTATCAAATATTTTTTACTATTTTATTAATAACTCTTATTTTCTTACTTCCCTTTTTGTTATTATTACTATTAGTATTATTATTATTATTATGGTATATATATTCTTGTTCGCTTTAATTCTTTTAATTATATATTATTATTAATATTATTAAGTTGTATTATATCCGTTATTATTATTACTATATTTACCGTTATTTTCAATATGTTTGCTATTATTTTATTATCATATTAATTATGTGTATATATAGGTCTCTATTATTTTTATTTTTGTTATTATGGTTATTATTTATGTTTCTTTATCGGTATTAATATTACTATTTTTATTATTTTTGTTAGCTTTATTATTTTTTTTATTTATTACTTTTTTTGTAATTTACTATTTATATTCATATGTTTTTGTTCTTGTCATCCCATGTCAACCAATGGTTTTGAATTACATCCTAACGCTTTTATTTTTATTTTTCTTTTCCTTTTCCAAAACGCATAAAAATGGGCTTTTACGAAGGTAATATTTCGTATTTAGAAGTCCGAGAAATCGTGCCCAATCGTGCTGGGTTTCGATTTTTCGTTCATCTAGATCACTGAATATCCTTTAAAGATTTTGATCGTGTTTCATAAAGGTAATTTTGTGTGTTTGAAGTTCGGAAATCGTGCCCAATCGTGCTGGGTTTCGATTTTTTGTTCATCTAGATCACTAAATATCCTTTAAAGATCTTGATCATATTTTTGAAAATAAGGCAATGTTTCGTGTTTGGAAGTTCAAGAAATTCGTGCCCAATCGTGCTGGGTTTCAATTTTCTGTTCATCTAAACAATTAGACATCCTTCACAGATTTTTTTTTCCTTCTCGTATTTCTTAAATAAGGGCAATATTTCATTATTGGAAATCCAAGGAATCGTACCCAATCGTGCTGGGTTTCGGTTTTTAGTTTAGCCAAGTAGTGAAATACCCCTTTTCAAATTGCACTACATGTATTCTGGAAATCATAAAATGATCTTGGTATCGAGAGTTTGAAACATCGTGTCCTATCGTGCTGGACGTGATATTTCAGCTTTCCGAAATGAGAGAGTTTTTGATATCCAATACGAAGTCACCAAACATTTTTCCCATCAGAAAAACACTTTCTAATTTTCGATACTAAGGACATTAATCAATCAACACGGCACCAATTTTGGGCGCTATGGTGCTAATCCTTCCTCGTGACGTAACCGACTCCGAGCCCGCTTTTCTTAAAATTCAGTAGACCAAAATGTTTTATAAGTGGCCCAATCACACTTCAAAAAAGATTGGTGGCGACTCCGTTTTTTCTTTTTAAAGTCGGCCCGTTTTCAAACAAAAAATGGTTTCGACAGCTTGGCGACTCCACTGGGGACCAATAAGAGAGTCAAGCCGTAAGATTGGTTGATTAGTGTCCTTTTTATCAAAAATTTTTCGTTGTTCAGTTGCATGAGTCTGTGTCGCGTCGTATGTCTGCTTTGGTTTGTGAGACATGGAATATTTTTGGCATTCATATTGCATGACCGTTGTGGTCACACCCTTAAGTGGGAGCGAGAAACTATGCCTTCGTGAGGTTTTCACCTCCGCATGGGCTAGGGGACCGCTTCCGGAATACATCCGTACTTATGGTTCCGTGAGGTTTTCACCTCCGCATGGCCATAGGGAAATGTATTCCCCTGAACCGAACTCGATCTATATGAGCCTATAATGGGTGAGGATTGAGGAATCACTGTTCAGTACCCTTTTCTTTCTCTAGAACTGAACCACATATAGTGAACCTTAGGAGCCCACCCTAGGTAGAGCCATGCTAAACCTTAGTAGCTACCGATGTAGTGGTTAGACATTTTCGTTTACTTGCTTTGGTTACTTTTATGTGGTACTAACTTGTTTCATTTTTTATCATATTTGCATGTCATTTCATACTTAAAAGGCGTCGATTCCTGTTTTAATTACTAAGTTAGAATACTTGTTATGGGGGACGGATTCCTTGATAAAGTAGAGGATAATGCGTGATGCATGATATGGTCGAGAAGACACACTTGAGAAGGGGATAGCCTAACCTGAGGCTACACATCGAATTATTGGACTTCACTCGCATCGCAGACGCAGAATGAGCTCCAAGAACTAAGAGATATATGGGCTGGTTGGGATGAAACAACTAGGCAACTATTCTACAGTAATTATGGTGATCTACCTTACTTACTCGACATCAGAGTGGACAAACACTTGTTTCGGGCTATGACTCAATATTGGAATCCCACTTATAGCTGTTTTACATTTGGGGAAGTAGACTTGGTACCTACCGTGGAGGAATATACAGTTTTACTTCGCAGTCAAAGGGCTCAGGTCGACAAAATTTATTTCAGGGCCGCTAATGCACCTTCTTTTGTAAAGAAGCTGATGAGCATCACTGGGATGAGCGAACAGTGGGTCATGGCACGAATTCAGCAGAAGGGTGAAGGGAAATGCATTCCTTGGATAAGCTTGAGGGACCTGATGACGGCACACCCGGATATGAAGAGGAAAATCGACATTTTTACACCCGGATATGAAGAGGAAAATCGACATTTTTGCCTTAGGTATCTATGGTTTGGTGATTTTTCCCAAGGCTTTGAGGCATGTAGACGAGGCAGTTATTGATTTGTTCGACCGCCTTGACAAAGGGGTTACGCCGGCACAAAGCAATTCTCGCCAAACATTTAGATCTTTGAGCTCGTCAAGAGCCAGGTGAGGAAGATTCATGGGATGCGCACAACTGTTGCTGGGGTGGTTCCATAGTCATTTCTGGAAGGTAGATAGAAATCCTTGTCGGGTCTTTTTTGCGAATTATTCCCCATTAAAGGAGTTGGCCGCCGCGCCTAGGAGGGATGACATATCAGAAGAGAACTGGATCGCGCTTCTTCAGAATCTTCAGGAAAAAGATGTGGAATGGAAAGCTCCTTGGTTTGCTCCCGACGAAATCCTCTACCGGTGTGGGAGTTATGATTGGGTTCCTCTGTTAGGGATCTGGGGAGCTGTTGGGTATGCTCCTTTGCTCGTGCTAAGGCAATACCAATCGAGACAGTTCATACCGGTAACGCATGGGTTAGCCCAGTTTGAATTCTCGTATAGTGGGAATAATTATAAGAGAAGAGTTCGAGAAGTCTCTGATGCGTGGAAACAGATTCACCGAATGAAAAGAGTTGCGATAAATCCAATGGTGACCCTTGAATATAGCACATGGCGGGGCAGGAGAGTGAACGACAATATCCCCATGCCGACACGTGATGTCGCCGATCGATAGAAGAATACTTGCAAGTAGTCCTTCCGAGTTGGAGATCATAAAGTAAGACTTTGAAAGTAAAAATTCAGAGTTAGGGAAAAAAATAGAACAACTGGAAGGGGAGAAAATGGATCTGATGTTAGATATTGATATCCAGAAATCAGAGGCTGAGAAGTTGAGGAAAGGAAAACGGAAGGCCGAAGAAGATTTGGATAGCTTGAAAACTGACTACAAGAAGTTGCATCTATCGATGAGGATCACTGGCCGGGCAAGACCTCTAACAATGGCGCCAAGAACTTCGGAGGAGAAGACCAAGGTTGACCAAAGGAAGAAGAGATTTCGGGGTTCAAGCACAAAAGGATGCCCCAAAAGACGGCGGGGCGAGCCAAAGCGAAAATAAGATGCTAAGGGCTCGAGTAGCAGAATTGGAGAAGGCATTGAGTCAAAGTCACAATCCTACGGCGAAGTTGGAATCAAGCCCGAGCCGATTGAAGAATTGAAAGGAAAGGTGGTGCAACTCAAACAATGCCGCAAAACAAAGGAGCTCCGGATCCAACTGTTAGAGGCGAGATAACCAATGAGGAAAGAACAACTTCAACAATCTCGTAACCAGTCGAGAAAGAGACTACCTTATGGGCGGTTCGTGGTTCGATATTTAGAAGTGGTCGATCATTTACGAACCCTAGGAGTTCAGTGATGCGTTAAGTATATTTTATGAGTCAAAGTCGATCGTGGTCGAGCTAGCCTCTCTTCTTGAGAAAGTTAAAACTTTGGGCATAAGGGCTAGGTCGATATGTGACTGCTTTTATGTAAAGGATTTTGTCTTTTCAATGAGTATTCTAAGAGAAATTGAATCGAATCGACTCTTTTATCTTTGCATTCATTCATTTGCATTACATTTCATGCATTGGCACCGCATCACTACATTTGCATTAAATATTATAAGACAACCTTATTAACTAAAGGTCATACTATAGTTATCCCGAACACCGCTATCACACTCGAAAAAGACGAGGGCAATGGATCAAAGGATAGAAAAGTTAGAACAGATGCAAAAGGAGATGCAAGACCAACTGCAGCTCGGATGCAAGAACAAGTAGCCAAGATCCAAAGGATATGAGGATCAAATGTCGAATCCCAAAGAAGCATGATGAGCCAACTAACACGCTTGTTGACCTGGGGCCCGAAATGGAAAAGGCCTATGGTCGATAATCGGAGAGGATAATGAAGATTTCGCTTTGCTCTCCGCCCGGCCCCGACAAGTTTCGTGCAACCGCCAAGAGTGTCGGTCAATATCAAGCCTCAAGACTAATCCGGCTCCAAGATCGTAAATTTCCCGCTGGCTCGAGCTCCAACCCCGAGGTCAATCTGGTAAAACCAATGGTCCTGCATTTCATGAGGCGGCGTAAGGGAGAAAGTAAAAGCGAACTTCCAAAAGAGTTCGAGGATCGATGCAAGTGGTCGGAAGAGAAGTTTCGAGCATTGGAAAGTCTTGATCACCAATGCCAAGTGGATGCTAAGAAGTCGAGTCCGTCCCGCATTTAGTACTTCCTCCAAAGTTCAAGATGCCGAGTTCAAAAGTACAACGGACTAGCTGCCCTGAGGCCCATATTACGATGTTCTGTCGGAGGATGACAGGATATGTCAACAATGACCAGTTGTTGATTCATTGCTTTCAAGATAGTCTGATTGGTGCTGCAGCAAAGTGGTACAACCAGTTGAGTTGTACCCAAATCAAGTCGTGGAGAGATTTGGCACAAGCTTTCATCAAGCATTACTACCATGTGACCGATATAGCACCGACAGGATCACATTGCAAAACATGGAGAAAAGCCAAGTGAAAGCTTCAAAGTACGCCCAAAGATGGAGGGAGGTCGCCACGCAGTCCAAACCACCATTGCTAGAAAAGGAAATGACCATGCTCTTCATCAATACCTCAAGGCACCATTCATTAACCACATGTTGGGAAGCACGATTAAGAGTTTCATGACATGGTGATGTCAAAGCAAATGATTGAAAACGAATCAGTGTGGGAAGATAGAGGCTGGAGAGAGCACAAGAAGAGCCGCACCAAGAAAAGAGAAGTCAAGTGGGAATATAAGCTCGGTTATCCTAAACCCGCATTATCACCCAACCGAAAGTCAGAGTGTGGGCCAAAGAGTTCGACCAAGACAAGAGCCCAACACGAGACAGAGGGCTGAGAGATTTCAATTTACTCCTATACCGGTGACGTATAAGGAGTTGTATAAGACTTTATTCGATGCGCATGTCGTGTCCCCATTTTACGTGAAGCCGCTGCAACCTCCATATCCTAAGTGGTATGACACAAACGCCACCGTGAGTACCATGCGGATGTAGTAGGTCACCGACAGAGAATCGCACTTCATTCAAAAGACTAGTCGAATGACTTATCAAGGCGGAGTCGAGACTTCAAAGACCCACTGGTAGAGGAAATCCGCTACCCACCATGCCGATAATGGGTAAACGCGATAGTTGAAAACAGGGGAAGGAGGTTCAAACAGGAGATTGCTGAGGTCAGAACCCCGTTGAAAATGGTTTGGAAAGAAATGCAGAAGTTTGGGCTATTTCTGCAAGAGAATGTGAGCAGATCTCCAGATATGAGGAACTACTGTGAGTTCCATGACAAGGAAGGTCATGAAATCCAGCAATGTAATGAATTCAGAGCCCTAGTACAAGGGCTAATGGATAATAAAGAGCTGGAGTTCTTTGACTTGGTGGAAAGAGAGGATGTTTGTTCCACAGAGGAAGGGTCAGCAGAAAGGATCCTTAAAGTCAATCACCCACGTGTGATTATCACGCGGCCAGGGGTCGATGAGGCCGGGGTGAAGGTGGCACCGAGGGTCATAATCAGAAAACCTATAATTTCTGCACCTAAGAATGCACCGAAGATCGTAATTCAGAAACCCGAGACTTTTCCTTATAAAGATGACAAGAGGGTACCTTGGAATTACGATTGTACTATGACGCTTTTGGGAAGGGAATTGCCAAAGATACCCGACCCGTGTCGAGTCCTCTATGACGAGAAGGGAGGACGAGAAGATGTGACCACCGTTAATAAACCAAGAATGAGAGGATGAGGTCGGAGAGTTCTTGAAGTTCTGAAACACAGTGAGTACAGTGTGGTGGAACAAATATTACACAAACAACCAACACGCACACTCCAGATTGACTTTATCGCTAAACTCGTAAGGACACCGAAGTGCGTTAATGAAAGCATTGAACCGATTTATGTTGTTGATGACATTTCAAGAATAAACCGGACCGTCTTTGTAAATAACATGAGCGCAGATAATTTCATCTCGTTCAGTGATGATGAAATACCGCCGGGGGGCAGGGGATCTACCAAGGCATTGCACATCACTACCCGATGCAAAGGGTATACACTGCCAGGGGTACTAATTGATAATGGCTCGGCCCTGAATGTTTTGCCCCTGTCTACACTGGACAGGTTGCCTGTAGACAGCTCTCACATGAAAACGTGCCAAAATATAGTGAGGGCATTCGATGGCACCGAGAGAGAGGTAATGGGGAGGATTGAGATACCCCTCCTAATTGGGCCAAATACGTACGAGGTAGATTTCCTTGTGATGAGCATCAAGCCCTCTTATAATTGCTTATTGGGGAGGCCGTGGATCCACTCAATGAGTCGTACCATCGCTATTACACCGTAAGTTTAAATTAGTAACAGAGGGCTTGCTGATAACTATAAATGCAGAGGAGGATATCATCGCGTCATTACTAGTGATGCAATCAGATATAGAGAATGATGCGAGGCCGTAGAGTGCTCCTTCGTGTCGTTAGAATTTGTAAATGCGACATTTATAAGTGAAGGAAGCAAGATCCCAGTGCCCAAACTCTCTGAAGCAACGAGGATGGGCCTACAATTGACAATGGGAAAAGGAGCAATGCCCGGGAGGGGACTTGGAAAATATCTCCAGGGACCAGTCAGAGTGCCAGGGTTGGTTGAAAAGCAGGATCGCTTTGGTCTAGGGTATAGACCAGATACCAGACAGAGAAAAGAGGAGCTAGAGAGGAAGCGTGAAAGACGAAGGGCACGATTGAATGGTGCTGAGATTGAGTGGGGTTCAATGACCTTTCCCCATATATCTAATTCATTCGTGTCAGGAGGGATTATTCATTCAGGACAGGAGGTCATGAATGAGGAGACAGCTGAAGACATGATGCGAAGTTTGAACATCAACGCTGTGTCTGAAGAAAGTTCGAGAAGAAGAAACTTGGCGGGTATTCGCCCTTACAAACCTGGAAGTGTTCTGGACAACTGGACTGCGGAAGAAATTCCTGTAGTTTTTAGGAATAACACAGAGTAATGTTCAAAACACACTTATTGTTTCAAGCCTAGGAACAATAAGAATTTTTTGTGAAATAGGCATGTTCACGCATCATTATTTTCAATAAGAAGTGCATTTTTCTTTCCATTTCGTGCAATAATTCTTCTACTTTTGTTCTACTCCATTCATAATCATAACGCATAAATAAGTCGCCCTTAAATTTATTTTCATTGAATATTCTTTATACCTACCATAGGTCCCCGGATATCGACGCCATGAGTGACAATCGCTATGAACTCGTAATTCCCTTATGAGCAAGACACGTGCCCGGAGGGATCTCGTGACTTTGCGGATGACGAAGATTATGATTTATCTCCGATTTGTTAAGGATGGTAGAGCGGAGGAGAAGCCGATTCTACCTCACGAAGAGATAATTGAAAGTGTACTTCAGAGGATGGGAAAGAAGTGAAAATCCAGACTGCATAACCCATGAAACAAGGCAGACCTCATTAGACTTCGCTAGAGTTCAAAGATGTCTTTGCGTGGTCATATCAAGACATGCCAGGTTGAGTCTTGATATTGCAGACATCGATCCCCATAAAAAGAGAATGCAAGCCACCCCAACAAGCTTCAAGAATGAGACCCGATGTCACAAGAAAGATAAGGGAAGAAATCAAGAAGCAATTTGATGTTGGGTTCTTACGAGTAGTAAATTACTCGAATGGGTAGCCAATGTGGTTCCGGCCCCCAAAAGGATGGAAAGGTCCGATGTGTGTCGATTATGAGGGACCTAAATAAGGCCACCCGAAGACAACTTCCCGCTACCTCACATTGACACTTTGGTGGATAACACGGCGGATTTTCATTTTTCTCCTTCATGGATTCGGTTTCTGGATACAATCAAATAAAGATGCATCCCGAGGACATGGTAAAGACCACCTTCATAACCTTATGGGGACCTTTTGTTACCAAGTGATGCCATTCGGGTTAAAGAATGCGGAGCCACATACCAAAGGGCTATGGTAACCTTGTTCCACAACATGATGCATAAGGAGATCGAGGTCTACGCCGATTTACATGATCGCAAAGTCTCGAATCGGAAGGGAGCATGTGCAAGTATTGAGGAAGTCGTTCTCGAGATTGAGGAAATTTCAATTTGAAGCTCAATCCACCAAATGTACCTTCGGGCTCGACGGGAAGCTATTGGGTTTCGTGGTCGGTGCAAAAGGGATTGAAGTAGATCCGCATAAAGTCAAGGTCGTACAAAAATTGCCTCCGCCACAAGACTCGTAAGGAAGTCCGAGGTTTTCTAGGGAGATTGAATTACATCGCCGGTTTATTTCACAACCGACCGAGAAATGTGATCCAATATTCCGCCTTCTTAAGAAGCACAATCCGCATTTGGGATGATGAATGCCGAGGCGCTTGACAAGATTAAACAATATCATCCAACACCCGGTGTTAATGCCTCCCATCCGATAGACCCTTGATTTTGTATCCGATGTTGTTCGATAACTCAATGGGATGTGTGCTAGGCCAACACGATGAGACAGGGGAGGAAAGAAAGGGCGATATATTACCTCGAAAGAAATTCACCGAGTGTGAAATGAGATACTCGCCAATTGAGAAATTGTGTTGTGCATTGGTCCGACAACTCGGAGGTTGAGGCGAGACATGTTGTACCACACGACTTGGTTAATCTCAAATTGGACCCTCCAAGTACATGATGGAGTCGATGGCCCTGAATGGAAGAATGGCCCGATGGCAAATTTTGCTCTCGGAGTTCGACATTGTCTATGTGAACCAAAAAGCGGTGAAGGGGAGTGCAATAGCAGATTTCTTGGCCAGCAGGGCGCTAGATGATTATGAGCCCCTTAATTTTGATTTTCCTAATGAAGATCTGATGTTTGTAGCTACAATTGAAGAAGATATCTTAGAAGATCGTCCCTGGAAGATGAACTTTGACGGAGCATCAAATGCCGTTGGTAATGGAATTGGGGCAGTCCTGGTATCCCCAAATGGAGATCACTATCCATTCACTTGCAAGTTGGACTTCGATTGCACAAACAACATGGCAGAATACGAAGCATGTATAATGGGGATTCGAGCAGCCATAGACCACAAAGTTAAGGTGCTAGAGGTATACGGAGACTCGCTCTTGTCATATATCACCAAAGGAGAATGGGAAACAAGAGATCCCAAACCGATCACCATCGAAAGTTAGTCTTGGAACTAATTGAGGAGTTTGATGATATCACATTCTTCTACCTCCCATGGGATGAAAACCGATGGTGATGCTTTGGCCACTCTAGCTTCTATGATCAAAGTGAATGAGCGAGGGTATGAAGCCTATCCAAATGAGTATTTATGGGTTCACTCATTGTTTCAATATTGACGAAGAGGAAGAGAGAGATGATCATCCTTGGTACTATGATATTCTGCAATATGTGAAGAGCCGTGAATATCCCGATCAAGCGACTGAAAATGATAAGAAGACATTGAGAAGACTTGCCAGCGACTATGTCCTAGATGGAGAGATCCCAGATAAAAGAGGAGGGATCAAGTGTTGCTCGATGTGTGGATGTCAGGAAGCTAAGACAATCTCGAAGAAGTCCATGAAGGTGTCTGTGGAACACATGCCAATGGGTTTACGATGGCTAGGCAAATCATGAGATTTGGGTATTACTGGTCCACGATGGAAGGAGACTGCATCCGTTATGCCAAGAAGTGCCATAAGTGTCAAGTTTATGGAAACAAGATCCATGTGCCTCCTTCACCTCTTCATGTTATGACTTCTCCATGGCCTTTCTCAATGTGGGGCATGGATGTCATTAATGATCTCACCGAAAGCTTCTAATGGACATCGCTTCATCTTCGTGGTCATTGATTACTTCACCAAATGGGTAGAGGCGCTTCATATGCTAATATCACGAAGACAAAGAGCTTAGCAAGTTTTTGAAGAAGGAGATCATATGTCGCTACGGATGCCGAAAGGATCGTGGTCCGACAATGCGCTAAACTTGAACAATAAAGCGATAGCGAAAGTCTGCAATCGATTCAACATTAAGCACCATAACTCGCCGCCATATCGCTCAAGATGAATGGAGCGGTTGAGGCGACCAATAAAAATATCAAGAAAATTGTGGGGAAAATGGTCGAGACCTACAAGGATCGGCATGAAAAGTTACCGCCGCCTCTATGCCTATCGAACATCGGTTAGAACTTCTACCGGGCAACTCCTTTCTCGTTGGTTTATGGATGGAAGCGCTTTTGCCTATTGAAGTTGAGATCCCTTCCTCCGGTTTTGTCGAGCTAAAGTTGGATGAAGCGAATGGGTTCAATCTCGATATGATCAGCTGAATCTAATTGAAGAAAAGAGGCTAAGAGCTATTCGCCATGGTCAATTGTACCAGAAGCGGATGATGCGAGCTTATAATAAGAAAGTCCACCCCAGAGTATTCCATGAGGGAGACTTGGTGTTGAAACAGATTCTCCCTATGCAAAAGGACTTCAGGGGAAAGTGGATGCCTAATTGGGAAGGACCCTACGTTGTAAAGAAGGCCTTTTCTGGAGGAGCTTTGATACTAGCCGAGATGGACGGCAAAAGTCTGCCAAATCCAATTAACGCAGACTCAGTCAAGAAGTACTTCGCTTGAAGGTGGACCAAGACGAGAATGCACAAAGGGCATCTTGAGTTCAAAAAAAAAAAAAAAAAACAAACTGAGAGGCCAAAGCGAAAACCCAAAAAGTGGCGCTTTGAGACCAAAGGGCTTTGAGTTGAAAACCCAAAAGGGCAGCTCAAAGTATGATCAACTCGTGAGGGGCATACAAGAGTTTCGCTTATACTTGAATTAGCAATGAGGAGATATGTTACGCCTTGGGGCATCTACAAGGTACCATGGCACTTCTAGGCACATGTCGAACTCGGAAGGTCTTCAAGGAGTACATACGTAAAAGCTCGATCAGTGATACCTGGGCATCAATACCATTCTTACTCATGTTGTACCTTAATGGAATTTGTTTTCCTTATTCAACCCATTTTCACGGGTTTCTATCTCTAATAAATTTCAGCTTTTATTCATTTCTACATCCTTGTTTCAAGCATTTTCTTTGAAATAATGATTATTGAACCAATAATACTTTCACAAAAGAAGTTTTATGCACTACTCGAAAGTTTCTAAAAATACAAGAATCAAACAGACAATTGTTTAGAACTAACCAGCTTAAAAGGGCTCGTAGACTTGAGATAAGGGTTTAAGCGGTGATTTACATCTTCGTAATTAGTTGTTAAAAGTATCACCAATGTAGAGACACGACGTCTGGGGGGTCACCCTAATAAACAAAGAAGCAATAACATTTCAAATGTTAAAAATGGATCATTCTCATGACATTTTGCATCCATTCATAACATTCATGATACATATGGTTAGGAACATCTTTCATGACATCCTAATCATTTGTCATATGCATAGACCCCATGAAATCACTTCTACGTGTAGGTTCCTCGGAGGACAATGTAGCAAGGTTAATGGGAGTTATTGAAGCAAGCAGATCTTATCTCTACCGAAAGGTGAGTAGAGTAGATCGAAGATTCCACCTTTATCTTCACCGAAAGGTGAGCAGAAAGCTAAAGATAGTAGATCCTATCTCCACCGAAAGCAGAGTGGAGCGGATTGAAGACCATAGATCTTATCTCTACCGAAAGGTGAGAGTAGAGCAGATCGAAGATTCCAAATTTTATCTTCACCGAAAGGTGAGGAAGCTAAGAAGATAGTAGATCCTATCTCCACCGAAAGGAGGGAGCGGATTGAAGACCATAGATCTTATCTCTACCGAGCGGGAGTAGAGCAGATCGAAGATTCCACCTTTATCTTCACCGAAGGGAGGAAGCGAAGCAAAGATAGTAGATCCTATCTCCACCGAAAGGGAGTGGAGCGGATTGAAGAAGCAGATCTTATCTCTACCGAAAGGTGAGTAGAGCAGATCGAAGAAGCCTTATCTTCACCGAAAGGTGGTGGAGCAAAGCTAAAATAGTAGATCCTATCTCCACCGAAAGGTGAGGGAGCGGATTGAAGATAGCAGATCTTATCTCTACTGAAAGGTGAGTAGAGCAGATCGAAGAAGCCTTATCTCCACCGATCAGAGTGAGCGAGCTAAAGATAGTAGATCCTATCTCCACCGAAAGGTGAGTGGAGCGGATTGAAGCAGCAGATCTTATCTCTACCGAAAGGTGAGTAGAGCAGATCGAAGAAGCCTTATCTCCACCGATCGAGGGGCAGCTAAAGATAGTAGATCCTATCTCCACCGAAAGAGGAGTGGAGCGGATTGAAGACAACAGATCTTATCTCTACCGGCGGGTGAGTAGAGCAGATCAAAAGACAAATCCTATCTCCACCGAAAGGTGAGTGGAGCGGATTGAAGCAGATCTTATCTCTCCGAAAGGTGAGTAGAGCAGATCGAAGAAGCCTTATCTCCACCGATCGAGAGTGGAGCAAAGCAAAGATAGTAGATCCTATCTCCACCGAAAGGTGGGAGTGGATTGAAGACAATAGATCTTATCTCTCCGAAAGGGGAGTAGAGCGAGATCAAAAGACAGATCCTATCTCCACTGAGCAAGAGTGGAGCGGATTGAAGATAGCAGATCGAAACAAAACTTCCACACCTCCGGAATGCAGTGGGTGGAATAAAGCTACCTGGAAAAAGGAAGCATCAAGAAGTCAAGATCGAGCAAGTTAGGGCAAAATTGGTCCTTTTAAAGTCTTTGCTCTATTCTCGTTGCACGACAATGAGCAAAGAGGGGCAGCTGTAAGGCCCAATTTTTAAAAAAGAAACACGGGCCCAATAATATAAAAAAAAAACAAAGGCCCAATAAAATGCAAAGCCCAAATCAGAATAGAAATAACAGGAAAACCCTAGCAGGTCTTTTAAACGCCGCCGCCAAAGAAGACCCTCTTTCCATGACGTCAAGGCGCCGGACACCACGCGACGCCACCGATCCACGTCTCCACGCCGAGGCATGAGCCATCACGTCCCTACAAAATAAAAAAATAGATAAGTCAAAAAAAAGGGCTATAAAGCATAGCAAATCAGAAGAAAAGAGAGATCGAGGGTTTTAGAGAGATAAAAAAGAAAGGCAAACACTTGTAAATGTAAGATTCAGAGAATCAAAAAAGAAACTAAAGGTTTCGTTTTTTCCTTTTCGGTCTTTATTGTTATTTTTATTTATTTTTTTTTTTTCCTTCTCCTAATCGTTTTTGGGTTTTCTTTAACAACAAAAGTATAAAGGTTTTATAAAAAAAAAAAACTACTTACTCAGATTCCTACCACTGTGGATTTGTGTGGCTTCATGACGGCAGAGAGGCGGTGGCGGAATCGCCAGACTCACGGAATCGCCTAAGGCCCCTCTCCTGCTTTTTTTTTTTCCGAGAGGAGAGAATGAGGAATTTCAAAAAAATGGGGCTTTTATAGGTTTATAAACGACGCTGCTTTTGAAAGGGGTCGAGGCCAAACGACGCTGTTTTGGTCCTCGACCATGACCCGACCCGCACAGGGGCTAGGATCCGCGTGTTTTCTTTGGAGGGGCTAATTGCGCTTAGCCCTCCGCTTTTCTCGGTTTTAAAATCAATTGTTTTTATTTACTATTCGCCTCGTAAATTCGCCTCCGATTTCAATTAGGTCCTCCTTAAGCGCAGCGTTTTACGGATGGGGGTTTATTGCCTTTCTGGTCCCCCTTAGTTGCGCGCGCATTACAATTTGCTCCCTACCACTATTTATTTTTAAAATTGACCCCAAATGTTTGGTTTTTATCCCAATTTAGTCCTTTTTTTGGCTATTTGGTTATTTTATCATCAAATTAATTTTTCTTTATCATCAATATATATATATATATATCATTATTTTACTTTAATATTTTTTTTATATTCTGATTTTATTCACTAAAACATTGTTATCAAATATTTTTACTATTTTATTAATAACTCTTATTTTCTTACTTCCCTTTTGTTATTATTACTATTAGTATTATTATTATTATTATGGTATATATATTCTTGTTCGCTTTAATTCTTTTAATTATATATTATTATTAATATTATTAAGTTGTATTATATCCGTTATTATTATTACTATATTTATTGTTATTTTCAATATGTTTGCTATTATTTTATTATCATATTAATTATGTGTATATATAGGTCTCTATTATTTTTATTTTTGTTATTATGGTTATTATTTATGTTTCTTTATCGGTATTAATATTACTATTTTTATTATTTTTGTTAGCTTTATTATTTTTTTTATTTATTACTTTTTTTTGTAATTTACTATTTATATTCATATGTTTTTGTTCTTGTCATCCCATGTCAACCAATGGTTTTTGAATTACATCCTAACGTTTTTATTTTTATTTTTCTTTTCCTTTTCCAAAACGCATAAAAATGGGCTTTTACGAAGGTAATATTTCGTATTTAGAAGTCCGAGAAATCGTGCCCAATCGTGCTGGGTTTCGATTTTTCGTTCATCTAGATCACTGAATATCCTTTAAAGATTTTGATCGTGTTTCATAAAGGTAATTTTGTGTGTTTGGAAGTTCGGGAAATCGTGCCCAATCGTGCTGGGTTTCGATTTTTTGTTCATCTAGATCACTAAATATCCTTTAAAGATCTTGATCATATTTTTGAAAATAAGGCAATGTTTCGTGTTTGGAAGTTCAAGAAATTCGTGCCCAATCGTGCTGGGTTTCAATTTTCTGTTCATCTAAACAATTAGACATCCTTCACAGATTTTTTTTCCTTCTCGTATTTCTTAAATAAGGGCAATATTTCATTATTGGAAATCCAAGGAATCGTACCCAATCGTGCTGGGTTTCGGTTTTTAGTTTAGCCAAGTAGTGAAATACCCCTTTTCAAATTGCACTACATGTATTCTGGAAATCATAAAATGATCTTGGTATCGAGAGTTTGAAACATCGTGTCCTATCGTCGGTGGGACGTGATATTTCACTTTTCCAAATGAGAGAGTTTTGATATCCAATACGAGTCAGCCAAACATTTTTTCCTTACTGTAAAACACTTTCTAATTTTCGATACTAAGGACATTAATCAATCAACACGGTACCAATTTTGGGCGTTGCGAGGGTGCTAATCCTTCCTCGTACGTAACCGACTCCCGAGCCCGTTTTCTTAAAATTCGTAGACCAAAATGTTTTATAAGTGGCCCAATCACACTTCAAAAAAGATTGGTGGCGACTCCCGTTTTTTCTTTTTAAAGTCGGCCCGTTTTCAAACAAAAAATGGTTTTGACATGTATAATAGTTTTTATATGAATTATGATACCCATGAATTAAGTGAAGAAGCTCAACGAAGAATAGCCACAATTGTTACACAAGTTGAGCACAAAAATTATCATGAAGAGGAAGAACAAGTGTTAAGCAGTGTATTGGTACACCATGAAACTTATTTCACTATGCAACCGTGTATGGATTCAAATTATACAGATCAAATGTGGGTAGACGAAGTATTAAGGCATGATGATCGTTGCATGAATAGTTTTAGGATGCCAAAAAATATATTTCACAGCTTATTGCATGATTTGCAAACAAATTATGGCTTAAAGCATGGGAAGGTATCTGCGATGGAGAAGTTAGCATTATCATTGTGTATTCTTGGAAATAGATGATCAAATTCAAATGCAGCAGAGCGATTTCAACGATCTGGGAAAACTGTTAATCGAATTTTTATTGATATGTTGCATATATTTGCTCGAATGGGAATAGACACGATTAAACCCATCAAGGTCAATTCGAGGAAATGCCAACCATATTCGACATGATACAAGATATTGGCCTCACTTTAAGGTAAAATTTACACAATCTTTATATTTTAAAATATAAATTATTTCTAACTTTTATCTCATTACTTGTATTTATTTTTATGGATTGTATTGGGACCATAGATGGAATACACATAAAAGCATGCATTTTGCCTTCTTGTCAAATACCTTATATCGGACGGAAATGTGAACCAACTCAAAATATTATGGCAGTTTGTGACTTCAACATGTGCTTCTTTTTTTTGCATTTCCTGGTTGGGAAGGAACAGCACATGACAGTAGAATTTTTTTGCAAGCACTTAGAAAACAAGAGTTAAAGTTTCCACACCCTCCACCAGGTCGAACTTTAATTTTTTAATTAATCTTTACATAAAAATAATATTAAAATTTTTAATTTATTTTTAAACTTGATATTATGTTTTAATTTTTTTTTAGGAAAATATTATCTTGTGGTTTCAGGATATCCACAAATGACAGGTTTTCTAGGTCCATATAGGGGGGAACGATATCATTTATCTGACTTTCGTCGAGGTAATCATCGAGCATCTGGAAAAAAAGAAATCTTTAATCATGCCCATTCTTCGTTACGCTTTGTGATTGAACGAACATTTGGAGTGTGGAAAAGGGCCAATATTAAGAGATATTCCAAGCTATTCATTCGACAAGCAAGTTTTAATAGTTATTGCAACAATGGTTTTGCATAATTACATTCGAAGACATGCTTGGTCAAATGATGAGGATTTTCGACAATTTGAGAATATACCTGACATGCCAATCTCTTTAGGCCATTTTGATAGAGGTGAATCGAGTTCTTCTAACAGTGAAAGTGACCTTGAAATTGCAATGTTAAGGGAAACCATTGCAAATAGTTTAATGAATCAATATTTGTAAAAATAATTTTATATCATAACCTAATTTCTAGTAATAATAAAACTTATTATGTCTTATGTTACTATTTTTTTTATTAAAAATCATTCGTTTAGATACTTTAAAATTTGATCCAAGTATAATGTTACTATTTATGAAAATAATATTTATCATCGTTATAAAAGAATATTTAACTATAAAAATTAAAAATAATAATCATTTTATCTAATAAATAATTTAAATTGATTGTATAATTCATTAAAATATTTATAATAAAATATTAGAAGATGCATTTAATATTTTATTAAATGAATTTATAAATTCACTTATTTTAATAATTTTATATAAGTAAAATAATTTAAAAACTTCTATTATATATCAATTCTAATCTGATATCCTTAATAGTCATTTTTTATTTTCACCTCACTGCTACAGCTGCGTTTGAATCCAAACACACACTCTACCATTGTTTCTAATTTCATTGCTACAGTATCCAATCTCACCGTTATAGTAACAAATCTCACTGCCACCGCTGTTTTTATCCTCACCGGAGGTAAACACACCGCCCATCCAAACTAAGCCTAAGAGATCTTCATTGTTCATCCCATCAGCCGAGATGTTTAGCAAAGCAAGCTTACGATGGGTTGGTCATGTTGAGCATGGCCTCATTCTTTGCAGTGTTTCGTATTGAATGCATTGCCGGATAGCTTGAAGGATCCATATATTTTCCATTACTTTCTAGGGATGCGTAAGAGAATGCTGTTGAAAGATTCTAAGAAATTCAGAACAAAGGTGAACAACAATCGCACAAATGCCATGTAGGTGAATTATGTATAACAGTCAAAAACTAAGAATTGGGTTCTGTTTTTATGCTAAAATAATGGCAGCAGCATCTAGTCAACTACGATGAATTCAAATTCAGGCTGTTGTTTGTTTATTACCTTGCAGTGAATCTCTGTTTTGGACATATTTCCTTCTCTTTGTTTTCATTTCAATACTACTTTCTCCCAAATATAGTTATTTGTCGACTCTGACACTCATTTAATAATATTGGCGACCACCCATTGTTGTCAAGGTTGGGTTGTAGAGTTTGTCAGTCGAAATTCCTCTCCCTAATTTTGTTTGAGTTGCATGCTAACCTTGATATAAGTTCAAAAAGAAAAAATATGGTGGCAAATGATAAAAATAAAAATAAAAATTTCCGTAAATATCAAAGGGAAATCAATATTACGAAAATATGACAAAATTTACATTAAATTGAAGGGAAAAAAGAGAAGAAGTCGTCACCTTAAAGAGCTGTGTTCAATGAAAGTCAATTTCTTGAAGTGCTGATGACTACAACAAAACTGCTATAAATAGATGGGCAAAAAATTCGTCAGCACAGGTATAAAAATCCGTCGCTAGAAATTCAAATGACCTATACTGACGGTCAACAGGGATACCCGACGAAATGACCTAAACCTTTCGTATTATAATGGTTGCTTGTCCGTCAGTAAAACATCTTTTGGATGTCATTCCACCAGACTTTCAGTGATGGATTAATATAGATTTCCATAGATAAAAAATAGTTTTTTAAATTTTTTATTGTCGTCAATATAGGGACTCAGTAAAGTCACTCTTTATAATTATTTACTCATTGCTCTATGCTGACGGTACTTATGAATGGTTACCATCAGTAAAAAGAATTTATGATTTTATATTCTTTAAATAATTATTTAGAGAATTTTATTATAATATTAATAATTTAAAAGAAAAATAATTAAAAGCACTCGTAAATGAAGAAAAATTGTCTTATAAATTATAAAATTGAACATGATCTAAAGTTATACTAGACATCAAATTTGTTATGCATCATAAAAGGTTCAGGTATAACAATTTTGACTGTTGCTAACATAAATACAAAAGGCCAATCACAAATACATGCCTACCAAACTTGATGACATCTCAATCAAAACCAATCCCAATTTCGTTTAGCAGTAAAAACCAATCCCAATCTCAAACATATTTTGATTTCCTCTTAATGCCTTCAACCTGAAAACTTCAGATAATCAGAAAGTGTGATTGTTGAAAGATTTCTTTTCTTTATATATATACACACACTAAGAATGAAAACGAGCTCACTTGCTCAGATAAAACCTTGCTTTCGATGAAATCGAACATCTGAGCGTCACTGTTTTGCTTTGCTACCTGTTAATTTTGTTTGTTATTCATCAAGAATGAAGTCGTGAGAGGTAAGACCAATAGGTTAGTTGCAGACTCAAACATCTCAACTACAGCTATGGTATATGGCTATAAGTTTCAAAACAAGTAGTACTTATATTGTGCAAGCTCAAAATATTGTTAGTATATTTTATAACAATTTAAATATTTTATTGAAATAATATTTTAACTAAAATTTATCATTTTATTTCTCTTTGGAATAGAATTTATTTTAATAAAATTTGAGAAAAAGTTATTATTAAAGAACTAATTTAGAAAAAATAGTGTACTTCATATATTACTGTGCTGCTATTATAGATGAAAAGTTATTATAGAAGATAAGAATATAACATAAAAAAATATTGGTTCTAAATTGACTATATACGGTTTTAAATTGAGAGTAATTTAGGCTTAATAAATTATTTAAAATTTAGAGATTTTATTAAATAGAATTAGAATCAAATAATCTAAAATGCTAAGCTCTAAATAAAGTTAAACTACATAAATAGTCACAAATCTTTGGTGAATTTTTTTTTTTTTTCATTAAACTATGAAAAGTTATGTTTTGGTCATTAATATTATGGAGTTATAATGTTCTGGTCACTCCTCCTTTACCGGCCAATAAATCCAAAACGAAAAAGTGACTGTAACACTTTAACTCAAGGGTTAATATCAAATTTGACCCTTGAACTATAGCAAAACATTCAAATTGGTCTTTTTACAATTTTTTAATCATAATTCGAAAACAATTATTGGGAAATCCTAAAAATATAAAAAATTGTTTAAAAATTAAGAAAAATATTTATTTTAAAACTATAAAATATTTTTAAAATTAGAATTATGTAAAACATCATAAAATCCTTTAAAAATTCATTATTTATTTCTTTGAAATTATATAAAAAATTAAAATTGTAATCATGTAAAAATTGACGGAAACAACAACAAATTATTAAGTAGTGGAGTAAGTTTTTGTTTCCATAATCCAAACCCAATAATGTTACAAAAAACCAAACAGAAGTTGTTAGATAAACAACAAATTGGATGAGTGTGTAATGTATATGTGAGGTAAATTATTGTAAAAACATCAAAATTCAGCATATTCATCGTGGTATGCGCATGAAAGAGATAGAGCCCATCATGAATCACATTTCTAAGCTTTAGCAAATATTTCATAATCTCTTCCGCGCTGCCTAGCACCGCCACCTGCCTCCCATTTGTCTTCCGCACATGGAAAAACAAATTACATGCTATTGCTGCTGCTACCTGAATTAAACTTTACATCAGCCATATCTGCTACTGTCAGATACTCGACAACATCCCTTCCATATTAACTCACTGTAGCGGAGCCACGTCCTGCCGATAAACCAGCACCGCCACTACCTCTTCCACCTAAATCTGAACCAAGGCTAAATTCCATTGAAAGCCAGCTTCCAAAAGGAACTCTTGATGATAATGATGAAGAAGTTGGTTTTCTAGTTATATATTTTTTATTTTATATATATTTAGAATTTTATTAATTTTAATTTTTTACATAATTATATTTAAAATATTTAAAAAATGAAATTTTAGAATTTTTAAAGATTTTTTTGATATTTTAATTTTTAATAAAATTTGAAATTTATGATATTTTAAAGGATATTTTGATTATTTTAAATTTTTTACTTTATTATAAGTCTTAAAAACATATTTTAATTACAAAAATAAATAATGAAATTTCAGAATTTTTAAAGATATTTTTGATAATTTTTAGAATCATCATTAAAAAAGTTGTAAAAGGACTAAATTGAATGTTTTAACTATAATTTAAGGGTCAAATAAGATATTAACCTTTGGATTAATATGCCATGTCACTTTTTTCTTAAAGCTGTAACCTTCGCTAACGAACGAGTGACCAAAACTTTATAACTCGATAATATTAGTATCCAAAACATAAGTTTTTATAATTCAGCGGCAAAAAGAAAATAATTGAATAAAGATGAGTGACTATTTATGTAGTTAACCCATAAAATTATTATAGGAAAGAAATATTTAAATTAAATTTTTATGTAAGATACTGTAATAAAGTAAAATATAAATTGTCGTAACCATTCTTTTGGAAGAAAACAAAAAAGGGTTCGACTTTGATTTTTAAAAACGAAAAAAAAAGACAAGGAGTCACCACCGATCTTTATTTGGTGTGATCGGATCACCTTTGTTTTAATAAAACATTTGGGTTTACTAAAACAATGTTGATGGTCTGCGAAATTTCGAAAATCGGGTTTGGAAGTCGGTTACGCACGAGGAAGGGCTAGCACCCTCGATACGCCCAAAATTGGTACCAAAATGATTAATTAGTGTCTTAGTGTCGGAAGTTTGAAAAGGTTTTAAAATACGGATCCTTTAAAAGGTATTGGGAAATTTGAAATTTCTTTGTTCCGATAGGGTACAAACATCACATCCAGCACGTTAGGACATGATATTCTAAACCTTCATAATCAAAGCTATCTCATGATTTTACGAAGTTTATCAGAAGGATGTTTAGTTATTTAGTCAAACGAAAAATCGCAACCCAGCACGTTAGGGCACTATTCCCCGAATTCCTAAATACAAAACATTGCCTTTATTTTAAAGCCTTTAAATGGAGTGTAGCAATTTTACAAAATGCACCGTATCGTATTAATTTAAAGAAAAGGCTCGAGTCAAAACTTGAGATTTCTTTGTCCCGAGAAGATATAAACATCACATCCAGCCCGTTAGGACACGATGTTTTAATCTCTCGTAATCAAAGTCGTCTCGTGATTCGCAAAACTTCGTAAAAGGGATGTTAAGTTATTTAGCTAAACGGAAAATTGTAACCCAGCACGTTAGGGCACTATTTACCGAATTTCTAAATACAAAACATTGCCTTATTTTAAAATCTTTCAGGTGAAATATGATGATTTTACAAATAGTGTTTTGTTTAATAATTTAGTATAAAACGAAGAAAACAAATATGGATGTGAATGTAGTAAATAAATAAATAAATAATAATAATAGTAGTAATAATAATAATAATAATAATAATAATAATAATAATAATAATAATAATATGATAATAACAAAGTAGTGATGGAGAAAAAATAAATAAAAATACAATAAGAAATAATAATGACAAAATAATAATGATGATACTTGAAATGAAAATAAAATAAAAATGATAATACAAAAATGATGGCAAATAATACATGAAATAATATATATAAAATAAGTAAATAAAAATATATACATATAAAAAATAATATAATAGTAATAATAATAATGATAAAATAATGATAAAAATAGATAATAATAATAATGATGAAGACAACAAATAATAATAATAAATAAAATAACAATCTAGGTCATAATAATGGTAAAATAAAATAAAATAATAACACATACGATCATAATAATAAATAATAGTAATAGCAAGCGAATAATAGTAAAAATATAATCAAAATAAATAATAATAATAAAAATAATAATAATAATAATAATAATAATAATAATAATAATAAAGTTAGTGAAACACAATAATAATAAAACATGTACATAAAAAATATAATAATGATAATAACAATAATATAATAACAAAAAAAAAACTAAAAAGATTGCAAAATAACTAAAATAGGATTAAATTGCATTTAAAATGAAAGTTTGGGGGTCAATTCGAAAAAAAACAAAAGAAAAAGGGCTTATTTACACGCGCGAAAAGACTGGAGGGACCAAAGAGGTAATAAACCCCTTCGGCCAAAACGCGCAGCAGCACCAGGGACCAAATTGAGAACCGGAATAAATCATAGTGTCAAATGTGAAAATAACAAAAACTGGATTGGAAAGGTAAGAAAATGCAGAAGGGTCAAATGCGCAAATAGACCCTTCTACAAAAACACGCGGATCCTGAGGCGGGTCGGGTCGGATGGGTCAGTAAAGGGCAAAACGACGTCGTTTTGGGCATTAAAGGCCAGCCCCAAAACGACGTCGTTTTGAGGGGCTATTTAAGGCCCTAAAGTCAGAAAAAAAATCATTTTTGAGCTGAGAGTAAAAAAAAAAAAATTCCTTTCTCCCCTTTTTTTTTCTCTCGCAGGGGAAGCCTCCGTGAGTGGGCATGCTTCACCGTTGTTTGCCCGTGGCAACCACCGTCTGACCTGTGGTCGGAAAGGTAAAATCTTTTTTTAGAGAAATATTATGTTTATATATGTATTTTGGTATGTTTGCGCGAATGAAGTGTTTTTAGCAGCGAAAAAAGATAAGAATTTAAAAGAAAAAAAAGAACGAATCACCTTTTCCGGTCTCTGTTTCGATATTGTGTGATCTACTTTTTTTGCTTTTGAATATCTGTAAATTTTTTATTTTTTTTGAAAAAAAGGACCCCTTTTACAATGTTTGAATCGGCTTTTATAGCCTTTTACAATCTGTTTGCTGCCATTTTTGCTTTTTCTGCCATTTGTTGCGTGTTCTCTTGTTCTTGCAGGGTATGGGGAGCAAGTGGCGATAGGATGGTGGCCGGTGGCTTTGGCAGGTGGTCGCAGAGGTAAGGAGGTGTCAGAAGTTGAAGGGTCAGGGTAGGTAGGGGTTGGTTTGGCGCCGCCAGTAGCTAGGGTTAGGTTTTTTGGTTTTGGGTATTGGTTTGGCGAGTTGGGTGTTAATGGGTTTATTTTGTTTTTTGGTTTAATAAGTTTTTAGTTTTGGTTTGGGTAGTTGGGTTTCAGGTTTTAATAGGCCCGGGAAAAATTGGGCTTGTACAGCTGCCCTTCTTTGCTCATTGTCGTGTAACGGAATGGAGCAAAGACTTTCAAAAACCAATTTTGCGGTCTCATGAGTCTTGACTTCTTTGGTGCTCTTCTTCTCCAGGTAGCCTTGTTTTAGTCCACCATACCTTGTTGCTTTGATCCACTCCACTGCTACTTCGACGAGATGGGATCTGTGGTTTCAATTTGCCCTTGCTGCGACTTCCATGGGATGTGACTTGTTTATTTTAGATTGTACCACTGCATCTCTAGAGAGATGAGGTCTTTGGTTTTCAGCCTATTCCACTGCTAGTTAAGGCAATAGGACTAAAGCTTAACCCTGCTCCCTTACTGGTTAGGGTGCCAAGATTTACCTTCGGTCTTGCCCCACTATTGGTCAGGGCGACCAGACCTACAATTCTTGATCTATTCCACTGCTGGTCAGTGGCAATAAGAAAATCTTCCACCTATTCCAATGCTGGTCAGTGGCAATAGGGTAATCTTCAACTTATTCCACTGCTGGTTAGTGGCAATAAGACAATCTTCCACCTATTCCTTTCTTTGGTCGGTGGCAATAGGACGGTGGCCTAAATCATGTTCCCTACTGGTTAGAGAGCCAAGATTTGCTTTCGATCTTGCCCCACTACTGGTTAGGGCGACAAGATCTACAATTTTCAACCTATTCTCTTTGGGTCGGTGGTAATAGGATTTGCCTTGATCGGTGGCCTAAATCATGTTCCCTCTCGGGCAATGGCAATTGGTTGGGGGGAGCCAAGATTTGCCTTGATCTTGCCCCACTCTTGGTTAGGGGCGACAAGATCTACAATTTTGACCTATTCCACCTTGGTCGGGGACATAGGATGGTGGCCTAAATCATATTCCCTACTGGTTAGGAAGACAAGATTTGCCTTCGATCTTGCCCTACTACTGGTTAGGGCGACAAGATCTACAATTTTTGACCTATTCCACTGCTGGTCAGTGGCAATAGGACGGTGGCCTAAATCATGTTCCCTACTGGTTAGGGAGCCAAGATTTGCCTTCGATCTTGCCCTACTACTGGTTAGAGCGATAAGATCTACAATTTTTTGACCTATTCCACTGCTGGTCGGTGGCAATAGCATGGTTTTCAACCTATTCCACCACTGGTCAGCGGCGATAGGGTGATGGCTTCACCAGTATTGCTACACCATCCTCTGGGGACATATCCTGTAGACTTGATTTTATATGCTTGTGTTTATGCCAAAGGATGCGGATGCTATGGTCGGAGTGACTCAAATGCTCCTGACTACTTGTGATATGGATGACACTTACATGAATGCAGAATGTCATGAGAATGATGATTTTTCATAATAATTAAGATGCAATGATATTATGAAGGACATTTGCATGAATGCGGGATGTCATGGGAATGATCTCTTTTTACAAGCTTAGGGCCGTAATTGCTTACTCGCTCGTCAAGGTTATGGCACAGACGCAACATCTTGTCTGATATCTATGACGGCGAATCTAAAAAATAGTCATAATTTTAGACTCCTCTTCCTCAAACGTTTCCAACCCCTAAGTGTGGTGGTTCCTAAACAACAGTCCTGTTTTAGGTTCCTGCGCTATTTAGAGGCTTCCAGAGTAATAGACGGGACTCCTTTTATGGAAGCATTATGGGTCCATGGGTCGTTATTTCAATTGCAAACAACTTAAAGATTTAAGATAACAATGGAATTTATGAAGAATGGAATTGGATTAAATCAACAAAAGTAAACATTATTGGAGTACAAAAAATAGGTAAAAAGAAAAAGTAGGTGCCCCAGATATTGTAGCCTGAGCTTCACCACCGAATCCTTCCGAAGATCATTTTGAGCTGAATAGACGTTGGGAGATCTGCAGTGCTTTGTAGATGTTCTGAGGTGTAACATTCCTCCTTTTGCTAATTCTGGGGGAACAAAAATTGTTACATACCTCCTCTTTCGTGTAAATTTGAGCCGCCCTTATTGGGTTTTCGACTCAAAGCCCTTTTGGTCTCAAAGCGCCCTTTACGGGTTTTCGCTTCGGCCTCTCCGATATATTTTTTAGGTCTTAAAGCGCCTTTTACGGGTTTTCACTTTAGCCTTTCCTTCTTCAAGCATAATACTTCTTAGCGAATCAATTTATGGGATTGGGTAGATTTTCCCATCCATCTCGGCCAAAATTAGTGCCCTCCGAGAAAGCCTTTTCACCACATAAGGTCCTTCCGAATTTGGCATCCATTTCCTCTGAAATCCTTTTATATGGGAGGATCTTTTTCAAAACTAAGTCTCCTCGTGGAATTCTCTTGGGCGCTTTTTTTGTTGTATGCTCGCATCATTCGCTTTTGGTACATCGACCATGACGGATAGCTTTCGGTCTCTTTTCTTCGATCGATTCAATCGATCATATCGAACTTGGATCCATTCGCTTCATCCAATTTCGATTCGAGACAATACTCGAAAGGATGAAATTTTAACCCGATGGGTAAAACCGCCTCTATTAGTAAACCAATGAGAAAGGAGTTGCCCTAGTGGAGGTTCTAACCGACGTTCGATAGGCGAAAAGGGCAAATGGTAACTTCTTGTGCCAATCTTTGTAAGTCTCAGTCATCTTCCCTACTATCCTCTTGATGTTCTTATTAGCTGCTTCTCTTGCACGTTCATCTTTGGGTGATCTGGTGGCAATTGTGATGTCGATCTTGAATTGCCTACAAACTTCTGCGATCATGCTGTTGTTCAAGTTTAACGCATTATCAGATATGATCCTCTCAGGTATTCCATATCGACATATGATTTTCTTTTTTAGGAACTTGCTGACTGCTGATTTTGTCACATTAGCATATGAAGTGGCCTCCACCCATTTAGTGAAGTAATCAATTACCATGAAGATGAACCGATGTCCATTGGAAGCTTTTGGAGAGATTGGTCCAATGACGTCTATGCCCCACATAGAAAAAGGCCATGGGGAGGTCATAACATGTAAAGGTGAGGGTGGTACATGAATCTTGTCCCCATAAATTTGGCACTTATGACATTTCTTAGCATAATCAATGCAATCTCCTTCCATGGTAGACCAATAATACCCGAATCTCATGATTTGTCTGGCCATTGCGAACCCATTGAAATGTGTTCCACAGACACCCTCATGAACTTCTTCTAGGATCTGCTTAGCCTCGGCGCCATCAACACATCTCAACAGCACTTGATCCTTTCTTCTTTTGTATAGGATTTCTCCGTCTAAGACATAGTCACAAGCTAGTCTTCTCAACGTCCTTTTGTCATTTTCGGTTGCTTGATCGGGGTATTTATGATCTTTCACGTATTGTAGTATATCATGATACCACGGGTGATCATTTTTCTCCTCTTCTTCTACGTTGTAGCAATGGGCTAGGGCCTCATAAATGCTCATTTGTATAGGCCTCATATCCTCCTTGTTGTTTGCTCGTACCATAGAAGCCAATGTGGCTAGAGCATCAGCCATCTGATTTTCGTCTCTTGGTAGATAACTGAAAGTGATGTCATCGAACTCTTTGATCAGTTCTTGGACCAATCTTTTGTATTCGACCAATTTGGGATCTCTCGTCTCCCATTCTCCTTTAAGTTGATAAATCACCAGTGCAGAGTCTCCGTATACTTCCAGCACCTTAATTTTACGTTCTATAGTGGCACGGATACCCATGATGCAAGCTTCATACTCTGCCATATTGTTTGTACAATCAAAATCTAATTTACAAGTGAATGGGTAATGATCTCCATTTGGGGACACCAAAACTGCCCCAATTCTATTGCCCATAGCATTCGATGCCCTGTCGAAGTTCAGTTTCCAAGGACGACTTTCTGGGGTACCTTCTTCAGTGGTTGCTACGTACATTAAGTCTTCAGTGGCCAGAGCTCTACTGGCCAAAAAAATCTGCTATTGCACTTCTTTTTACCGCCTTTTGGTTTACATAAACTATGTCAAACTCAGAAAGTAAGATTTGCCATCGGGCCATCCGTCCATTCAAAGTAGTTGACTCCATTAGGTATTTCAGTGGATCTAGCTTGAGATGAGCCAGTTGTATGATACAACATGTCTTGCCTCAATCTCCGGGTTGTCGGATCAAGGCACAACATAGTTTCTCAATTGGTGAGTACCTTGTTTCACACTCGGTGAACTTTTACTAAGGTAGTATATTACTTTTCTTTCTTTCTTGACTCATCGCGTTGATGAGCACACATCCCATTGAATTACCCAAGTCTGATTAAGTAGAGGATTAAAGGCTTATCTGGATTAAGTGGTGTCAATCTGGGAGGATTGGATAGGTATTGCTTTAGTTTGTCGAAGGTCTTCTGACATTCCTCGTCCCACACACCTGGATTGTGTTTTTTAAGAAGACGAAATATGGGGTCACATTTCTCAGTCAGTTGTGAAATGAACCGAGTAATGTAATTTAATCTTCCTAAGAAACCTCGAACTTCTTTTTACGTGCAAGGCAGAGGCAATTCTTGTATAGCCTTGACTTTGTCTGGGTTAACCTCAATCCCCTTTTCGCTGACTATAAATCCTAGCAGTTTCCCTAACCTGGCTCCAAAGGTACACTTTGCTAGGTTAAGTTTTAGCTGGAATTTCCTCAACCTCAAAAATAACTTCCTTAAGACTTGGACATACTCCTTTTCAGTTCGAGACTTGGCGATCATATCGTCGACATAAACCTCAATTTCTTTGTGCATCATGTCATGGAATAGGGTTACCATGGCTCTCTGATATGTTGCTCCGCATTCTTCAACCCAAATGGCATTACCTTATAGCAAAGGTTCCCACATGGTTATGAGCGTGGTTTTATTCATGTCTTGAGGAAGCATCTTTATCTGGTTGTATCACGAAAGCCATCCATGAATGAGAACAATGAATAACCCGCCAGTATTATCCACTAAGGTGTCGATATGAGGTAACGAAAAATTGTCCTTTAGGCTAGCCTTGTTTAGATCCACATAGTCTACACACATTCGTACTTTTCCATCTTTCTTAGGGATGGGGACGATATTGGCTACCCATTCTGAGTACTTAACCGCTTGCAAGAAACCTGCGTCAAATTGCTTCTTGACCTCTTCTTTTATTTTCATTAAAACGTTTGGCCTCATCTTGAAGTTTACATTGGGTGGCTTGTATTCTTCTTTTACGGGCAAACGGTGTACCACGATATCAGTGCTTAACCCGGGCATGTCTTGATATGACCATGCGAAGACATCCTTGAATTCTTGGAGTAACTCGATGAGGTCTCGCCTTGTCTCTACGGTGATACTGGCTCCAATTTTCACTTCTTTCTTTTCTTGTCCATCTCCTAGGTTCACTATTTCCACTGATTCTTTGTGAGGTATGATTTGTTTCTCCTCTTGTTCTACCATCCTTAACAGTTCAGGAGCTAAGTCACAGCCTTGGTCATCTCCAAAATCTTGAAAATCTTCCGCCCCCATATCTTGCTCAAAAGGACATTCTGAGTCCTCGGTAGCGTTACTCAAATCATTGATATTTGGAGACCTGTTATGGAGATGAATAAAGGCTCATGGAATCACAGAATCTAGGCATGCTTATTGGTATCATAAATGAAGAATAGGAACGTTTAGAAGAATATCTAAAGAAAGAATAATGATAATGAATGAAATGAACATAAAAGAAAATTTGCTCAAAAGATGACAGAGATGTATTTTATTGAAAATAACGATGCCTTATACAAAATCATGCTTCACAAAAGGGACTCTTATATCTTCTAGACTTAAAGCAACAAGTGTGTTCCGAGGATTACTCTGAATGAGTTCTAAAAGCTACAGGAATCTCCTCCGCAGTCCAGTTGTTTAGAACGCTGCCTAGCTTATAAGGGCGGATGCCATCCCGACTTTCTTCCTCAATTTTCCCCTCAGATATAGCGTTGACATGCACGATTTCTTCATTTTACGTTTCTCGTCCCGGATGGATAACCCCTCCTGATATAAAGGTCTCACGAATATGAGGAATTATCATCGGTTCCCATTTAATCTCATCTCCACCCAAACGCGCTTTCCTTCTTTCTTGCTTCTTTTCTAACTCTTTCTTCCTTTGCTTTGCGTTCAGCTTGAATCCTAAACCAAAGAGGTCTCTTTTTTCTTTCAATCTCGGGACTTCGATTCCTCCTTAGAGATACCTTCCCAGTCCCTTTTCGAGTACGGCCCTATTTTCGACCATTAATTGCAAACCCATTTTTGTGGTTTTGGATAATTAAGGTACTGGGATCTTGTTTCCCTCGATGACGAATGTTGCGTTGACGAATTCCAAAGAGCAAAAGGAACATTCAGTCGCTTCGTCATTTGCTTCTAAATATGGCGCCTTTGTTGATTCTGATTGCGATGATGTCTTCTTGACGTTTATTGTTACCAAACGGCCTTCTATGACTAATTTCAATTTTTGGTGCAACGATGAGGGGACTGCTCCCACTGAGTGTATCCAAGGTCTACCCAACAAACAGTTATACGACGGCCTGATATCCATTACTATGAAGTCCACTTCATATGTACTTGGGCCGATTAAAAGAGGTACTTCGATCCTCCCCATGACTTTCCTTTCAGTTCCATCGAATGCCCTTACTACATTGTAGCAGGCCTTCATGTGAGAGCTATCAATGGGTAACCGATTCAACGTTGATAATGGCAGGACATTGAGCACCGATCCGTTATCGACTAGTACCCCTGGTAGTGTGTATCCTTTGCACCGTGTAGTAATGTGGAGGGCCTTGATGGAACTCATACCTCCCGGCGAAATCTCATCATCATTAAAGAAAATAAAGTTATCAGCACTTATATTGCTAATTAGACGATCCAATTTGTTAATGGTGATATCATTAGCAACATAAGTTTCATTCAATACTTTCATCAGTGCATTGCAGTGCGCTTCTGAGCTTAATAGTAAGTCAAGCACAGATATACGAGCCGACTGTTTATGCAGCTACTCCACGACGCTGTATTTACTATGTTTTAAAAACTTTAAGAATTTCCTAGCCTCGTCTTCTTTCATTGGCTCATTTATAGGAGCTTCTGTTTGGTCGCACTTTCTCTCTTTTATTCGCCCACCAAGGTTTTCTCTTTTGTAAGCTCGATCCGTGGGTTTGCCGTGTCGTAACGCTTCCCGCTACGCGTATAGGAGCCTACTTCCTGGTTTCCCTTTGCAGTGCTGGAAAAGTCTCTTTTCCCAGGAATCGTCACATTACAGTTGTAGTTCCAGGGAACCTTCTTGTTATCTTCATATGAAAAGGCTGCAGGTCTTCGGATCACAATCTTCGGAGGCTCCTGGTTTCCTTTCGTAGTGCGGGATGAGTCCTCTATTTTAGGAATCGTCAAGTTGCAGTTAGAGTTCTGGGGAACCTCTTTGTTGTCTTCATATGAAAGGACCGTCGATTTACGAATCACGATCTTCGGAGTTATTTTTATCCCGATTCTATCGTTCTTTGGCCGCGAGATGATGACCAAAGGATAGCTAGCTTTCGAGGCTTTTATTGTTGATTCATCTTTCAACACGCAAATGCTTCTTTCTTTTCGGCCTTCATTAATTTCAAAAAACTCTAACTCTTTATTGTCCATCAGTCTTTGTACCAGAATTCTGAACTCATTACAGTCCTGGATTTCGTGCCCCTCCTTGTTATGAAACTCATAACCTCTTCTTGTTCTTTCATGCTTTCCTACCGGACTTGATACAGCTAATCCCCTCTTCATCATTTCTTTCTAAACTCGTTTCATCGGAGTCTTTACCTCATCAACATCTCTTTTAACTCTCCTTCCCATTTTCTTACCTATCATATTGACCTCATGATTAGGCAGCGGGTGCCCCGTGCTGGGGGTATCGTCTACTTTTATAACACCCATCTGGATGAGTCTTTCTACCAGTTTTTTGAAAGTAAGACAGTACTCTATTGAATGCCCCACAATCCCTGCGTGGTACTCGTACTGTGCGTTCGCATCATACCACTTAGGGTATGGGGGTTACAGGGGTTTTAGGTAATGTGGGGAAACAATATGTGCATCGAATAAGTTCTGGTATATTTCCTTGTACGTGACTGGGATTGGCGTAAATTGGATTTTCTCCGTGTTCTACTTTGTCTTGGATTCACGCTAGAAGCCACGATGATCGTGATTCTGACCTTGGGCTGATTCTGATAATAAGCGGATAACCTTTACTTAAGTTATTTACATCGTTCTCTCTTTTCTTTGGGATTGTCTTTCTAGTACTTTCTCCTACTTCTATCTTGCCACATCTGATTGTATTTTCTATCATCTCCACCGACATCAGGATGTCTGAGAAGCTTTTAGTGGCGCTTCCCAGTATATAATTAATGAAAGGAGCTTTCAACGTATTTATAAAGAGCATGGTTGTCTCTTTTTCCAAAAGCGGTGGCTGAACTTATATTGCTATCTCTCTCCATCACTAGGCATACTGTCTAAAACTTTCGCTCGACTTTTTCTCCATATTTTGGAGCATGATTCTATCAAGAGCAATATCAGCCACATGGCCATAATATTTCATGAAGGCCTGTGCCAGGTCCTTCCATGTCTTGATTTGGGCACGACTAAGCTAGTTATACCATTTGGCACCAGACCCGGCCAAACTGTCTTGAAAACAGTAAATCAGTAACTGGTTATTATTAAGGTGCCCGGCCATCCGCCGGCAGAACATTGTGATGTGCGCCTCAGGACAGCTAGTCACGTTATATTTCTCGAACTCTGATGTTTTGAACTTTAGCGGAAGGACTAAGTCCGGGACCAGACTTAAGTCTTTAGCGTCCATCCCGTAACGATGGTCAGCCGTTTCTATTTCTTTAAACTTTTCTTCTAGCCACTTGCAACGGTTCTCAAGTTACTTTGACAAATCTATTTTGCCTTGTCCATTTACGCGATTCATCGAAATCGGGGACCACGAGGTTAGCGGACTTTCCACAGGTTAGTACCGAACCGATCGGAAGGTGGGTGGTATCGCGGTACCAACGATATTGTGGTCTAATAGTAACAGGCGTCCTTTAGGGATGCACGTCTGATGGCGCTTGGGTATTAGGTGGGGTAAAACCCGGAGGGTAAACAGGGTCGTCATTATCGTTTCCTAAACTAGTAGCAACGCCCTTTCCCTTCTCACGTTTATTGGCCAACAACTGCGCCAACTGATTCATCATGTTGTTCTGAGATTCTTACATTCGTTCCATCATGTCTTGTTGCATCTTGATCAATCATTCTTGCATCTGCTCCTGTATTTCCTTTTGCAATTGCTCTAATCTTTCTATCCTTTGATCCATGATTTTTGTTTTACCTCGTGTATTGTAGCGATGTTCCAGGGTAACTGTCATAATTTAAGGCTCCTTTGTGAGATTTAATGCACATGATGCAATGTAATGCTAATGCATGAAATGTATGCAAAAAAGGCATTAATTCTGATTCAATTTCTATTAGAATAACTTTTCTAGAAAATAAGTTTCTTTACATAAAATGGATTACATATAAGGCCTCGCCCTAATACTTAAGGCCTTGACTTCCTCAAGAAGCCTAGCTAACTCTTGTCATTGCTCTGACTTCGATTCATAAAATAAACTTAGTACATCATTTCGATCGCTAAGGTTTGCAAGTGATCCACGACCTCTCGCACTTGAGCCACGACTTCCCCATAATGTAATCCGGTCTCGACTTGGTTACGAGAGTGATGAAGTTATTACTTCAACGCTCCTCATTGACTTCAAGAAGCTCCACCGTAGCTCACAACCATGTAAAGCGATTCTAGCTCTTGATTCTTACTTTCATTTCTTCAATTTTACTCAGACTGGCCTTTAATTCGACTGCAGAGTTGCGGCTACGATACTGATATAAGGATCTTTCCAATTCTATCACCCGAGCCTTTAATTCCTCTTTCTCATTCTGAGTTTTTACCAAACTTTTTTTCAGAGTAGCTTCTCGAACTTGAGTATCTCGGAGTTCCCTTTCCTATTGACTAGCTCTATCTTTTTCCTCTCTAAGTTCTTGACACCATTGCTCGGCGTTTTCCTAATCCAAAGAATTTTCATTGACCTTGCACTTCTTATAGTACATTTTCAAACTGTCTAAATCTTCCTCCGCCTTATTTTTTCCTTTTTTCAGCTTTTCAGCTTCCAGCTTTTGAATGTCAACATCCAATCCTAGCTGCATTTTCTCTTCTTCTAATTGTTCTATCCTTTTCCTAATTCGCATTCTTTTCTCAAAATTACATTTGATGATTTGAGCTCGATGGGATTACTGCGGTGCTCTTCCACCGATCGGGCGTTTTCTTGGCCTGATGTGGGAATGTTGTCGTTGATTCTCTGACTCTACTATCGGTCATATTCGGGGGTTGTCATCGGGTTAGTGGGAAACCTTTTCATTCTGTGAGTCCGGTTCCAAGCACTTGATATTTCACGAACTCTCTTCTTACAATTATCTCCTTTATATTCAAACTCGCACTGAATTAGACCTTGTGTTGCAGGTATAAACTGTCTCGATCTGTACTATCTCAACACGAGGAGAGGAGCATACCCGACAGCTCCCCATATTCCCAGTAGAGGAACCTAGTCAAAATCTCCACACCGATATAAGATCTCATCAGGAATCATTAAAGGAGCTTTCCATTCTACATCTTCTTCTTGCAGGTTTTGCAGAATCATCATCCACTTTTCTTCTGTAAGATCGTCTCGCCTTGGCGTAGCTGCTAATTCTTTTAACAGGGAATAGTCCTCGGAGAAGATTCGACACGATGCATTTTTCGCTTTCCAAAAATGACTGTGAAACCATGCTAATAAAAGTTGTGCACAACCGATGAATCTTCCTTCACCGGCTCTTCGGCACGCGCTTAAGGACCTGAAAGTTTCGGTCAGAATTGCAGGAACGGGTGTGACTCTTCTATCCAATCTGTCGAATAAGTCTGAGACCGCCTCGTCTACATGCCCTAGAGCTTTAGGAAAAATAATCAGTCCATAAATGCTCAAGGTAAAAATGTCAACCCTTTTCTTCACGTCAGGATGTGCTATGATCAAATCCCTTAAATTTCTCCAAGGGATGCACTTACAATCCCCCTTTTGTTTTATCCGAGCTGTAACCCACTGCTCGCTCATCCCCGTAATATTCATCAGCTTTTTTAAGAATGTGGGGACATTAACAGGTCTTGCATAAACTTTGTCGGTTTGAATTTTTGGGCAACAGAGTAAAGTCATGTATTCTTCTATAGTAGGTACCAGTCCGCTTTCCGAAAAGTAAAACAACTATAAGCGAGATTCCAAAATTGGGCTATAGCTCGAAATAGGTCTTGGTCTACCTTGATGTCGGCGATAAAGGCGGATCACCGTAATGATGATAGAATAGTTGCTTGATCTCGCCGTCCCATTGACTCCATATCTCTTTCATCTCTTGAAGATTATTTTGGGTAACACTGATACGTGTGAAGTCCCATAATTCTGACATGTGTCCTTCTGTAAGACTATCACCTTTTTCTTGTTGCACTGTCTTAGCCCATATTCGGACGGCCACATTGTCCTCCACTTTATCAAGAAACCCCATTTCCATGACAAGCTATCTATTTGGCAATTGAACGTGAATCAACACCTTTTTGATGAATATGCCATGCAAAAATAAAAATAAAAATAAAGCAAATTAGTATTCCATACACAGTAAGCAAAGAATAAAAATACCTAATCTGTTAACCAATAGGGTTTGGCGTGGCTCTACCTAGGGTGGGTTCTTAGGGCTTACTATATGAGGTTCGGTTCTAAAGAGGGGTACCTGAACCAACAGATTCCTCAATCCTCACCCATTATAGGCTCATATGGATCGAGTTCAGTTCAGGGGAATACATTTCCTTATGGCTACACGGAGATGAAAATCTCACGAAGACATAGGTACGGATGTATCCCGAAAGCGATCCACTATCCTGCACGGAGGTAAAAACCTCACGAAAGAGTAACTTCTCACTCCCACTTAAAGGTGTGACCACAATGGTCATGCAATGCAATGCCGAAATTAAAACAACATGCAATAAAAAGATCGTAATTTTCAAATCGAACTTTCAAACTTCCGACAAAAGACAGAAAATAATCAATTTATGGCTTGACTTTCTAAATCGGTCCCCAGTGGAGTCGCCAAGCTGTCGTAACCATTCGTTTGGAAGAAAACAAAAAGGGGTTTGACTTTGGTTTTTAAAAACGAAAAAAAAAGACAGGGAGTCGCCACCGATCTTTATTTGGTGTGATCGGATCACCTTTGTTTTAATAAAACATTTGGGTTTACTAAAACAATGTTGATGGTCTGCGAAATTTCGAAAATCGGGTTCGGAAGTCGGTTACGCACGAGGAAGGGCTAGCACCCTCGATACGCCCAAAATTGGTACCAAAATGATTAATTAGTGTCTTAGTGTCGGAAGTTTGAAAAGGTTTTAAAATACGGATCCTTTAAAAGGTATTGGGAAATTTGAGATTTCTTTGTTCCGATAGGGTACAAACATCACATCCAACCGCGTTAGGACATGATATTCTAAACCTTCATAATCAAAGCTATCTCATGATTTTACGACGTTTATCAAAAGGATGTTTAGTTATTTAGTCAAGCGGAAAATCGCAACCCAAAGACGTTAGGGCACTATTCCCAATTCCTAAATACAAAACATTGCCTTTATTTTAAAGCCTTTAAATGGAGTGTAGCAATTTTACAAAATGCACCGTATCGTATTAATTTAAAGAAAAGGCTCGAGTCAAAACTTGAGATTTCTTTGTCCCAAGAAGATATAAACATCACATCCAGCCCGTTAGGACACGATGTTTTAATCTCTCGTAATCAAAGTCGTCTCGTGATTCGCAAAACTTCGTAAAAGGGATGTTAAGTTATTTAGCTAAACGGAAAATTGTAACCCAGCACGTTAGGGCACTATTTCCCGAATTTCTAAATACAAAACATTGCCTTATTTTAAAATCTTTCAGGTGAAATATGATGATTTTACAAATGGTGTTTTGTTTAATAATTTAGTACAAAACGAAGAAAACAAATATGGATGTGAATGTAGTAAATAAATAAAAAACAAATAATAATAATAGCAAATAATAATAATAATAATAATAATAATAATAATAATATGATAATAACAAAGTAGTGATGGAGAAAAAATAAATAAAAATACAATAAGAAATAATAATGACAAAATAATAATGATGATACTTGAAATGAAAATAAAATAAAATGATAATACAAAAATGATGGCAAATAATGCATGAAATAATATATATATAAAATAAGTAAATAAAAATATATACATATAAAAATAATATAATAGTAATAATAATAATGATAAAATAATGATAAAAATAGATAATAATAATAATGATGAAGACAACAAATAATAATAAATAAAATAACAATCTAGGTCATAATAATGGTAAAAAAATAAAATAATAACACATATGATCATAATAATAAATAATAGTAATAGCAAGCGAATAATAGTAAAAATATAATCAAAATAACAAATAATAATAATAATAATAATAAAAATAAAGTTAGTGAAACACAATAATACTAAAACATGTAAATAAAAAATATAATAATGATAATAACAATAATATAATAACAAAAAAAAACTAAAAAGATTGCAAAATAACTAAAATAGGATTAAATTGCATTTAAAATAAAAGTTTGGGGTCAATTTGAAACAAAACAAAAGAAAAAGGGCTTATTTACACGCGTGAAAAGACTGGAGGGACCAAAGAGGTAATAAACCCCTTCGGCCAAAACGCGCAGCAGCACTAGGGACCAAATTGAGAACCGGAATAAATCATAGGGTCAAATGTGAAAATAACAAAAACTAGATTGGAAAGGTAAGAAAATGCGGAAGGGTCAAATGCACAAATAGACCCTTCTACAAAAACACGGATCCCGAGGCGGGTCGGGTCGGATCGGGTGGTGAGGGCAAACGAGCGTCGTTTTGGGCATTAAAACCCGACCCAAAGCACGTCGTTTGAGGGCTATTTAAGGCCCTAAAGTCGGAAAAAAATCATTTTTGAGCTGAGAGTAAAAAAAATTCCTTTCTCTCCTTTTTTCTCTGCAAAGGGGGGAGCCTCCGTGAGTGGGCGCCATTCACTTTTGTTTCGTACGGCCAACGGCCACTTACATTAATGTAGGAAAGGTAAATTTTTTTTTTAGAGAAATATTATGTTTATATATGTATTTTGGTATGTTTGCGCGAATGAAGTGTTTTTAGCAGCGAAAAAAGATAAGAATTTAAAAGAAAAAAAAGGACGAATCACCTTTTCCGGTCTCTGTTTCGATATTGTGTGATCTACTTTTTTTGCTTTTGAATCTCTGTAAATTTTTTTTTGAAAAAAAAGGACCCTTTTACAATGTTTGAATCGGCTTTTATAGCCTTTTACAATTTGTTTGCTGTCATTTTTGCTTCTTCTGCCATTTGTTGCGTGTTCTCTTGTTCTTGCAGGGTATGGGGAGCAAGTGGCGATGGGATGTTGGCCGGTGGCTTCGGCAGGTGGTCGAAGAGGCAAGGGGGTGTCAGAAGTTGAAGGGTCAGGGTAGGTAGGGGTTGGTTCGGCCCCGCCAGTAGCTAGGGTTAGGTTTTTTGGTTTTGGGTATTGGGCTGGGCAGAGTTGGGTGTTGGGCTGGGTTTATTTTGTTTTTTGGTTTAATGAGTTTTTAGTTTTGGTTTGGGTAGTTGGGTTTCAGGTTTTAATGGGCCCGGGCAAAATTGGGCTTGTACATAAATTATTAAAGTAAATAAATAAGATTTTTAAATTAATTTTCACATGTTATTTATATAAAGTTATACAGATGTTGAAAGTGTAGACTATCCGTATCAGATTTTTGTCAGCTTCGGTTATATAAGAAATAACAAAAAAGGTAAAAGTAATTTCTCACGATTTTAGAAAGATTTAAATTTTACACATTTAATAAATTTTTAAAAATAATCAAATAAATCTTCAAAAAGGTCAAGAATTTCACTATCTATATATGAATATTACTTTTTAGCGAGAAACTTTGACTTTTGTTATTTATATAAGATTATATTTACCCAAGTATTTAGAAAAATGGGAAGTTGAATTTTATGATTCAAAAAAATTATGAAAATTAGTATTTTTATTATCTTTAATATAATTGGTATTGAAATATATTTAAGGTAAATAATTAAAATATAATCAATTTAAATTTATTATTTTAAAATTAAAATACATTATATTTATTAAATAACACGACACGAAATTTTAAGGTATTCAAGTGTTAAAAAAAAAAATTCTCTCTATTTTATATAATTTCGGATATATCCAATAACCATAAAAAATGGAGATTAGGTGAAGCCTAACGCAGTTCCTATTTATATGGGTTAAGTTTAATAAGCCCGAACTCAAATATAAAAACAGGCCCATTCTCACTACTTCAGTTTTAAAGGACAAGACAGGCTTCAACATGTTCTAGTTAGTTTGTTTCGCATGCCGCCATTTAGGCCAAAGTCTGTTCGTCTTCCACACTAACAAAACCCCCCTCCTTCCACAAAACTCTACTTCCTTTTCCTTTTCCTTTTCTACTTAAAACTTGAAATCCTTTTTTTCCCCGGTTCTAGGTCGCCGTCTTCCTTTGAAAAAGGAAATGGAAAAGCCAGATTCCACCTCCGGTTGCGGTTGTTCCGATGTCTACCACAGTATTTTCATTGATACCAACCTTGATACTCACCTCGCCATGATCGTCTCCGACTCCGAAACCGTTTCCGATCTTAAAAGTATGATACTTTCTCCCTTTCCCTCTCATCTTTGATTTCTTGGTGTTTTGGTTTACCATTTGTCTTTTTAAGTAAAGTTTCATTCTTTGCTTTTGGAGGATACAAATTTATCTTCTTTAAAGTACTAAAGCAACGTTATGGGTTGGACTTTGTTTATTTTTCAATACCAGTTCAGAGTGTTCATCCATTTGAGACCTCAAGGATCAGAACTTGAATATGAAATCTAAAATTTCCCCTGTAATTAACCTAAAATTGGGTGAATTAAAGTGCTGAAGTTGTTGTAGCCATTGAGAATTCCTCTAGAATGCTTGAACAGGAAGAAATGGTGCATTGTTTTGACATGTAGAATGTAGATATAGTTATGTTATGGAAGTTATGTATTATTTCTCCTTGTGCTTTATCATTCTCAAAAATAGTCACTGGTTCTAGTTGTCTAACATATTTTGATCTTAATTTAGTTTATCAACTTTTAGTAACTGACATATCAACTTCATCTTTAAGATCAAGTGTTGTAAAGTTCTATTTTAGTTAGTAATATCTATGTGCTGCTGATTTGCAGAAAAGATACTGTATGAACACCCGTTGTGCTTTCCCAACATTGGAGAGATAAAGATTAATGCGTTAAAGGTTGGTGCTGTATCTTGTACTGTTATGATGCTACTTGTTAAGGATGTCTTACTGTTGATTTAAATTTTACATTGACATGGCTTTGTTAACATGAATAGGTAAAGCGCAAAGGATTTCTTTATCACCTTTCTGATTCCATGTTTGTGAAAAGTGCTTTTGGTGGAGTGAGCAGGAGTTGGTTTCTTTCGGTTGATGCCTCGAGTGCTAAAGAGCATAGGGAAAATCATAATTCCATTGAACCTGATGCTGGCAACATTGTAGCCTGCTTCGGTACCGGAATTAATAATTATTCGGTTGATGTTGTTGATCTTCTACCTGTTGATACAGCCAAAAGATTGTCCAATGTCAATGATGCACCTTTGCCCCAAGACAGAGATGACTGTCATGCAAAACAGAATTCTGCATCTCAACAGTTTGGTTTTAGCAATTCCACCAAAGAAAACTCAGAAAATTTGTGCAAGGAAGCTGAACATACAGCTGATAGTAATAATCAGGTTTCGTTCCCTGCTACCAACATGGGGTCAAGGCCGAAGGTACAGTCGAAAGATGTTGGAGATGACAAAATATCTGAAGATCTACAAGCTTCTGTAGCTACATCTGTTTTAAAGGAAAAGCAGAAAACTAAAAAGAGAAACAAATATGCTATCCAACATGATTCTAAACAAAATGGTGCTTTAGTTGTTGAATCTGGGAAAGATGCATTGGATTCAGGCCATGTACTTGAGGAAAATTTGATTCATAATGGACCAAGTTTGGCTTTGAATGACGCAAATCTGGGAAACCAAATTCATGTGGATGAAACCTCTCGGAGTTTGTCTTCTGACAGAAATAAGAGGTCAACTGCTAGGAAAACGATGGCCGATGGGGGAATAAACGTTCCAGGAGAACATTCAGAATTGGAAACTAATAGACATAAAGATGTTGCTCACAAGGACCAGGAACATGAGTCAAAAGAAGATTCCTTTCAATCTTGGCCTGCATCAAAGAAAAAGCGCAAAGCCGAGAAGAAAGATGTTAATGACAATTCTTTAATAGAAAATGGAGAACAAGCTATTGATCTCATTCCTGCAACCTCTGAGTGCACTTTAGGTCAGAAACTGGAAAATACGAGGGCTCTCGTAGACCCCTTGAGTACTGAATCTGTAAAACAAAACCATTTGTCGACGGCCATTGCAAGCGGTGGGAAGAAGAACAGGAAAAGGCAAAAATCAAATCCTAGTCAAGTAGGTTGTGATGTCTCTTCTGCAAAAGATGTTCATGTGGAAACTTTTCAGGCTGTAGAAGCCATTAAAGACAAAGATTTGGGCAGTAAAGGCGATCCAGTTTCTTTTCTTGGAAAACATTCTGCAGGTGGAGAAATATCTGAACCTGGTCTGATCTCTTCAATGAAAATGCAGGAAGTTAGTGAAACAAATCAAGTGCCCCAGAGAAACAAATATGCCATCCACCATGATTCTAAAGAAAATGGTGCTTTAGTTGTTGAATCTGGGAAAGATGATTTGGATTCAGGCCGCGTACTTGAGGAAAATTTGATTCATAATGGACCAAGTTTGGCTTTGAATGATGCAAATCTGGGAAGCCAAATTCATGTGGATGAAACCTCTCGGAGTTTGTCTTCTGACATATATAAGAGGTCAACTGCTAGGAAAAAGATGGCCGATGGGGGAATAAATGTTCCAGGAGAACATTCAGAATTGGAAACTAATAAACATAAAGATGTTGCTCACAAGGACCAGGAACATGAGTCAAAAGAAGATTCCTTTCAATCTCGGCCTGTATCAAAGAAAAAGCGCAAAGCCGAGAAGAAAGATGTTAATGACAAGTCTTTAATAGAAAATGGCGAACAAGCTACTGATTTCAATACTGCAACCTCTGAGTGTACTTTAGGTCAGAAATTGGAAAATACGAGGGCTGTCGTAGACCCCTTGAATGCTGAATCCGTACAACGAAACCATTTGTCGACGGCCAATGCAAGCGGTGGGAAGAAGAACAGGAAAAGGCAAAAATCAAATCCTAGTCAAGTAGGTAGTGAAGTCTCTTCTGCAAAAGATGTTCATGTGGAAACTTTTCAGGCTGTAGAAGCCATTAAAGACAAAGATTTGGGCAGTAAAGGTGATCCAGTTTCTTTTCTTGGAAAACGTTCTGCAGGTGGAGAAATATCTGAACCTGGTCTGATCTCATCAATGAAAATGCAGGACGTTAGTGAAACAAATCAAGTGGCCCACTCTGGGGGTAAGTTCCAACTAATATGCAATTTATTTACAGCGCCCCCCAAAAAAAAAGTCCCCCGTCTCCAAAAAAAATCTTTTTCATTTCAACCATAGTCCAGGATTAATAGAAATAATACACAAGAAATAACTTGAAAGTATTGATACTGACCGACTTTAGCAGGTTACAATGATATGGATGATACCAATGATGGCAACTTGAAAAGCAAAAATGAAGCAGCCCAACCGGATGTTGCATCAGCAATAAAGGCTAGAGATTCATATGATCAGATTTCCAGCCTTGTGGATGGCCATCCTACACCTGTTTCACAAGAAGGAATTGATTTCCGGAAAGAATTTGGGGTATCAAGGCATGGAAATCAAAGTGGTACCTTGGAAGAGAAAATCTTGGAACCTAAGAAGTCTTCCAAGAAAGTGAGGAAGTACAAGAAGAGTAAGGATCCTGTTGGAGGGACAGAAGCAGTAGATGTAGTACATAATAGAGGTCCTGCGAGTGATTTATCTCCTGTCGAGCGTCCTACCTTTGTGAATGGTGACCATTTGAGTGATAATGCTGAGCAAGGCAGCAAAACTGATGGAAAAGAGGAATCAAAAATGAAAAAATCAGACTGTTTGCCTTCAGTTACTGATCTGAAAGCTGACGATGTGATTCAGGATGTGCTGGAGTCCTTGAAGCAATGTGAAAATGGTCCAGCAAATGCAGAAAAAAGGGACAACAAACCAAGGAAAAGAACTAAGAAGAAAAGTTCTACTGTAGTGGCCCCTCCAGAATTGGAAGGAGAGGATGATGTTGATCACCGGGATCCAACAGTCCTAGTTCATAACTTGAGTGAGGTGAGTGCCTCGTCTAAATCCACAAGGAAGACTGTGATGCTAGATTCAAACTCTGCTGTGCAATTGAATGGATTAGATTTGGGATCTAATCGAGATACAATTAAACCACAATATGACGGAAGGCTTATTGAAGATGTCAGTGTAGATCACTCTAAAAGCACTCGTGTAGATAATCATGAAAGTAAAGACCCCTGTGGAAATGGAAGGGTCAAAAGCCAACAGAAACCTGAAATTGTTAATTCTGGTAAGATTATCATTGATAAGGCCACGCGCAAAACAGGATTGGAAACTGTGGTGAAAGGAAAAAAGAACTCTAAACCTGAACTATCTTCAAAAATGTTAAATGGGAATCAAGGCAAGGAAGCAAAAGCTCAAGCAGCCAAATCTAGCTCCATCCAATCTCAAAGATCTTCGTTGAAGGTTGAACCAAGTAGCTCCAATGTTAAATCTAATAAGCCACTTTTGGCCATTTCTGAAAGTGCGGCAAAAGAACCTCTGCAACCTAATAAATCTGACAAAATTGATTCCACACCTAAAAGTGCTCAGAGGCCCATTGACGTCAATTCTTCAAGGTCATCTAGAGATTTAGAGAAAAATAACCCTCACGCTGTATCAAGCTCTGCCTTGGAAACACCCAAAAGTACTCCTAATCTAAAGAAAGGAGGTAATGGGCATCGACCTCCTCTGGATATTGCCAAAGCTATTGAAAGTAATAGCAGGAAAGTTGGAAATAACTTGGCAAATAAGAAGAATTTACTGGGTACCACAGGTACAATATTTGGGCATGATGATAAGGAGAGCTCTGATGACGAAGATGGAATAGGCAATTCGGATTCCAGCATGAAAACTCCATCTGATAGTTCATCGTCCGACTCTTCAGGCAACAGTCATGTGAACGGCAGTTCATCACCAAATGGTAATTCATATTCTTTCTCACAGATTTATTAGTTCTTAAAACCCACTCTCTATGCGTTGACATGTTGAATCATTATTTGCTCATGTTAATGTGTTTCCTCTTCAAAGTGCTTAACTGATATTGTATGTTTGCATATGATAGGGTTATTTTACCTTTTTTCACATGTGGTTTTTGATAGATAAACAAATTTGAAGATTTAACTTAATTAGCATTTTCTTATTGTTTTATTGCAGCATTTTGTTTATGGTGAATTGTGATCTGGATTGCATGGGTGATAGTTTCTTCTGTTTATGTTGAATTTTGATGTAGGATCTTATAACTCAAAATGTGAAAAAGCTGGTGGAAGAGACAAACCAAAACCAGGGTAAGCTGGATCAACATCGATAAATTCATTCGTTTCTTTATTTTTTGATATACTTGGTTTAGAAACACTTGTTAGGTTTAGGTAATATTGAATACCCATTCTATGTCTAATAAATTTACCATTATAAATTTTCTCATGCACGCAAGCCTTTCACATGGTTAAAGCTAGTGTCTCTTATCCAACCTTAGCTACCAAAAATTAAGCTCATTGATGTGAAGCTTGTTCCCGTTGCATTGTTCATTGATTTTGGATTTGGGTGGGACTGAGCTAAGGGCAAAGATCTTTGGGTAATGCATATTGAAATGCCAAAATTCTGGATAGAATTCTTCAAATTTCTTTTGGCGGCTTTTCATTTCTTTGTTCATTTGATAACACAGAACAGTATGAACAAAATCTATTTATGTCAAACATCTCCATTGTGCAGTAGCACGCGTTCCGAGTATCATATTATTGTTTCTTTTTTTTTTTTTTTTTTTTTTGAGCAGATCTTCTAACCCAAAGGGCATGTCCTTGCATGCAATCCTTCGCAATTCAAGCAGTTACAAGAAGGCTAAACTAACAGCCTCTCAAGCCATTGATAGCCAGTCTGAAGAATTTGTTCCAGACAGTCAGGCATTATAGTCAACGGCATGTTTCTGTTTTCCCTATGTTGTTTTGTTTTTCATCCGTTATGGGTTGCCATTTTTGTTCTCCTTAACCTTGAAAAAGGATCCCTTCTGCTCTCAGATATCATTATCAGTAGAGTGGTGTTGCAATCCCATATTTTGTAGTTTTTGCATTCTAGTACTCTTGATTGTTGGTACTTAAACAATATACTTCTTCTTATTTTTTTGGTCAGAAATGATATACTCAAATTGTACTTATAATTTTGGGTAATTGATGGTGACGATGAAGCTGAAAATGAACACCCCCGTTTCTTGAATGTCTGGGAATAAATTTTCCATGTCAATGTTGCTCAAGTTTTGTCCTGGCATAATTGGCTACTTTTATTAGCATGTTTAGATATTGTCTTTTGAGGCTGAAGAAATTAAGTAGAGCTACATATTGAACTAAAATTTATGAGGATAGATTTCGGTTTTGACCTTTTTTATGTACTGTTCATACTTAAGATAATGGAAAAAAGTGAAACTGTAGAAGACATAAAAACGAAAAACAATAGATTGTATATCTTTTATTGCGTTGGAGAAGGAAATACAATTGACTGGGACATGATATCTTTGTTTTTCATAAACTTAACACTAAATTTAGATTCATCGCATGATTAGAGTCGTACCAAGGACTGTTTTGAAAGTAATGAAATCAAAAGACAAAACGAGAGAGAGAAGTTTAGGATTTCAGATTTAGAAGCAAACCTTAGAAATAAGAAACCAAGAGACATATCGTTTATTATTGATTGATTTTTTTTTTTTTAACAAAAATGATGTTTTTGGTGATTTGAATAACCGAAGTATAGCTCAAATATCATTTTTTACCAAAAATAGTTGAAGTATGTCGATACCAAAGATCAATAAGAAAAAGAATGAGGAGAAGAATGAGAGGTTTAAGATGATGGAAGAATAAAAGTGGTGATCTTGATCCTTTTTTTCCTCATATTTTTGGGTTTATATAGTGGGTCACTCTTTATCTTATAGTATCAGTGGCAAGCCATATCGATAGGTCAAAGTTCAAAGATCAGGGGTCAATAGCCAAACAGGCGTTGTTGACGTGGGTAGGTTGGCATTATGGTATATCCTGTGTAATCTTGTCTATGTCCTAGGTTTGTCTTGTTGTTAATACCAAAGACCAACAAAGAAAAGAATGAGGATGAGGGTTGGAATTGGTTCATCCATGTATTTTAAGTCATCAATCTCATCTTACTGGCGCTCATCTAAACAATACTAAATTTCAATTCGATAGAATTATTTTGAAATTCTAACTCACTAAGATGTCATGAAATCCAAAGGGAGCCTTAGTGAAGAGGTTAAAGGAAGCCAAAGCAAATTGAAAGAAATATTAAAAATAAACCATTTTATGTTAAGGTTGGAAGGAAAAAAAACGTTTCTTTTATACTTCCTACAAAAAGTTACCTTTGTCTTTCTTATTTCCTCATTAGTTTCTCTCTCTCCACCTTCACTTCATTATGGTATTTTTCTTTCTTTTCTGGGTTTTTTTTTTTTTCTTTTACTTTGTTGATTTTTTTTTCTTATTATGTAAAAAATATTTTCATAAATACTAGAGATATATGAGTTTTCCTCAATGCTTTACCTTCCAATTTCACATTGTAGGTTTTCAACTTAATAAATGGGTGTTTAATTTAGAGATTTACAAAAAATGTTAAAAAAAGAAGATAATTAGCATGGTAGATAGTGACTTAACCATACACTCCTATATGCACTTAGGAATAGATTGAAGTATTGAAAAAGTGCCCCAAAAGCAAAGGGACTGATCCTTTGCTTGGGGGGATCGATCTCTTGTGAACAAAATGCAAAAAAAAGAGGCATTTTTAGGCAGGTGGGATTAATCTCTATTGAATGAGGAATCGATCCCTTGTAGAAAAATATACATTAAACAATTTTAAAAGTCTATACAAAAAATTCTAAAACCTCGAAAATGTATTTTAACAAATGTATAAACATGTAATAGGTATAAACGACAAAAGAACATAATACAAACATGTTTGAATCTCAAAATCACTAGGTGACTTTTGTTTAAGCAAGAAGCAATTGTGAATACCATACTAAATGTCTTAAAATATGAAAATATGGCATTCATACTTAGCAATTGAGATATAAGGTACATGTTACATATGTCAAACATGTTTTTATACAAATGCGTTTATATTCCATATGAAACTAGGTTTACTTATTACACTAAAAATAACATTATGTACGTGGATCAAACAAAGCTTAACTTTAAATATTTAGAACTCCTTTTTGCTTTGAAAATTGATAACTAAGTGAAAAACTCAACTTTAACTAGCTTGAACCCTTCCTACAACCTTCAAATAATGAATTAAATTTGTTCAAGTAATTAAATGACCTAATTAATAAGCAAAACTAAAAGTCAAATATTGAAAACTTATATTTCCTTGAATTTGGACTCAAAATAGACAATTATGCTAAAAATATAATTTTAAAGCTTTTAAAACCATTTAGAGAAGCTTTGTAACACATTTTAGGTATGTCTAAATGGTTCCAATGTCCATAATTCATTAAAATAAAATTTTGATCATTTAAATTGTACAAGTCCTACAAACTTGCATTTAAAACATCAAATTTCAAATTATTGCAAATTTATCAAATTTCTTTATCTAAGCAAAGTTGAAAACTAGATTCTCAAAATGTTCAAATTATTTTTCAAGAGTCACTTACTTAAATGAATTTTAAAATAATTCTTACAAAATGATTTTGAAGAACAAATTTAAATCATAAAATATCATTGAACCTTGTTTTCTCCTCCTAAATGTATTGTTCTGGCATGCATGCATACTAAGTACAACTTTAAACATGAGTTCATCAAAGGCAACTAATTAAACCAAAATAATGCTAAAAGTAAAACCAAAATAAAATTTTTAATCATTCTATATCAATATTTCATACCAAAAGTCATGTATCATGTTATATATTTTATAATCCCTATTAACCAGACACAGACTCAATATGGTTGCACAAATTATCCAACCATCGCACCAAAATATCCAACACCCAATGCCTCATCGGTACGTTTGAAGTATAAATTGCACTCCACGCTTCACTGGTTTAAATCGAAGTAATGTGTGATCTGCACCTCACTGGAACGTCCAATTATAATATGCGTTTCACACCTAATTGATATAAACTGAAGTATAATCCCTTACACTAATCCTATGGCATGTGAACTATACTCGACTCTGCCCGAGACAGTTAATAGGGTAACCAATGTTTCAACCACATATATATATGTTCATGATCTTATATCGTAATTTCATGTAATACCAACTATATCATGCTCAATTCAAGTAAATCCATAATATTTCATATCATCAAATGCAATCCAAATCATGAGTCAATGAGAGTTCTTACCTTAAATAATCCAGTTTGTAACACGACACATATACATACGTATTGAATTCAGATAATGAAAGTACAAACCATATTCGTTACTCGTTTACGACTCACACCTTTCCTTTCTCTCGGGATGGCTCGACATTATCTTTAACTACATTTGAGAATCCAATTAGAAAATGGTATTAGCTCTCACCCAAATCACATTAAAACATATAATCAAACATATTTTGCATTTTATTCAATTTAGTCCATATATTCGAATTCTCATATTTTTAATATTTAGCATCGAATCAAAATCTGATTTTATATGCTTTCATTAGGGACCTTATACTTTTAATCTATAGCATAGTTTCTTAACAACTTTCAATCAATTTGGCCCCTAATGTCAAAATAAACTAAACTTTTAATCTTAAGTTAATTTCACCATTTTCAATTATAACCTTAATAAATTCTAAGTTAATAAATTAGATTTCTACCATTATCAAGCTAAATTTCATCAACCTCCAACAATGGTAACTTGATGTGCTCTTAGAAATTACAAAATCTAAGGCATGGGTGTGATGAACTAAGCTTGGATGATTAAGATTTGATAAAAAAACACAAGAAGATTGCTCACCTACTTGATAAATTTTGAGAACCGAATGCTAAAGGACTAAACAAGGTCTTTCTTCTTTTCTTTCTCAATTTGGACTGCGCAATAAGGGAGATGATGATCACTCATCTCTTTCTTCCTAATAATTTGATAAATTATACTAGGATTAAGACCGTAATTAACTTAAATAATCTTCAGTTTAACCTTTAATTATAATTACTTAACTAAATATCCACCTTTAATTATAATTACTTAACTAATTGACTTAATTAATTATAAGCAAGTGGATATCCACCAACATCCACTAATTCATTTCACAATAATAGTTAAATAACCATTTAGATCCTTTGGTTAATTTTCAATTGGGTCCTCAAGCATTTTCCAATTTAAAACTCAATAGCGATTGGACTTTTACAATTTAGTCCTTAAGCTTAATTAGCGATTTTCTCGATTTAATTTCCTAACCATTCTTTAATATATTTTTATATTAACTCAGTAAATCTTCCAATTATAAACATACGGACTCGGTTTATGAAAATGGGGTTTCAAAACTGTATTTTTTTGACACCAGCAAAAGTCGAATCGTTATATTGGTTATCTCTAATGGACCTTTTGAGATAATCTTCCAAGCACCATAATCAAATATTTGGAAAAAAAATTCATTATGCTTTTTAGATTGGAGTGGTTTTCTTTATTTAGGAGCGAAGGATACATGATAGAATGGCTTTCTTGCATGATTGTTGACATTGACTCAAATGTCATTTGGTATTTTTGGACTTGAAACTTTGCTCTTGGTGGTTAAACCTTTGATAGAGATCAAGCTCTGATAACAAAAGTTAGCCTAAAAATTTCGTGAAGGGTGATTTGGGATTTAACTTTTCTAAAGAAATAAAGTGAAGAGAAAAAAGTTTGGACAATCGATATAAAATGGTTCGACGCCAATTGCGTACTCCATTACCTTGATATACTTCAACCAAGGATTTTTCCAATTCACTATATAAAATTGATACCTTTTAAGACTAAAGTATAACCTTACAATCCCTATTTTTTCTTAAAGGCTAATATAAATCCTTCCTCCCCTTTAGTTTTTATTTCTAAACTAAAACCCTCTACTTTTTGTGGCTAAACAAGAAACTCTTTACAATCCCCTTAAGGTTCTTTTACCCAAAATCTTTAAGGATACTCTTTAATTACAAAAAGAAAAATTGTAAACAATGAAGACCTCTCAAAAGTGTGTATTTACAGGTGTTAGCTTACTCTATGAATGTAAATAAGAATGATAAAAGATATTGTAATAAGCACCTAAGAAACTATGAGAAAATGAAGATTTGAATGAATTTTCTTGATTTCAATACTTGGATGTGTCTCTCTTGTGTCTTGAAGTGTTCTTGAGATATGTTTATACCAAAAAAATCATTTAAGGATGAAAAATAGCTATCGGAAACATTTAATTTGTGACATTTTTCAACCCTAGACGTTTGGGGATCGATCCCTTAATTCAAATACAATAAACCATTAGATTGGAGGGATCAAACCCTTGACACCAAAATGCCTAAAATGAGTCAAAATTAGTTTCGAACATATTCAGTGGCATTTGGTTAACTCAAGAACATACTATATGAATAAAATCAATTTAAATAAGTGTTCTTAAATTTGTTTTGGACTTGAAAATATTTTCTAAGATATTTCTTTTGTTTTCACCAAATGACTTAGGAGGTATAACATATAAAATTTTAAAAAGTCATTTTAGCCCTCCATTTTTTTTTTGTCTTTTTTAGTCCTTAAACTTGCATTTTTATCAAATCACCCCAAAATAGATGAAAAAAATTTATCTTAAATGTTGTTATATCAAAAGCTTGAGACATTCAAAGCTAACTGTAGAACCCAAATTGCCCGGGCCCAATTACAAAATAAAATAACAAACCCAAAACAAAAAATAAAAAATAGGCCCATTAACAAAACAAAAGGCCCAAAAACCAACCCAACTCAGAAAACAAAAAAAAAAGGAAAAAACAAAACAGAAAAAAACAAAGAAAACCCTAGCCTTTCGACCCTCGACTTGACCCCCACACTCTCTGGCAGCTCGTCAGACCAGACTCCACCGTCCGAGCACAGAAAACGAAAAGCACGCAAGCAAAGAAAGAGCAGAAGCAATTTTGTCTTTCTTTTTTCAGCTTTGGCTATAAAAAGCCACAAAAAATCATTGTAAAAGAAAGGAAAAAAAGATTCGAAAAAAAGAACAGAAATTTTGAATACAAGAACCATCAGAAATCAAAGACCAAAAAAAAGGTTGATTTCATTACTGTCATTAACTACTACTATTGTCTATTTTTCGTTTCTGTTCTTATTTTTTATTTTTTAGGGTTTTTTTAAACTAAATCGAAAAAGGAAAAGAGGAGACCTACTGAATCCATGACGCGTCGTCGAGCCTCCTCTCCGTCGTCGGAGCCAAATCAAAAGCAAAAGGGGATTTTGGATTCAAAAACAAAAGCGAATCTTGAGAAATCGAAGTTTTTTATTTTATTTTGGATTGTTTCAATACTAGTTTTTTATATATTATTTTTTGAAACCTTTTAAAAAAAACAAATATTAACAAAAAGGAAAATGAACTTACGAGTCACAAAACCGCGTCACGGCGTACCTCGCCATCGTCGAGCTTGGACCGAGGAAGGATATCGAAGCCTTTTACCTTGGTTCGGGGTGCCAAAAGACCGGTCTTCAAAGGGCTTTCAAGCAGGGCTAAGGACCCTCTCGAGCATCGTCGACCACCAAATATGATGGCGGCGCGATGGTGCGACGGAGGTTGGGGAAGCCCTATCGTCGGGTCAAAAGGAGAGAGAGAGGATAGGATATCTGGTTTGCCTTTTTTTTTGATTTAGGGTTAGAAATGAGTTTTTATGGAAAATAAAAGGGATTTTATAAGTTTTGGGCAAAACGGTACCGTTTTGTGAAAGGGATTACCGCGCATGACCCTTGAAAGGGATATTTGCGCAAAGGGTCCCTCTCTTTCGTAGCACCGTTCGTCTAGGCCCTATTTTCTGTCTTCTTGTTTTTTTAAACATTGGCCCTCAGGTTCCATTTCGTTTTCGATTTGGTCCTCTTGAAGCACAGCGCATCAAGGCCCGGGATATTTTCCCATGCGGTCCTTGCTGGTTCCCGCGCGCTACACTCTGGCCCTCGCCAGCATTTTTTTTATTAACTAAATTGTACCTTTTAATTTTATTTTAACGACAATCAAGTCCTTTTATTTTAACTCTTTATTTATTCATTTATTCAGTTAATGATTTAGTTATTTATTATTTTATTCGTTTATTTATTCGCTTATTTTGCCATTGGTATTGTTCATTTATTTATTTATTTCTCATTCTCATATATTATTGCTTATTATTCTGTTATTATACCCCATTTTTCATTATTATTTTATTGTTACACATTTATTTGTTTATTTCTTACTCCTCTCTTAGGAAATCCAAAATAGTATATATATATATATATATATATATATCTTACCTCTTATTTTCGTTATTCGTTATTGTTATCCTTACGATTGTTTTCAATATTATTATTACTATTATTATTGTCTTTATCATTACTTTTGTTATTTTTACTACTATTAGGGTTACTATTATTATTTATTATCATTCGTTTACTAACGTATTTTCATTATATTTTTATTATCTCATATTTTTGTTGTTATTATTATTATTCTAATATTTTTAAACTATTGTATATAGTATCTCTTTATCGATTCGCTATAGGTCCATATTTTTGTTATTATTTATTTGCTATGGGCTTATGTTTTGCAACCATTTTCTTTTGCTCTATTTATTAGTCTAGTGATTTATCATTTTCACTTATTATTATTATTATTATTATTATTATTATTATTATTCTTTTTTTATTTATGCCTTTATACTATTATTGTTGCCATCATTTTATTCTATCATGCACGTTGGCATTGAAGTTCATTTTTCATTTTACTACGATCATATCATATTTTATTCGATTTTTGAAATGAGCAAATACTCCGCGTTCTAAGACCCGAAAGAAGATCGTACCCTAACTTACTGGGTTCCGATTTTTCTCGTTTATGTTAAAAAACGGGATATCTCTTTTAGAATGGCAATTTAAAACAAAAATACTTAATCTCGAAAACTCGAAATGTCGCGCCCTAACTTACTGGACTCAACACTTAGATACTCCGAGATAAGTTTCTTTTCTAAAATAGAGGCAATCTTCCGTATTTGAAATCTCGGGAAATCGAGCCCTAACTTACTTGGTTCCGATTTCTCATTTGACGAATAACGGAAGATCCTCTTCAAATAAAAACCAAATTTCAAAAGGCGAGCTTAGTTTCGGGAGTTTAAAGTATTGTGCCCTAACTTACTGGACGTGATGCTTTACCTCTTCGAAAATAAGAAAGCCTTAACGTCCCTTCCAACTTTAAAAGTAAAAAGCATTGTATTTTCAAATCCCTTTAAAGTTTTCAACAAATAGGACATCAATCAATCAGTTTGGTACCAATTTTGGGCGTGTCGAGGGTGTTAATCCTTCCTCGCACGTAATCGACCTCCGAATCCGTTTTCTCAAAGTTCGTGGACCAGAAAGCCCTGTTTTAGTAAACTAAATGTTTTATTAAAACGAAGGTGATCCGATCACACCAAATAAAGATCGGTGGCGACTCCTTTCCTTTTCTTTTTTCAAAAATCGAGTCGATCGCGTCGTTCTACTGTTCACCCCAAAAATGGTTACGACAGCTTGGCGACTCCACTGGGGACACGAGGGTCAAGCCATAGATTGATTGATTTTTGTCCTTTTAATTAAAATGGTTTTGAAAAATCATGCTTCTTTTAACGCATCTTCAATATTAGCCTTGTAAATACTTTGGCATTGCATTGCATGACCGTTGTGGTCACACCTTTAAGTGGGAGCGAGAAGCTATGCCTTCGTGAGGTTTTCACCTCCGCATGGGCTAGTGGACTGCTTTCGGAATACATCCGTACCTATGTCTCCGTGAAGTTTTCACTTCCGCATGGCCATAGGGAAATGTATTCCCCTGAACCGAACTCGGTCCGCATGAGCCTATAATGGGTGAGGATCGAGGAATCTGCTGGTTCGGGAACCTCGAACTTTAGAACTAAGCCGCATATAGCAAACCCTAAGAGCCCACCTTAGGTAGAGCCATGGCAAACCTTAGTGGTCACCCAAATAGGCATTAGTTTATTTTACTTACTTTATATTCCATGGTACTAACTTTTTGTGTTTCTTTCTTTTTGTGCATATCATTTCATATTTTAAAGAGACATCGATTCACGGTCCGTTTCTGAGTTGGGAAGCTGGTTATGGAAAGCGAATTCCTTGATAAAGTAGAAGACAATGCGGCCGTTCGCATATGGTCAGAACAATGCCAAATAAAAAAAGGAGATAGCTTAGTCGAAGGGTATGTGTCAGAATTACGGAACTTCACCAATATCAGTGTCACGCAGAACGAGCTCCAGGAGTTGAAAGAAATTTGGACTCAGTGGGATGATGAAGCGAAGCAGCTGTTCTATGGTACTTACGGCGACCTGCCTTACTTGCTTGAGGTCAAAATAGACAAGCACCTGTTCCGAGCAATGACCCAGTTCTGGAATGCCGCTTATAGCTGTTTCTCCTTCGGGAAAGTGGATCTGGTTCCCACAGTGGAAGAGTATACGACTTTGCTACATTGCCCGAGAATTCAAGTTGACAAAGCTTATTCCAAGGCGGTTAATGGCCCAACCTTCGCGAAGAAGTTGATGAATATCACCGGAATGAGTCAACAGTGGGTCTCAGCTAGGATGCAGAAGAAGGCGAGGTAAATGCATACCACGGATATGTTTGAGAGACCTAATTCAGCGCATCCGATCGAAGAAGAAGATAGACATCTTGGCCTTGTGTATTTACTACTGGTAATCTTCCCAAAGCTTTAAGGCACATTGATGAAGCGGTTATCGATCTATTCGATCGATTGGACGGAGGGTCACACCTGTTCTCGCCATCTTAGCCAAACATTCGGATCCTTGACCGCATGTCGGAGAAGAGGTGAAGGTAGGTTTATTGGGTGTCTTGCAATTGTTATTGGCTTGGTTCCATAGTCACTTTTGGAAAATAGAAAGTGTCTTGCGGTTCATGTCGAAAAAGTACTCCCGATAGAAGAGATAGCAACTACGCCTAGAAGAGAGGATGTGTCCGAAGAAAATTGGATCGCGCTCTTTCAAAACCTTCAAGAGGGCGACATCGAGTGGAAGGCTCCTGGATGATTCCCGCGGGATCCTTTATCGTTATGAAGCTTTGATGGGTTCCCTATTGGGAATTTGGGGTGCCACCGCCTACGCCCCTTTGCTGGTCCTAAGACAGTATGGTTCAAGGCAGTTTGTACCAACGACATACGGGATAGCTCAATGCGAGTTTTCATATGAAGGGGGAAGCTATAAGAAAAGGGTTAAAGAGATTTCTAGTGCCTGGAATCAGATTCACAGAATGAAAAGATTGTCTACAGGCCCGAGGACGACCACAGAATACATTGAATGGAGGGCTAGGAGGGTCAATGATAACATTCCTGAGCCAAACCCAGAAGGCGCCCGATCAAGAGAAGAATGCATGCGAGTGGTCCCATCAGAATTAGAGATTGTGAAGCAAGATTTTGAACGGATGAGCTCGGAACTCGGGAAAAGGATAGAAAGGTTGGAGGAAGAAAAGTTGCTCCTCCAGTTAGAAGTGGACGGTCAAAAATCAGAGGCTGAGAAACTCAAAAAGGAAAAGCGAAAGTAGAGGAAGACCGAGATAACTTGAAGACGGAGTACAAGAAGATGCGCTTGACGATAAAGAATGCGGGATTAGGGAAAACTTCGGAGCAGTGGCAACAAGAGGTCAGACAGAAAGAGCCAAAGTTAGTAGTTGGGAGAAAAGTTTCATGAAATCGAGCACAAAAGGAAGACTTGGAGAAGGCGGAATGAAGACCAAAAAGAGAAAAAGGGATTAGAAGCTAGAATAGCTGAGCTTGGGCGATCTCTGCACCACTACCGAAGTCGAGACTCGGAAAGCCAACTAAAGTCAAGCCTAAATAGAATAGAGGAACTGAAAGGTAGGGTTGAAGAGTTAGAATCGGCATTACATAGTAGCGAGCTCCGGATTGAGCTTCTGGAAACAAGAGAAAGACGTTGGGAGGAAGAGCTTCACCATTCTTGCGAGCAAGTCCGAAGCCGGGACTACCTCATGGGAGAAGCAATAATCTAGATTTGAGAAGTAGCTGATCACCTACAGACTTTGGCTGAGGAGGCTGACATAGTGGGCATGAGATATGGGCTACCACCGGGTCGTGATGAAGAGCTAATCTCTCTGATTGGAAAAATCAAAACCTTAGGTCTTAGGGCTAGAACATATTTGTAATCTACTTTATGTAAAGGGTTTTGCCTTCTAATAAAGTTTTCTAAAATGAAGTTGATCAGAATCGATGTCTTCTTCCTACATTCATGCATTTGCATTACATTATATTACATGCATTAAAGTTCATAAAAAGAAGCCTAATTGGTTAAGATCAACAGAGAAATAAAAGAGAAACAAGAGAGAAGAAAAAGAAATCTGGGAACTGGACATCACTACGGGACTCATGCTAAGACAAAGAAAATGGATCAAAGATTTGAACAATTTCAAAAGGAGATGCAAGAACAGATGCAGGAGTAAATAACGAAACTCCAGCAAGATATGATAGAACGGATGCAAGAGTCCCAAAACAACATGATGAGCCAGCTGGCGCAACTATTAGCCAATGAACGAGGAAAAGGAACCGCTGCTAGTTCAGGGAATAATGACGACCCTGCTTACCCTCCGGGATTTACCCCACCAAATACCCAAGCACCACCAGAAATAGGTCCCCAAAGGACGCCTTTTGTTATCAGGCCACAGTGCCAGGTCGAGACCGCAATACCAAAGATACTTTCCGATCGGTTCAGCAAGAATCCGGAGAAGGTCCGGCTAACCCTATAGTCCCGACTTTGATGAAATGGTGAAATGGATAAGGCAAAACGAACCTTCCTGCACAACTCGAGGATCGTTGCAAATGGTTAGAAGAAAAGTTTAAGGAAATAGAGACTGCTGACCATCGCTACGGAGTGGACGCTAAAGACTTAAGCCTAGTCCCAGACCTCATATTTCCGCCAAAGTTCAAGACCCCGGATTTTGAAAAATACAATGGGATTAGTTGCTCTGAAGCGCACATCACGATGTTCTGTCGGCGGATGGTGGGATATGTTAACAACGATCAACTGCTTATTCATTGTTTCCAGGATAGTTTAGCCGGGGCCGCAGCCAAGTGGTACAATCACTTCGATCGTACCGGATCAAGTCATGGAAGGATCTAGCACGGGCCTTCCCGAAACAATACTGAACGCGTGGCGATATAGCTCTGATCAAATCACGCTCCAAAATATGGAGAAAAAGCCAAACGAAAGTTTCAGCGAGATGCCCAATGGTGGAGGAAGCGACCACGCAAGTTCAAACCGCGCTCTTAGAAAAAGAGACAACCATCTTTGTTTGTCAATATGTTGAAGGCTCCTTCATTAATCACATGCTTGGAAGTGCCATAAAAGTTTTTTCGATATTGTCTTTGTCGGAAATGATCGAGAACGCAATCGAAGCGGTAAAATAGAGGTGGAGAAAGTACTAGAAAGACGGTCCGAAGAAGAGGAGAGTGATATAAACAACATAGGTAAAAGTTATTCAAAACCTATTACTGTGAGCCAGCCAAGGACTATGACCCCCGATCATCAGAGCCCCTTTAGACAGGAGTCCAACACAAGGCAAAATACGGAGAAAATCCAATTCACGCCTATCCCAGTCCCATACAAAGAAATGTATCAGAAATTATTTGACGCACACGTTGTCTCCCCCCATTATTTAAAACCCTTGCAACCCCCGTACCCTAAGTGGTATGATGCGAACACACAGTACGAATACCATGCAGGAATCGTGGGGCATTCTATAAACCTTCTCGCTTTTAAGAAACTAGTGGAAAGACTGATCCAGATGGGAGTTATAGAAGTCGATGACACCTCTTGCAAGGGGCACCCGCTACCTAATCACGGGGTCAACATGATAGGCGAAGACGCGAGGAGAAGAGTTAAAAGGGATATCTCCGATGTGAAAACCCCAATGAAACAGGTCTGGAAGGAAATGATAAAAAGGGGATTGGTTGTGACATGTCCAAGGGAAGAACATGAAGAAACACGAAAGGGCAGTGAATTTTATAACTCGGAAGGGCACGAAATCCAAAGTTACACCGAGTTCGAATCTTTGATACAGTGACGATGGACAATAAAGAGCTAGAATTCTTTGAAAGCAGTGAAGGCCGGAAAGAGGGTAACATCTGCACGTTGGAGGATGAGTCAGCAGCAAAAGCCTCGGAGGTGAGCTATCCTTTAGTCACCATCTCCCGATCAAAAGACGACGGAGTAAAAATCGTGATTCGAAAGCCTACTACTTTTTCATTTGAAGACAACCAAAAGACTCTCGGGGGTTATAATTGCAACGTGACGACTCCTGAAAAGGGGGGTCCGTCCACAAAAGAGAGCCAGGAATATCCTAAGATCGTGATCCAAAAACCTGCAGCCTTTCCATATAAGGATGACAAGAAGGTCCCCTGGAACTATAACTGCAATGTGACGATTCCTGATAGAGGAGATTCACCCGACACTACAGAAGAAAACCAAGAGGAAGGCTCCTACACGCGCAGTGGGAAGCGCTATGACCTGTCAAACACAAAGACGGAGCACTCCAGAGGAAAAAACTTGACGGGCGAACAAAAGAAAGAAAAAGGGACCAAGCAAGAGGCACATATAAATGAGCCAGTGAAGGAGGAAGAAGCTAGGGAATTCTTAAAGTTTTTGAAGCATAGTGAATACAGTGTCGTAGAGCAGCTACATAAATAGCCAGCTCATATATTGGTTCTAGATTTACTATTGAGTTCTGAAGCACACCGTAATGCGCTGATGAAGGTATTGAATGAAACTTATGTTGCAAATGATATAACAGTTAACAAGCTGGATCGCCTGGTTAGCAACATAAGTGCAGATAACTTCATTTTCTTTAACGATGATGAGATTCCTCCGGGAGGTACGGGTTCCATCAAGGCTCTCCACATTACCACGCGATGCAAAGGATACACATTACCAGGGGTACTAGTCGATAATGGATCAGCGCTCAATGTTCTACCACTATCGACGCTGAATCGATTACCCGTTGATAGTTCTCATATGAAGGCCTGCCACAACATAGTAAGGGCATTCGATGGAACCGAGAGGAAAGTCATGGGAAGGATCGAAGTACCTCTTTTAATCGAACCAGGCACATATGAGGTGGATTTTATTGTGATGGATATCCGGCCGTCTTATAACTGCTTGCTGGGGAGACCTTGGATACACTCGGCAGGAGCAGTGCCCTCATCATTACACCAAAAGTTGAAATTAATCTCAGAGGGCCGTTTAGTGACCATAAATGCTGAAGAGGACATCATCGCAATTGTAACAAGCAATGCACCCTATTTAGAAGCCAAGGATGAAGCAGCTGAGTGTTCCTTCCGTTCTTTGGAATTTGTCAACGCAACATTAAATCAGAGGGAATAAGGTCCCGATCGCAATTATCCAAAACCACGAAAATGGGTCTACAATCGATGGTCGGAATGGAGTCATGCAGAAAAGGACTTGGAAGGTACCTCAAGGAGAAACCAAAGTCCCAAGACTAAAAGAAAAGCGAGACTTCTTGGTCTAGGATTCAAGCCAAACGCAAAGCAAAAAAAGAAAGAGTTAGAAAAGAAGCAAGAAAGAAGGAAGGCACGTCGGAGGGAGATGAGATGAAATGGCAACCGATGATAATTCCTCATATTCGTGAGACCTTTATATCAGAAGGGGTTATCCATCCGGGACGAGAAACACAAAATGAAGAAATCGTGTATGTCAATCTCAGATCTCGAGGGGAAATTGAGGAAGAAAATCGAATGGCATCCGCCCCTATGAGTAGGTAGCGTTCTAAACAATTGAATCATGGAGGAGATTCCTATAGCCTTTAGAACTTATTCGAGTAATACTGGAACACACTTATTGCTTTAAGTCTAGAAGCAATAAGAACCCTTTGTGAAACATGAATTTGTATAAGCCATCGTTATTTTCAATGAAATACATCTCCGCTATCTTTTGAGCAAATTTTCTTTTATGTTCATTTCATTCATTCATTATTCTCTCTTTAAATATTCTTCTAAACATTTCTATTCTTCATTTATCATACCAATAAACATGCCAAGATTCTATGATTCTATGAGCCTTTATTCATTTCCATAACAGGTCTCCAAATATCAATGATTTGAGTAACGTTACCGATGACTCAGAATGTCCTTTTGAGCAAGATATGGGTGCGAAAGATTTTAGGATTTTGGAGATGACCAAGGCGTAATTTAGCTCTGAATCATAAGGATGGTAGAACAAGAGGAGAAACAAATCATACCTCACAAAGAATCGGTGGAAATAGTGAATCTAGGAGATGAACAAGAAAAGAAAGAAGTGAAGATTGGAGCCAGTATCACCGCAGAGACAAAGCAAGACCTCTTTGAGCTACTCCAAGAATTCAAGGATAACTTCGCATGGTCATATCAAGACATGCCCGGGTTAAGCACTGATATCGTGGTACACCGTTTGCCCATAAAAGAAGAATACAAGCCATCCAATGAAACTTGGAGGATGAGGCGGATGTTTTACTAAAAATAAAAGAGGAGGTCAAGAAGCAGTTTGACGCAGGGTTCTTACAAGTGGTTAAGTACTCAGAATGGGTAGCCAATATCGTCCCCGTCCCTAAAAAAGATGGGAAAGTACGAATGTGTGTAGACTACAGAGATCTAAACAAGGCTAGCCCGAAAGACAACTTTCCATTACCTCATATCGACACCTTAGTGGATAATACGGCATGTTATTCATTGTTCTCGTTCATGGATGGCTTTTCAGGATACAACCAGATAAAGATGCTCCCTGAAGACATGAATAAAACCACATTCATAACCATGTGGGGAACCTTTTGCTATAAGGTAATGCCATTCGGGTTGAAGAATGCGGGGGCAACATATCAGAGAGCCATGGTGACCCTATTCCATGACATGATGCACAAGAAAATTGAGGTTTACGTCGACGATATGATTGCCAAGTCTCGGACCGAAAAGAGCATATCCAAGTCTTAAAGAAATTATTTTTGAGGTTGAGGAAAGTCCAACTGAAGCTTAACCCGTCGAAGTGTACCTTAGGAGCAGTGTCGAGAAACTGCTAGGATTTATAGTCGATGAAAAGGGATTAAGGTTGACCGGACAAAGTCAAGGCTATACAAGAATTGCCTCCGCCTCGTACGCAAAAAGAAGTTCGAGGTTTCTTAGGAAGATTAAATTACATTGCTCGGTTCATTTCACAACTGACTGAGAAATGTGATCCCATATTTCGTCTTCTAAAAAAACACAACCCAGGTGTGTGGGACGAGGAATGTCAGAAGACCTTCGACAAAGTAAAGCGATACTGTCCAATCCTCCAAGATTGACACCGCTTAACCCGAAGAAGCCTTTAATCCTCTATTTGACGGTACTTGATAATTCAATGGGATGTGTGCTCACCAAACATGATAAATCGGGAAAGAAAGAAAAAGCAATATACTACCTTAGCAAAAGTTCACCGAGTGTGAAACAAGGTACTCACCGATTGAGAAAATATGTTGCGCCTTGTGCGGACAACTCGGAGACCGAGGCAAGACATATTGTATCATACGTCTGGCTCATCTCAAGCTAGACCCATCGAAATACCTAATGGAGTCAACTACTCTTAATGGACGGATGGCCGATGGCAAATTTTACTTTCGAGTTTGACATAGTTTATGTAAACCGAAGCGATAAAAGGGAGTGCAATAGCGGATTTTCGGCTAGTAGAGCTCGCGATTATGAGCCTCGGACTTTAATTTCCTAATGAAGACCTAATGTACGTAGCAACCATCAAGAAGATACCACGAAAAGTCGTCCTTGGAAACTGAACTTTGACGGGGCATCGAACGCTATGGACAATGGAATTGGGGCAGTTCTGGTGTCCCCAAATGGAGATCATTACCCATTTACCTGTAAATTGGATTTTGATTGTACAAATAATATGGCAGAGTTTGAAGCTTGTATCATGGGCATCCGTGCTGCTATTGAACGCAAAATTAAGGTGCTGGAAGTATACGGAGACTCTGCGTTGGTAATTTATCAACTTAAAGGAGAATAGGAGACGAGAGATCCCAAATTGGTCGAATACAAAAGATTGGTCCAAGAACTAATCAAAAAGTTCGATGACATCACTTTCAGTTATTTACCAAGGGACGAAAATCAGATGGCTGATGCTCTAGCCACATTGGCTTCTATGGTACGAGCAAACAACAAGGAGGATATGAGACCTATACAAATGAGCATTTATGAGGCCCCAGCCCATTGCTACAATGTTGAGGAAGAAGGGAAAATTGGCCCACCATGGTACCACGATATATTGCGATATGTGAAGAATCGTGAGTACCCTGATCAAGCCACGGAGAATGAAAAAAAGGCGCTGAGGAGATTAGCATGTGATTACGTCTTGGATGGAGAAGTCTTATACAAGGAAAGGAAAGATCAAGTCTTTGCTAAGGTGTGTGGGCCTTGGCCGAAGCTAAGTTAATCCTAGAAGAAATCCACGAAGGTGTCTGTGGAACTCACGCTAATGGTTTCACAATGGCCAGACAAATAATGAGGTTCGGATATTATTGGTCCACCATGGAGGGAGACTGTATCAACTATGCCAAAAAATGTCATAAATGTCAGATTTATGGAGATAAGATTCATGTACCCCCGTCACCTTTGCATGTTATGACTTCTCCATGGCCATTTTCCATGTGGGGCATGGACGTCATTGGGCCAATATCTCCGAAGGCATCGAACGGGCATCGATTCATCTTTGTGGTCATCGACTACTTCACGAAATGGGTAGAGGCTGCCTTATATGCCAACGTCACTAAATCAGCGGTTAGCAGGTTTTTAAAGAAGGAAATCATTTGTCGATATGGAATACCCGAGAGGATCATATCAGACAACGTACTGAATTTAAACAATAGCACGATAGCAGGGGTTTGTAGCCAATTCAACATCAAACACCACAATTCATCACCGTACGCCTAAAAATGAATGGGGCGAAGGAAGCGACCAACAAAAACATCAAAAGATAGTGGGAAAGATGATCGAGACTTACAAGGATTGGCATGAAAATTACCGTTCGCTTTTACGCTTATCGAACGTCTGTCCAACCTCTCTTTGGGCAACACCTTTCTCATTGGTCTATGGGATGGAGGCGGTTCTACCTATCGAAGTGGAAATACCTTCTCTTGAGTATTGTCGAAGTGAAGTGGATGAAGTGAATGGATCCAGCTCGATATGATCGGTTGAACTTAATTGAAGAAAAGAGATTGAGGGCTATCCATCACGGTCGGATGTACCAAAAGCGAATGATGCGAGCTTACAACAAAAAGTTCGCCCAAGGGAATTCCGAAGGGATCTCGTCTTGAAAAAGATCCTTCCCATATAAAAGGATTTGAGAGGAAATGGATGCGAATTGGGAAGGACCATATGTGGTGAAAAGGCTTTCTCTGGAGGGCATTAATTTTGGCCGAGATGGATGGGAAAAATCTACCCAATCCCATAAATTGATTCGATTAAGAAATATTATGCTTGAAGAGGAGAAAGGCTAAAGTGAAAACCCGAAAAAGGCACTTTACCAAAAAAAAAGCAAAAAAAAAAAAAAAACGGAGAGGCCGAAGTGAAAACCCGTAAAGGGCGCTTTAAGACTAAAGGGGCTTCGAGTCGAAAACCCGATAAGGGCGACCCAAATTAGCACGGAAAAGAGGTGTGTGACAATCTTTTCCCCAAAATTGGCAAAAGGATGAATGTTACACCTCGGAACATCTACAAAGCACTGTAGATCTCCCAACGCCTATTCAGCTCAAAAGATCTTCGGAAGGATCCGGTGGTGAAGCCCAAGCTGCGATATCTGGGGCACCTACTTTTTCTTTTTACCCATTTTTTGTACTCCAATAATGTTTACTTTTGTTGAATTAATCCAATTCCATTCTTTATAAATTCCATTATTATTTTAAATCTTTGAGATGTTTGCAATTGAAATAACGACCCATGGACCCATAATGCTTCTATGAAACGAGTCCCGCCTATTACTCTGGAAGCTTCTAAACAGCGTAGGAACCTAAAACAAGACTGTTGTTTAGGAACCACCGCACTTAGGGGTCGGAAACGTTCAAAGAAGAGGAGCCTAAAATCATGACTGTCTCCCCAGACTATCTGACATAGGTATCAGACGAAAAATTACGTCTGTACAGCGAACGAGCAATTACAGCCCTAAACTTTTAAAAGAGACCATTCTCATGACATCCTGCATTCATGCAAATGTCCTCCATAATATCATTTAGTCAGAAGCATTTGATTTATTATTGCATCTTAATGAGAAAGTATCATTCTCATGACATTCTGCATTTATGTAAGTGTCATTCATATCACGCGTAGTTAGGAGCATTTGAGTCATTCTGACCATAGCATCCTCACTATTTGGCATAAACACAAACATATAAAATCAAGTCTACAGGATATGTCCCTAGAGGACGGTGTAGCAACACTGTTGAAGATTGCCCTATTACCATCAACCAGTGATGGAATAGGTTGAAGATTGTCCTATTGCCATCAACCAGTGATGGAATAGGTTGAAGATTGCCCTATTGCCATCAACCAGTGGTGGAATAGGTTGAAGATTGTCCTATTACCATCACCCAGTGATGGAATAGGTTGAAGATTGTCCTATTACCATCAACCAGTGATAGAATAGGTTGAAGATTGTCCTATTGCCATCAACCAGTGATGGAATAGGTTGAAGATTGTCCTATTGCCACCGACCAGCATGGAATAGGCCAAAATTATAGATCTTGTCACCATAACCAGAGTGGGGGCAAGATCGAAGGCAAATCATGGCTCCTCAACCAAGAGGGAACACGATTTAGGCCACCCTCCTATTGCCACCGACCAGCGATGGAATAGGCCAAAAAGCTAGATCTTGTCGCCTAACCAAGAGTGAGGCAAGATCGAAGGCGAATCTGGCTCTCTAACCAGTAGAGAACATGATTTTGGCCACCCACCTATTGCCACCGACCAGCAGTGGAATAGGTCAAAATCGCAATTCCTGTCCCTAACCAGTAGGGAGCATGGTTAAGCTTTAGTCCTATTGCCTTAACTAGAAGTGGGATAGGCTGAAGACCAAAGACCTCATCTCTCTGAAGATGCATCAGATCGAAAATAAACGAGTCGCATCCTATTGAAATCGCAGCAAGAGCAGACTGAAGCCACATATCGGTGAAGTGGATCAAAGCAACAAGGTGTGGAGGATCAGGATGAGGCTACTTGAAGAAAAGCACCTGAGAGGCCAAGACTCGGCGAGGCCGGGCAATATTGGGCTTCTTTGAGTCTTTGCTCTATTATCGTTACACGATAATGAGCAAAGAGGGGCAGCTGTAGAACCCAAATTGCCCGGGCCCAATTACAAAATAAAATAACAAACCCAAAACAAAAAATAAAAAATAGGCCCATTAACAAAACAAAAGGCCCAAAAAACAACCCAACTCAGAAAACAAAAAAAAAAAAACAAAACAAAAAAAAACAAGAAAACCCTAGCCTTTCGACCCTCGACTTGACCCCCACCGCCCTCTGCTGGCTCCGTCAGACCAACTCCACCGTCCGAGCACAAGAAACGAAAAGCACGCAATAAAGAAAGAGCGAAGCAATTTTGTCTTTCTTTTTCACTTTGGCTATAAAAAGCCACAAAAATCATTGTAAAAGAAAGGAAAAAAGATTCAAAAAAGAACAGAAATTTTGAATACAAGAACCATCAGAAATCAAAGACCAAAAAAAAGGTTGATTTCATTACTGTCATTAACTACTACTATTGTCTATTTTTCGTTTCGTTTTTATTTTTTATTTTTAGGGTTTTTAAACTAAATCGAAAAAGGAAAAGAGGAGACCTACACGAATCCATGACGCGTCGTCGAGCCTCCTCTCCGTCGTCGGAGCCGAAATCGAAAGCAAAAAGGGGGATTTTCGGATTCAAAAAACAAAAGGCGAATACTGAGAAATCAGAAGTTTTTTTATTTTATTTTCGGATTGTTTCAATACTAGTTTTTTTTATATATTATTTTTTTGAAACCTTTTAAAAAAAAACAAATATTAACAAAAAAGGAAAATGAACTTACCTGAGTCACAAAACCGCGTCGCCGGCGTACCCTCGCCATCGTCGGAGCTTGGACCGAGGAAGGATATCGAAGCCTTTTACCTTCGGTTCGGGGGTGCCAAAAGACCGGTCTTCAAAGGGGCTTTCAAACAGGGCTAAGGACCCCTCTCTGAGCATCGTCGACCACCAAATATGATGGCGGCGCGATGGTGCGACGGAGGCTGGGGGAAGCCCTATCGTCGGGTCAAAAGGGAGAGAGGAGAGGATAGGATATCTGGCTGCCTTTTTTTTTTGATTTAGGGTTAGAAATGAGTTTTTATGGAAAATAAAAGGGATTTTATAAGTTTTGGGCAAAACGGTACCGTTTTGTGAAAGGGATTACCGCGCATGACCCTTGAAAGGGATATTTGCGCAAAGGGTCCCTCTCTTCGTATAGCACCGCTTCGTCTAGGCCCTATTTTCGCCTTCTTGTTTTTTAAACATTGGCCTCGTGTTCCATTTCGTTTCGATTTGGTCCTCTTGAAGCACAGTGCATCAAGGCAGGATATTTTCCCATGCGGTCCTTCTTGGTTCATGCCACACTGCCCTCGCCAAAGACATTTTTTATTAACTAAATTGTACCTTTTAATTTTATTTTAACGACAATCAAGTCCTTTTATTTTAACTCTTTATTTATTCATTTATTCAGTTAATGATTTAGTTATTTATTATTTTATTCGCTTATTTATTCGCTTATTTTGCCATTGGTATTGTTCATTTATTTATTTATTTCTCATTCTCATATATTATTGCTTATTATTCATTATTATACCCTATTTTTCATTATTATTTTATTGTTACACATTTATTTGTTTATTTCTTACTCCTCTCTTAGAAATCCAAAATAGTATATATATATATATATATATCTCTTACCTCTTTATTTTCGTTATTCGTTATTGTTATCCTTACGATTGTTTTCAATATTATTATTACTATTATTATTGTCTTTATCATTACTTTTGTTATTTTTACTACTATTAGGGTTACTATTATTATTTATTATCATTCGTTTACTAACGTATTTTCATTATATTTTTATTATCTCATATTTTTGTTGTTATTATTATTATTCTAATATTTTTAAACTATTGTATATAGTATCTCTTTATCGATTCGCTATAGGTCCATATTTTTGTTATTATTTATTTGCTATGGGCTTATGTTTTGCAACCATTTTCTTTTGCTCTATTTATTAGTCTAGTGATTTATCATTTTTCACTTATTATTATTATTATTATTTTTTCTTTTTTTATTTATGCCTTTATACTATTATTGTTGCCATCATTTTTATTCTATCATGCACGTTGGCATTGAAGTTCATTTTTCATTTTACTACGATCATATCATATTTTATTCGATTTTTGAAATGAGCAAATACTCCGTGTTCTAAGACCCGAAAGAAGATCGTACCCTAACTTACTGGGTTCCGGTTTTTCTCGTTTATGTTAAAAAACGGGATATCTCTTTTAGAATGGCAATTTAAAACAAAAATACTTAATCTCGAAAACTCGAAATGTCGCGCCCTAACTTACTGGACTCGACACTTAGATACTCGAGATAAGTTTCTTTTCTAAAATAGAGGCAATCTTCCGTATTTGAAATCTCGGGAAATCGAGCCCTAACTTACTGGGTTCCGATTTCTCATTTGACGAATAACGAAAGATCCTCTTCAAATAAAAACCAAATTTCAAAAGCGAACTTAGTTTCGGAGTTTAAAGTATTGTGCCCTAACTTCATCGGACGTGATGCTTTACCTCTTGAAAATAAGAAAGCCTTAACGCCCTTCCAACTTTAAAAGTAAAAAGCATTGTATTTTCAAATCCTTTAAAGTTTTCAACAAATAGGACATCAATCAATCGGTTTGGTACCAATTTTGGGCGTGTCGAGGTGTTAATCCTTCCTCGCATGTAATCGACCTCCGAATCCGTTTTCTCAAAGTTCGTGGACCGAGAAAGCCTGTTTTAGTAAACTAAATATTTTATTAAAACAAAGGTGATCCGATCACACCAAATAAAGATCGGTGGCGACTCCTTTCCTTTTCTTTTTTCAAAAATCGAGTCGACCGCGTCGTTTACCGTTTCACCCCAAAAAATGGTTACGACACTAACAATTAAAAAAAATTATTTATAATATTGACTAGTAATCTATGCTATTGTTTAAACATCTGAATGAGTTGTATCATGAATAAACTAACATCAACTCAGTTAGGCTAACAAATATGATGTGTTTCTTTTTTTTCTTTTATATTTTTATATAAGGGTAATTGTTTGATACACTAAACAATGTACAAGTGAGTTTAAAAACTATATATAAATATATAACTATTGATGTTTGTCAAGGCCACCAAATACAAATTTCCTACGCTCTAACTAAACTAAACAGTAGTATAGAGAAGCAGGGTCGACCTTACAAGGACTAAGATTCCTAATATCATTTTTTGCGTGACAACTTCAAAATTCGTGGCAGTTATTGTGCCTACAACTTGTAACGTGTTGAGTTGAAAATAAAATGAAGGGGTTTTAGTTGATTAAGGTTAAAAATATAAATAGAACAAAATAATAATTGAATTATAAAACCAAAATTAAATAACTGAAATTAAATTAGATAATCAAATATGCAAATTCTTAGCCTTAGACTCGGAATATTCTAGACTCGAGTGATCCTTAAAAGTGAACTTTTCCTTCCAAGCAATAAGTTGGTTATATCGATCAAGGATGTCTTAACCACCAACTCTTCCTTGTGTAGTTGATTTTGGCACGCCCTGCAAATCAACCATTATTGACTATCTAATCACGCAACACGCGTCCGTAATTTAAGATCTCGACAGCCTTGTGATCTACAAAAGCCCAACTCAAATTAATGGCCTCAACCGTGTGGGTTGTTTAAATCCAATCACTATCTCCCTTGACGGAATCCAACTAGCCTTTTCCCACCTGGGCACGCCAACTTGTTCGGGAGAACCCAAACACAGTAGACGACCGTCTCGTTTTCCCAACTGTATGCCAAACTACTCCAACCCAACGTGCACTTTTTGAGTTGAAATTGAATTAACTCTAAGGGACGATTGTAACTATCCCATATTCTAGAGAGATAATGAATATCGTGCTGTAAGGTTTTAGTGCGAGATCATTTCTTACTATTCTCAATTGGAATAATAACCGACCTAAAGCTAAATGGAGATTAGTCGAGCATGAAATTAATCATACTTAATTGGATTATGAGAGTGAATTTCAATAAAAGATAATAGGTGAAAAAGAGAGAGAACTAAAAGGACAATTGCACCAAAGTATAGAAAGAGGAAAGAAATGATAGAATGTTTGATGCAAGAATATATTAATTGCCTTTTTTTTTTTTAAATTAAACTAGGTTCTAATGCCACAATTACAAGTTTTTATACACCTTTTAAGAACCAATTTCACATGATTTACTCTAGAATCATACTTAACAACCAACCATAATATTAGATTTTCTAAATATAGAATTTCTCAAAGTTAAAAGTCTGATATTTTTTATCAGTCCAAAAATAATTATACAATTTTCAATTTAGCCCCCAACTTAATTTTTGTTTCAATTTAGCCCGATTTTGCTTGTTTTTGAACTTTGACACTCCAATTGTGTCCCTAATAAAATTTAAGCAAGAAATCACAAACTTAGTAATATTCTAGTAAAAAATTGATAAAAATTGAGTACATTAAACATGCTATCAACCATCAAACAAATATTTAAATATTTTTAGCTTATTTGAAAAATGAAATGTATGGATAGAGAGAGGATTAAACTATATATATTTGAGAATTAAGTTGCATGGGTGTAGTATTGCTAAGCTTCATAAGTTGGAGTATGATTCGCATTTTAACCAACCAATTACATAATTTAGTAATATAATCGCATTCCACCAAAACTTTCAAATTCAATCTAATTAAAATATAAGAAATAATAAAAAAGAGATAAAATTATATAAAACAAATGAATTTTATAATGATCGATTAAGAGTATAAAATTTTCCTTATATATTGCTTTGCGTTGAGTTTACTTAAGAACAGATGGAAATGAGTTGGTGATATCATTGTCAAAGGACCCCACTCTTCTAATTAATCTAAACTCACAACTTCCTTTGCTTTAACAATGTCAATGCCGTTGTTCTTTGATTGAATGACAATGGATGATCAGAAATGAAATCTAGAACGTTGGGTTGTCTTCTTCTTACGAAATATGACCTCCGTGTCCAATCCGAAGCCGTTAACTTTTCGGACCCGAACCAGCTGCGATCTCTGGAACAAATGAATCAACGGTTTCACGCTGTACAAATCGTTGGCCGAGTATTTGTCAGCACGCGTTGACAACGCCACGTGCAACACGCACACACCATCTGGCTTCAGCGTCCGCTCGATCTCGCTAACGAACTTCCGCGGGTAGAGCGCGTGGTCGAACACGTTGGAGAACTCGAAATCGAACGTCTCGTTGTCGAATGGTTGGTTATGGAAGTCTCCTTTCAAGACGAGCGGCGGGGACGGCACGAGATCGATGCCGACAGAGTCGGAGACGCCGACGCGTTTGAGAGCCTCGACCTCTTGGCCGACTCGAGCGCCGATGCAGAGGGACTTGGAAGAGTTAGAGAGGAGGTTTTGGAGTTGTAGTTCACGGAAGAAATTGGAGAAGACGTGGATTTTCCGGTCCCAGTCACGAGTTATCCATATTTTCCGTAGCTTTGGGTTGAGGGTTTTGTTGAGTTGGCGTTGGATGTAGGCGTCGTAGGAGGTGTAGCCAGGTCGGATTTTGAGGTCTACCTCGGAGGCAGAGGAAGCGTGGGTGGTAGCAGCGGTGGTTGTGAGGAATGATGTTAGGGAGTGGCGACTCTGATTAGAAAAGAAGAAGAAAAGGATGAGGAATGGAAGGGAGGCGAAGGTGAGAAAGTAGTATTTTAGCAATGGAGGTTTCGTTTTAGCCGTCTTCATGCCTGCATGAAACACCACCCCCAACAAAGGTGTACTTTGCCTTGGGCAATGCGTGTTGAGAGGAGGGGGGATGTTGGAGAAATTGGATTAAATGTAGGAGCAAAAGCGGAATAAAATAAATATTACTTTCCGGCTCAACAGTGACAAAATGACAAGGGGAATCGTAGTAGTGCTCTCAAAGTGGCTGTTTTTTTCATTAACTCAATGCCAATTATTAATTATTATTAAAAATTATCGTATTTTTTTTCATTATGGTCTAAATTATTAACTTGAAACCCCTATGGTTGTTTGCAAATTAATATGGTTTTCCATTGCATGATTTATATATATTCATTAGTTGAGGTTGAAGGTAACCCGTCCAAATTTGAAGGATCGATAAAAAAACAGAAAGGTTTAGATAAAATATAAAATTTAAAAAATAGATTTGAATAAAATTTAATGTTTGCTTTCTATATGGGTTGGCCTTAAGTAAGATTTTTTGGCTTATACTCAGTCAGGCTCGGTCTGAATATATTATTATAAAAATATTGTATTAATTATATATGTTAAATAATAATTATATATATTGTATATATTTATAAATCACTAACATAATAACAATTATATCCATTATATAAAACCTAAAAAATTTACTCAACTAAATAACTCAACTCAAAATATAAAATTTTAAAATTATACTTAATACAATAAAATATTTATTATATTTATTTGTTTTAATATAATAAAATATTTTTATATTTATGGTAATTTTTTAATATAAATAATTTTTAATATGTTAGAAAATTTTATTTTAGTCTTTTTAGTACATTTGGTGTATTATATTAAAAAATTTAAATAAAAATTTAATCTAAAAAATTAAATATGAACGAGTACAATGAGTCCAAATTTATTTTTCTTAAACTAAGTCGAACTTAAATAAAAAAATAAATTTATTTTTCAAATCAAACCCGAACTTAAAAATTAACCTAAATACATTGTATAAGCCCCGCCTAACTATTAACAGTGTAACACATAAATAAAGAGACTCTGTTTATGGTGCATTCTATATCTGAAATTTGGAAGAAGCAACAAAATTTATTATCTATTTTGAAAGTGGACTATTATTTAGTATACTAAAAAAATAAAAATTTTCATAAATAGCATCAGAATCATTTACAAATATTTTAAAACAATTTCCTTATGTCCACAACCAAAAAAAATAAAAATAAATAAAAGAGAGAGTGGTGGCACTATTAGGGAGTTGGTCGGGTTGGACTTGGTCGCTGTACATTTTATACACAAAATATTTTGAGATCAACACGTGTAAAAATGTAATAATCTCGTGCAAATCATGAAACTCAATCCCTATTTCTATTCCAGACATACTTTATATATATAAATATTCAACATTGAATCTCCAACACCCTTGTCATTGCCACCAAAAATTAAAAACACTTGCATATTAATATAAATACAATAAAATATAAAAATAATAACAAAAGTCGAGATATTGTGTGGCAATTACTCACCTTATTCCTTCATTATGTGATTGGAGATTTGATTTTCGCTCATGAAAATTAAGTATATTTCATGATCACTTAATCATTTATCTTTTCAGAGAGTACTCGTAAAAAAAAAAAGAAAAAAAAAGAAATAGAACAATATTTTATGTACTATTATAAGTTCCATGCACCATCAACGAACAGTAACATGATACATTTAGGGGCGTAGCTGGGGGGGCTGACATGGTCCCCGGCCCCCCTAAAATGTACAATTATAATTTTGGCCCTTAAAATTTTTTAAAAATTTTAAATTAGTAAAGGTAAAATTACACTTTGGCTCCCCTAAAATTATAAAAATTAGATTTAATTCTTTACAAATTATAAAAATATAAACTATAAAAATTAAAATTTTATCCGCCCTCCTAAAAATTCTTCTAACTTTGCCCTGGATACATTATTATTAAATTAAACAAAAATAAAAGACTTGTAAATAAATACTAATAATTTTATTTAAACATAATTAAATATTAAATGTAACTATTATAAATAAATATTAACACCTATCGTATTTAGGATTTTGAATCTAAAATTTAAAGTGATAAGTTTAAAATTCAAAATTTTAACATTTATTTATAATTAATTATTATTTTTACGTTTATATTCTTCCAATAAATACAGTAAACTTAAATATGATTCATAAAGCTAATTAAAACTTATTTTAATTATTTAAAATTTGTGAGTTCCAACGTGTTTGAGCATATAATAATTTTCACTTAAGAAATTAAGGTTATAGATAATTTAGATATTATATTAAAATATGACCAATAAAACATATTTAATTATATTCTATATTTTAACAAACAAAAAAATATCTATTGTTACCTAATATAAAATTAAGTTTGCTATCACTTTGTGCAATCACTTGATGTAGTAATATTCATATATACATTGGAGGTGGAGATTGTGGGACAAATTTTGTAAAATTAAAACGGTTATAAAAATAATGTAAATTACTTTATACATTACACCAAAATAGATTTTTAGCGGTATTTTTAATGGAGTTTTAATAAAAAACGCCGTAAATATTATACATTAGCGGTGTTTAAAAGAAAATGCTACAAAAAGTTGAGTAATAGCGGCGTTTTTGGCCCAAACGCCACTAAAAAGGAGCAATAGCGGCGTTTTTTGCACAAACGCCGCGATAGATCTGAGCACTAGCGGCGCTTTCGTAAAAATGCCGCTATAGATCTGAGCATTAGCGGCGCTTTCATAAAAATACCGCTATAGATCTGAGCATTAGTGGCGTTTTTATAACCAAAATTTTGTCGTTTATTTTTTGAGCTTTAGTGGCGTTTTTATAAAAAAGCGTTGCAAAAAAAAAATTATTTTAGGGTTTAGGGTTTAAATTTAAGGTTTAATGTCTATGGTTTAGAGTTTTAGGGCTTATGATATAATTTTTATTATTTTGGGTTAAGAGTTTATGTTTTATAGTTTAGGATTTAGGGTTTGGGGTTTGGGGTTTAGAGTTTTATAATTTAGGTTTGGGGTTTAAGGTTTAAGGACACTGTTTGAAAACTGAAAAACATTTGGAATTTACTGAGGTTCACGCCATTTCGTACTACACCCATATTATTTAATATAAGATTATAAAATATATGTTTTGTACTACACTAACATTGGCCACATGAATTCTCAAAAATTTGGTCTTGGATTATGGTTTAAGGTTTGCGATTTAGAGTTTAGTGTTCAGGTTTTATGGTCTAGATTTATAGTTTGGGGTTTTAATTTTAGGGTTTAGGGTTTGGTGTTTGTGGTTTAGGATATAATATTTATGGTCTAGGGCTTATTATTTAGGGGTTAATCTTGGATTTTTAGAATATAAATAAAATAAGATAAATATAAATTATTATTTTAAAATATATATATATCAAAATGGGTTAAATCCCAAAAGCATACATGAACAATGGTTTAGTGTGCAATTGTATATATTAACTTTAATTTGATCCAGATCTTGTAAAATATTAACACAATTATTGATATAATTAACATCATTTTTATTTATATATTGCATACATAAAATTTATAATTATTCAATATAAAAATATATTGATGTATTTATATTTTAACATAATGTGTATGATTAAATCAAAATTAAAGTTTCAAAAATAAATTTAAACCACAATTAGAATTTCACATCTAGAATTACACATTAAACCAAAATTCAAATATAATTACGAGATGTATCTATATCAAAATTTAGGTGTATACATATAATTAAATGCCATTTATATAAAAATCTAAACAACTAATGCAGACCATACTTAAAAGAATAATGTTGATGTAAAAAGAAAAAAAAAAGAAATTCTTAAAAGAGTTGATAATGGTAATTAAAATTTTAAAATTTAATAATAAAAATTAAAAATAAAAATTAAATATTTAATATTTTAGTTAAAATTTTAATATTCAAAATAAAAATTTCAAAAATTAACGGATATCAAGACAAAAATTTTGAAAGAAAAAATAGAAAAAATATGTTAAAAATGAAAAAATTAAAATTGATCAACAAAAAGTTAAGGTAAAGTTTGCAAAACTTTGCAAAACGGCGCCGTTTTTAAATGGTTCTTAGTGGCGTTTTTGATAAACACCGCAAATATGTTACACAAGTTTGCAAAACTCTGATGTTTTATCGCGGTTTTAGTGGCGTTTTTAGGAAAAAACGCCGCAAATATGTTACACAATTTTGCAAGACAGTGCCATTTTATCGCGGATTTAGTAGCGTTTTTACAAAAAGTGTCAAAAATATGTTACACAAGTTTGCAAAACGCTGCCATTTTAATTAGTGGCACTTTTTATAAACGCCACAAAATTTAATTAACCTAAACGTCACCGTTTTAATTAGCCATTGCCTTTCTTCTCTTTCCCTCTTCGGCCGACTCCCCCAATTTCTAATCCCTAACAGCCAATTCCTTTCTCCCCTTCTCCACTCCAACACCCACTGACCACCACCATATCTTTCACCAGTCAGCACCAATCCACCGGCATTAGTTGCCGGATTTGTGAAAATCGACAAGGAATTTTAGAGTAGAGGCATGGAATTTGTTTTCCAATTATTTTATTCTCTAATTGTTTCTTCTTACATTTAGATGACAGTGGTGTTCTCCGCCCTTGTTGATTTTTTTTTCTGCAGGTGAAACATCGGGTACTACTGCTACACTGGTATTCACATAACCCAGGCATCGCATGACCATTTCCTCTTCAGAAAATTAACGGCTTCGCAGTGTCATGTTTTATTGCATTGCTTGCAAAGAGTAGAGGTCGAACCAGGGCATACTGTCGTTAAACAGGTTACTATTTGCACTTAGTTTCATTTGTTGCTACTATTTCAAGTGTAACACTAATTATATCTAAATTGAGTAATTTTTGGGTATGAGAAATAATTGTGAATTTTTTGGGATTTGGTTTTGATTCGGGAAAGATGGAGCTTTTGCTTTAAATAGTGTTTTTGTTAGCCAAAAAAAGGTAGTATGGAAGTGAACTTGGTTAAGTTACTCATGGTGCATGCACAAAATATTGTTCTTTTCTGTTTAAATTGATGTTTGGAACTTAATAATCTTTTCTTTTCTTTTTTTGGTATCAATTTGTGGTTGTGGGGATTTTTAGTGCATGGAAAGTAACTAATAGTATTGAGAATTCTGTTGAAACTAGATCTGAGTATTATCGCTCTCTTGGGATTGAGATAGACTATGTTTTTAGAGATTTTGTTACTTTGAGTCTTAACCCATGGAAAGATGACAACATTGTTGTGTCATGGGTTTTACTATTTGTAAGTTTTTGACTAAAGAAAACTACATTTTACCGAATCCAGGAAATATTTTGCAATGGTTTACTTGTACAAATGGGTTATATCATGGCAGGCTTCCAAGCAAATGGGTTTGGCAGAAAGTTGGTTAGCTTATGAGTTGAGTGATATAAGAGTTGGTGATGTTTCTATGAAACATAGAGTTCAGTGATTTGCTGATACATATTTGACCTTTTTGATATTCAGTTTAAATTAATATGGTCCATTTCAGTAATTCAATGATATATTTTTTCAGTTTAAATTAATATGTCTTTAGGATTTTATGCTTCTATTTTTTCTTTATTTCAAGTCATATATTTTCTGTAACACCCCAAACCCGGCCCAAACACCACGACCGGATCTGGCATGCCACTAAAAAAAGTTAATAAAACCTATCGCGTTTTCGAAAAATATCTTTTTCTTGTGTTTAACCTTTTTATTCGGGAAAACTAAATGGTTGAATAAGTTGTAAAAGATATACATTTTATATTAATGCCTTAGTTTAATTAAAACGTAAAATTAAAATGCCTAATAATAATAAAAGCCCAAACTTAAACTGTTACGAAATAAAAACTAGTGGCCGATGGCCTCATTACAATGATACTTTAAACCCATTAAATAAAAATATAAAATAATAAACTAAAGTCTTTTCTTTCCTGAATCCAAATGTTCTTTTGCATGGCCACCTTGCGCTCCTCTCCAGCCCGGTCCGATGCACTAAGTGCTACATGAAAATATTAAATAATAGGTTAAGTCGTGAGACTCAGTGTGCAACCCTCATGCACCATTAGATTTGGGCCTTAACCCCACAGAACAGAATAACAGATTAGTATATATAACAAAAGTTATGCAAGCCCAACCCAAATCCTAGGTTTCCATCCGCTACAAGCCACCCGTACCATCCATTCACACCATTGAGGATTTCTACAATCAACCCACACCGCTACACGCCATTGATGGCAGTCATGCTGCTCATCGTCAGATCATGACAATAGCCATTACAACAGATCATGGCAAAAAGCCACTACAATAGATCATGGCATAAGCCACTACAACAGATCATGGCATAAGCCACTACAACAGAACACTTCCCCTTTCATCAATCCCAACCCCATGCAATCACAGAAATCGGCATACTTATCACATATAACATCTTAACAGAAACATTCACTTTAGGAATGACTGAGATCACTAACTTGGTGGTTCGCTTTTACCTTCCTCGGGTTTCAACCATTATGCCGGGATTTTAGCTTTTAACAGAATATAGCAGATTTATATACATGTATTAACAAACAATCTAGATGGTGTGGAAAGTTACACACCTGATAACGTGTAGTACTACTTTCTATGTTGATACCCTCGCTAATCTGATCTACTGCCCTTTGTCTAAACCTTGCTCAAAAGCCGGAAGAACGCAAGGATAAGGCCTCTCCTATATTCGGCCAAGGGTTAATAGATACCCGAATCTACATGCTTAAAATTAGCAGATATCCTTTCCTTAAATTCCCGAAAGTAACACGATTCGAGTGCTACTGAAGTCTGACTTAGAAATCTAAGCGATTGACTCCCCTTCAAATCCCGGAATGCACAAATTAAAGAAAACACCCGATTAGTTAACCATATAGCCATTCGGCTAAGATCTCTAAAAAGCTAAAAAAGACTGAAATCTCATGAATCGACACTTACCCTGAGTTTTCTTCAAGATTTCGCACAAGCAGACACGTCAGAGAGAATTCGGCAAACACAGGAGATGAGATCAAGGGATTTCGGCTTTTATGAAAATCCCAGAGAAGATGAACTGATGCGCTTTTAGCTTTTAGAAGATCTGAGTAAAGTGTTTCGGCTTTGGCTTAGAAAGAAAGTAAAAAGAGATCAAGGAAAGGCTTAGAGATTTGGGCTACAAGAACAAACAAGAACGTAGTTTCGGCTTTTAGTGAATGGGAGAAGAATAACAATGGGGATCAAAAGATTAGGCTAGAAGGAGGTTTCAAAGAAAAAGAAAAGGGTGAGGGAGGTGGTGATTTTCGGCTTCTGGAAGAGAAAAGATGAGAAAAGAAAAACAACTAAGATGGCCTTCAGATTTTCGGCACAAAGAAGGAAGAAAAGAGTAGGGTTCAAATGCCGGAATTGATGAACTATCCCCCCCTTATTTATAGAAATTTCGGCACCCCCTATGGCAATTAGAAACTGATTTCTTTACTCCTTTAGGTGATGGAATTTTGGCTAACACTTGCCTTCCTGATAGATCCTCATCCTATCCCTTATCCCTATCGAACACCCATCCAAACGAGACCTACATCACACCACTTCCTCCCTCCTTTATCAGCTTATATCACATATATTTTAAACACTAAAATCCTAAATTTTAGCCTTGTGCCGTCCCTTTCTAGCTTCCTCTTTAGGTGCCGAATTTGGCCCAGAAACATGGGCTCCAAGTGGCCAAAACTTGGGCCTCCTCCTTTGCCATTAACGCCAACTCCCTTTCCTCTTAGCGGCGCCATTTTGCCACTGGCCACAAGCCCATAATGTTAATTAACCTACCAAAACTTTATTTAAGCCCTTGAGTGCCTAACGGAATATTTCGTCAAGGCCTCAACCCATTCTTGAGCCCAAACTGAACCTCATTTGTGTCCTCTCTTCTCTTAATCAACTTATGAGGCCTCATGCCTGAGACTAGGGTCCACTAAGTAAGAACATAAATTTTTCCTATGGTCTCCCCTAACTCTAAGGCTTCAAATAATCCCGATAATACCTTAATATTATTATTCTAAGTGCTACACATACATATTAACTCCCATGCACAGAAATTAAAAGTTTCAGGATTTTTGGGGCGTTACAACTCAATAGGCCCAAATCTAAATTCGGGATGTTACAGTTCTATCCCCTTAAAGAAATTTCATCCTCGAAATTTTCAACTAACTATCAATTGTACTACCCAAGTCTCATCACTACGCTCATTGCAAGACTCTAATTTAAAAAATAAACACTCAATATACTACAAGAGGTACGCACCATTATTCGCATCTGGGCGTCTTCGTCCCCTTGTACTCATTCTTTTGATCGACGTTTATCTGATTAAGAATTTTATGAATAATTAATTCTTCCCACTTATTAACCGCGGACAATCTTATGTAAAATCATTTCGATAGTAGTTCTTTCGAATTCGATCCTATCTACAGTTTCAGTCTCAAGTTTACTTCATAATTCTAGAACCCACATACATTCACACATCAACATACAGAAAACATCCATGAATCTACATTCAAGGGGTATTTTCGTCATTTCACTACCTGGGTCTTTTCGTAATTTCATCCTCTGTGGTTTCTTTGTAATTTGATGAATAGAGTTTCGGGTAATTTTGAGATAAAGGTATATTTTAAAATAGGGGTATTTTTGGGAATTTTGATTCTAAAAGAGATAGTGGCATTTTGGTGATGTTTCAAAATAAGGATATTTTGGTAATTTTACAATCTGAGGTATTTCGATAATTTTGCAAAATAGGGGGTATTTTGGTAATTTTGTAAATTAAGGATATTTTGGTCATTTTACAAATCAGGGGTAATTTAGTAATTTTACAAATAAGAGATATTTTGGTCATTTTACAAATCAAGGATATTTTGGTCATTTTACGAATTAGGGGTAATTTAGTAATTTTGAAAAAAAAAGGGTGGCTGGTCCCTTTTGGGTTTTAATTATAACTTTTGGCCTGTTAACAAATCCTCGTGGCTAAGGTGAACAACACTGCGCACTGTAGGATTCCAATAAGAGGAGGTGAGTCACTAGGACTGCTAAGTACTGTGCTCTTCCGGATCCAATCCTAGACATGCGTATGCCTGTTGCCATACCCTAACCTAGCGATTTGTTCACGGGTTTGTTTGGATAGATTAAGTCTTATGAGGTTTAAGAAGTTGTTTAAGCTAAGCCTAAAGTCCATCAAGTTCTAATTAAAATAATCTACGTTCCTTAAAGCCCATCAAGCCCACATACAGATATATATATATCACACAGTGAGTTCAGAATACTTACCTGACAGACTTGGGCTGGAGGCGCAGGTGCCATGCCGAGAAAACAACCCTGTACTATTTATAAACATGCATGTTTTTAAAACCAATCTTTAGAAAATGTTTTGAGCCCAAAAACCCCCAAAGCTGAGTTTTGAACCGGGCTCTGATACCAATTTGTAACACCCCAAACCCGACCCAAACACCACGACCGGATCTGGCATGCCACTAAAAAAAGTTAATAAAACCTGTCGCGTTTTTGGAAAATATCTTTTTCTTGTGTTTAACCCTTTTATTCAGCAAAACTAAATGGTTGAATAAGTTGTAAAAGATATACATTTTATATTAATGCCTTAGTTTAATTAAAACGTGAAATTAAAATGCCTAATAATAATAATAATAAAAAAGCCCAAACTTAAACCGTTACGAAATAAAAACTAGTGGCCAATGGCCTTATTACAATGATACTTTAAACCCATTAAATAAAAATATAAAATAATAAACTAAAGTATTTTCTTTCCTGAACCCAAATGTTCTTTTGGATGGCCACCTTGCGCTCCTCTCCAGCCCGGTCTGATGCACTAAGTGCTACCTGAAAATATTAAATAATAGGTTGAGTCGTGAGACTCAGTGTGAAACCCTCATGCACCATTAGATTTGGGCCTTAGCCCCACAGAATAGAATAACAGATTAATATATATAACAAAAGTTATGCAAGCCCAACCTAAATCCTAGGTTTCCATCCGCTACACGCCACCGTACCACCATTCACACCATTGGGGATTTCTACAATCAACCCACACCTTCTACGCCATTGATGGCGGTCATGTCGCTCATCGTCGATCATGGCAATAGCCACTACAATGATCATGGCAAAAGCCACTATAATGCATCATGGCATAAGCCACTACAATGATCATGGCATAAGCCACTACAATGTAACACTTCCCTTTCATCAATCCCAACCCCATGCAATCACAGAAATCAGCATACTTATCACATATAACATCTTAACAAAAACATTCACTTTAGGGATGACTGAGATCACTAACCTGGTGATTCGCTTTTACCCTACTCGAATTTCAACCATTATGCCGGGATTTCACTTTTAATGTAATATATGATTTATATACATGTATTAACAAACAATCTAGATGGTGTGGAAAGTTACACACCGATAACGCTGTAGTACTACTTTCTATGTTGATACCCTTGCTAACTGATCATCGCCTTTGTCTACAACCTTGCTCAAAAGCCTGAAGAACGCAAGGATAAGGCCTCTCCTATATTCGGCCAAGGGTTAATAGATACCCGAATCTACACACTTAAAATTAGCAGATCTCCTTACCTTGAATTCCTGAAAGTAACACGGTTCGAGTGCTACTGAAGTCTGACTTAGAAATCTAAGCGATTGACTCCCCTTCAAATCCCGGAATGCCGCAAATTAAAGAAAACACCCAATTAGTTAACCATATAGCCATTCGGCTAAGATCTCTAAAAAGCCAAAAAGACTGAAATCTCATGAATCGACACTTACCCTGAGTTTTCTTCAAGATTCGACACAAGCAGACACCTCAGAGAGAATTCGGCAAACACAGGAGATGAGATCTAGGGATTTCGGCTTTTATGAAAATCCCAGAGAAGATGAACTGATGCACTTTCAGCTTTTAGAAGGTCTGAGTAAAGTGTTTCGGCTTTGGCTTAGAAAGAAAGTAAAAAGAGATCAAGGAAAGGCTTAGAGATTTGGGCTACAAGAACAAACAAGAACGTAGTTTCGGCTTTTAGTGAATGGGAGAAGAATAACAATGGAGATCAAAAGATTAGGCTAGAAAGAGGTTTCAAAGAAAAAGAAAAGGGTGAGGGAGGTGGTGATTTTCAGCTTTTGGAAGAGATAAGATGAGAAAAGAAAAACAACTAAGATGGCCTTCAGATTTTCGGCACAAAGAAGGAAGAAAAGAGTAGGGTTCAAATGCCAGAATTGATGAGCTAACCCCCCTTATTTATAGAAATTTTGGCACCCCCTATGGCAATTAGAAACTAATTTCTTTACTCCTCTAGGTGATGGAATTTTGGCCAACACTTGCCTTCCTGATAGATCCCCATCCTGTCCTTTATCCCTATCAAACACCCATCCAAACGAGACCTATATCACACCACTTCCTCCCTCCTTTATCAGCTTATATCACATATATTTTAAACACTAAAATCCTAAATTTTAGCCTTGTGTCATCCCCTCCTAGCTTCCTCTTTAGGTGTCGAATTTGGCCCAGAAACATGGGCTCCAAGTGGCCAAAACTTAGGCCTCCTCCTTTGCCATTAACGCCAACTCCCTTTGCTCTTAGTGGCGCCATTTTGCCACTGGCCACAAGCCCATAATGTTAATTAACCTACCAAAACTTTATTTTAAGCCCTTCAGTGCCTAACAGAATATTTCGTCAAGGCCTCAACCCATTCTTGAGCCCAAACTGAACCTCATTTGTGCCCTCTCTTCTCTTAATCAACTTATGAGGCCTCATGCCTGAGACTAGGGTCCACTAAGTAAGAACATAAAATTTTCCTATGGTCTCCCCTAACTCTAAGGCTTTAAATAATCCCGATAATACTTTAATATTATTATTCTAAGTGCAACACATACATATTAACTCCCATGCACAGAAATTAAAAGTTTCGGGATTTTTGGGGCGTTACAACCCAATAGGCCCAAATCTATTAGGCCCAAATTCGGGATGTTACATTTTCTTTCAATTTACACAATGAGTACAGATATTCCACCCACTATAGTTACTATATACTGATATATCTTTTATCAATTTTCAATCATTACTACTTGAAGACTAAACATGTATAGTTTACAAAGTATTGTTTGATGAGTACTGCATTTTATAAATGTGTATATATATATATATATATATATATATAAACTTAATCTCCTTTTGGTTTCATGAAACAGATTCATTTTCATTTTCATAGATTATCGAACTAACATTTTCTTTTAACCATTGCCGAATGCCATTCCTGTTTGGCCGATAGATTATCTTCAAGGAAGTATGTCTATTTTCTTACTTTTGGTTTCCATAGTAAGTTTTTTTTAACTACCACTTAATAGTTGTCAACCAAAAGACGAATACACTACCAACAATCGACCTGAGTTATCTAACCCTATCCAAAACACTTTAAAAAACAAATTATCATATATTTAATTTTTTGTAAAAATCACGTATAATACATACCCCATGTCGAAACCATTTTAAAATCGTGTTTTCAAAAATGGGGATTGACTTTAAAAACAAAGTGGGAGTCGCCACCAATCTTTTTTACTTAGGTGTGATTGGATCACCTTGTAAAATGTTTTATTTTAAAACATTTGATTTTGGTCCGTGAAAACAAGAAAATAGGTTCGGGAGTCGGTTACGTATGAGGAAGGGTTAGCACCCTCATAACGCCCAAAAATTGGTACCTAATCGATAAAATCATGTCCGAATGTTGAAAATAAAGAAAATTAGAAAATATGGTCCTTTTATTAGAAAGAAAATCAAGACTTACTTATTACAAAGAAATAAAGTATTTTACCCAATAAGTTAAGGTGTAGCACCTCATGACTTTGAAATTAAGCTCGTCTTTATTTTTGAAAATTCCTACCTCAAGATGCAAGACGTCGAACCCAATAAGTTAGGGCAAAACGCTTTGAATTCCCAAGAATAGGTTTTTTTGATTTGAAATTGGTAAATCTCAGCTTTTTTCTTAAATATATATAAAAAAGGGGATATGTAATACCTAAAGTTTCACGAGAAAAATCGAACCCAATAAGTTAGGGCAAAATTCTTCTCGAAATTCCCCAAATATCACATATCACCATATTTTAAAAATCCTTTGATTTAAAAACTATTTTTATAATAAAAAAAATGGTATGAGTAAGACATATAATAATACATTATAACATACATATCAATTCAACCTAATTGCAAATTATATTAATAATAAATAATCAATGAATAATATAAAAAAAGTTAAAGTAATATTAAACAAATATAAAGATACTTAATAATAATCATAATACATAATAAATAATATAAAATAACTAATAATAATATATAAAGATTATACACAAAAAAATTAGCAAATAATATGTATAATAATTTTAAAAAGACATTTATGTACATAATATATTAATCATAAAAATTATATAAATAAAATAGATTATACATTATAATAGACTTTATACAAAAACAAAATAAAAAAATATAATACTATATAATATATAAATTAAAAAACATAATATAATAAATAATATATAATAATATAAAAATTATTAAACTAAGTAAAATAATATATAATAATTAAATATATAAAATAATACATATAAAGTATATATATATAAACTATTAATAAATTAATAAATATAGAAAAATAATATAAAACATGATAAAACAATTAAAATAATTTAAAATAAAATAAATTAAGTAAATTAAAAAATAAATAAGGAAACAGGGGTTAAACAGCAATTAAACAGATTAAAAGGATTGAATTAAAATGCGCATTAAAACACAGGGGTTAAAATGGAAATGAAGCCTTTCTTAAAACGGTAACATTCTAATTTTAGCCTTCAAAGAGCCTGTGGGATTAAATTGGAACACAATTAAACCTTTAGGGCCTAATTAGAAAATAAAACAAATGAAATTAAAAGGGATTGAAAAATATAAAATTGCGGAGGGACTAAAATGGTTATTAGACCACTAGTATAAAAAAAACACGCGATCTTTTTACCCATCGGGTCGACGCACGGATCCTGAGTGAAATGGCGCTGTTTTGGCGCAAAAGGGGCTGGTGCAAAATGGTGTCGTCTGCATAAGGCTATATAAGTGAGTTTTTTAGAAAAAAAATTCATTTTTATCATTCATTTTTTAAAAAAAAACAGAGGGTTTCCCCTCAAATGCTCTCTGGCCTTCGCCTTGGCTCCGACGGACCTCGAACATTGAATCTCAGCACCACCTCTCACGCGCCTACGCGCCATCACCCACGGCGGCACTTAGGTATGAAATTCCGTCCCTTTCTTATTTTAAAAACTGTTTTGCATGAAGATAAGTACAAATCGAAAGAAAAATAAAAAAATAATATATAAAAAAACGAAAATCACCCCTGTTTGGTATTTTATTTCTGTATAACTTTAGTATTTTTTTTTGCGTATGTATATCCGTGTATCCTCCCCTTTTTACAGATTACATGGGTTTTTATACCCGAAAAACAAAGAAAAGAAAAGGAAAGAAATATTTTCTTTTATGATCCGCTACTGCTTTTTCTCGTTCTGCTTTGGTTTGTTTCCTTTTTTACAGGTTGATGGCGGAGATCTCGTGGTGATGAGGCATCATTCGGGCGCGTTGATGGTGGCATGGTTCACGGCGATAAAGGCTGCGCGACGCTTGATCTGCTGAGGCGCCTAGGGCTTGCGGCGCCTAGGGTTTCAGAAAACCCTAGGCCACTGGAGCTGTTTATGTTTTTGGGCCTTCTTGGGCCGTGTTAACTTGGGTCATGGGTATGTGTTTTGTAATTGGGTCAGGGTGTTGGGTCTGTTTAAGTCTAGGTTAATGGGTAGGCAGTTTTAGGATTAGTTTTGGGCCATTAAAATTGGGCTTGTACTGGACTGTAAGGTCATGTATTATTTTTTTATTGGTTTTCAATGGCCCGAGCAAAATTGGTTATTTACACCCCATATACTAGAATCAGAATCAACTTAATACGAAACATGATAGTCTAAAAATTGAAATGCATCCTTTCAGCTCATTAATTTATTCTGTAAAAATCACATATAATACATGCCACATATACTGTTGAAATATCCTAATGGATGTCAATGAAATCCTTTCAGCTCATTAATTTCAATACAAATGAAATTTAAAATGAACCTTTCTTGAAGATTCTAAAAGAAAGACAAGAGAACCAACTACAAATTGGGTAAGGTGATATCTTCATTTGTGTTATATGTGGTCCTTGATGACATTCCTATTTTTTTCTTTATTCTGAGATAATATGTCTTTTACTGAATATAAGGACCATGTTATAAATTAATATGTCTTTAAGATTCTATGCTTCTATTTTTCCTTTATTTCAAGCCATATATTTTATTTTATTTTATTTGCTTTTGACGATTAAAAAACTGATCCTAGGTTCGAGTCTAACTTATTAAATGTGTGAATTCTTATCCTGATTTATTTTTGTTAATTAGCTAGTTTTGTAGAGATAAATTTATTATTCATTTAGTGATTGATCTATACTAGAGTCTTATTTTACTAAATTATTTTATTTAATTGTTGTTCATATCATCTCACAAGTGTTTCTTGTTTTGGTTTTAGTATTTTGCTTCACTTTTGATCTTAGCTCTTTGTTTATATATGATGTATGATAGCTTCCAATTTTTGTTTCAGTTGATGTTCCGTTTACTTAATTATGATGTAGTAAGATTTTACGATTTTTATTTATATGTAATATTATAATTTTAATCTTGATCATGTTATATAATTTAACTATTTTATATGTACTATTATTGTTGTTATTTGTTACTAAAATTTCAACTATTTTATGTGTATTGCATGAAAAATCGTAGAAGAAGATTACTAGATTTAAGTATTGTCCGAATACTCCAAATTCGGAAGAAGGAAATAGTGAACAACAAATGTTATTGGATCTTCGAATGTGCTTGAGAGGCAGTTGATTTGAGCCTCTGAAATTTCAAAGTAATGTTAAGTTTATTTTACATGTATGTTGACTTTTACTATTGATTCATTTTTCAATTTTAATATAATAATATATCATTTTTCAACTGAAAGTGGTGGGATGCGCAGAGGTCGAGGACGTACGCTACTTAAAGATTTATACGACTTAAATCCTATCGAGCGTGTCAAAGTAAGTAGAAACAGTCATGGCCAGCCTGTTGGATCTGAAGCTCGACTTTTAGCCAGCTATTTGGGCATTGTAGCACGAAATGCCAATATGTTACCCATCAACTACGAATCATGGCGTAACATGCCTGATAGCAACAAAAATCAAGCTCTCGATAATATTAAGGTAACAAAATGTGAATGTAACTTATAATGCTTGGGTTTAAGTTTCATTTATATTTACTTTCTAAACTTGTGTTTTTTTAAGAGAGATTTGCTTTAGAGGTCTCCGATGAGTATATCAAGAAGGCATTGGGTAAAAAATGGAGAGACCATAAAAGCACTTTGAAAAAAGAATATTTTAAGAAAGACATAGGCCTTGAAGAAAAATTACGAAATGTCCCGCCAGGAATGCTGAGGTACCAATGGGAAGATGCGGTTAGATTTTGGAATTCAAAGAAAGGAGAGGTATTATGTACTTCCAAACTCTTATAAATTTTTCAGCTTATAGTATTTACTATATACGTAATAATAATTTCATTGTGTAGGACCGTGAGCGAGTTGGAATAAGCAGTAGGCAAAAACAAAAATTCACGCACACAGTAGCGAGAAGTTTTGCTTGTGTAGCTGAGGCCGAGGTATTATGAATTTATTAATTTTGTCAAATATTAATGACTTTCTACTATTAAAAAATAATTTTACTACTATTAATATATGTAGGAAGTCTCGTCTGGTCAAAAAGTTGGCAGCCTTCAGCTTTTTGACCACATAGGAAGAAAGATGGATCTCCGATGACATCTGAAGCTAGAGAAATTATGGTATATTTACTTAATAAAATTTGATTAATTATAAATATTTATAATGTTTAATTATAATGGTTTAATTCATCGTTAGTAGGTTTAAATAATGTTAAATTATGTTATGTTGCATTCCTTTTTATTATATATTTCGTTTCTAACTCTTTAATTGATTTATTAGGATAAACTAAAGGAGAAGAAGGCGGAGTATGAAGCGATTGCTTCGACTGATAGTTCTGTTAATCTTGAGGACATAGATAATAGAATTATTACTAAAGTTTTGGGTCCTGAAAGGTATGGTCGGGTTTGATTTCAAGGATCTGGTGTTACCCCGACCCAATATTTTGGATCCAGCTCCAAGCAATACATGCCTTTCGGAAGTCAAGCTCAAGCTGAAGTTCAGAGGTTAAGAGACTAGATAGTTCAGATGCAAACGAGCACAGTTGAGCAAATTGCCGAGGTTCAAAGAAAATATGAAGAAATCCAGCAAAAACTTATAGCGGATGCAAGAAGGAGGGAGGCGTGGCAGAGGCGAGAGGCGGAGGCGAGAAAGCGAGTAGAAAATACGATGAGCTCCAGGTACAGCTGCAACATATGATGAAGATGTTCCAGCAGTCGCAAAAGCCGCCATCTTAGACATTTGTTTTCTCGATGTAAGAATATTTTTTACATTGTCACATTTAACATTATTGTAAGAATAGTTGGAGTTATTCTTCATTTATTAATTTACATCATATATCTTTCGTTGATTTAGATTTGATGTTTTTGGTTGGATTTAATGTAGGAAGGGTTGGATATTGATAAAAAAGGTCAATTGCAAATATGTAAAAATTAGCGGCGTTTGTAGACAAAGCGCCGCTAAATGTAATCACCTTTAGCGGCGTTTACAATAAAAGGCGTCGCTAAAGGTCATGACATTTAGTGGCGTTTTCCAAAAAAGCGCCGCTAAAGGTGATGACTTTTAGCGGAGTTTGATGAAAAAGCGCTGCTAAAAGTCGTGGTATTTAGCGGCATTTGTTCGGGAAGCGCCGCTAAAGGTCATGACCTTTAGCGACGATTTTTTTATAAATGCCGCTAAAAGTCATGATCTTTAGTGGCGTTTTTTTTAAATAAACATCGCAAATTTTAGCGGTGTTGTCTATAGCAACTTTTTTTGCGGTGCTTGATATTAGTGGCGCTTAAAAGCGCCGCTAAAGGCTTAAAAAAATACCGCTAAAAGTCTGTTTTGGTATAGTGATAATATTAACAATTAAGAAAATAACGTATAATATTAACCTACAAATTTTTTTAGGGACAAGGAGTTGTGATTGTGAAGCTGACAAATATATATATATATATATATATATATTGTAAATATGTCTTTTTTAGATTATCTCTATCACTTAGATGATGATATGTAATTTTAATTTTCAAATTTGGATTGATTAGAAGTTTGCAAAGTTAAACTCGACTCGACTCTGTAGGTCTCTTTTCGAATTGATTTGTAGCTCACTTTAATACTTTTTTTTTTTTTTCTATTTAAGAGTATAAACACTTAACTTTGTTCAGGATATGCAATTTTGACTTTCGCTTTAAAATTTTCGAGAGATGCAATTTTTTTTATAATCATTTCAATTTTAAAATTAAGTTACTATTAACTTAAATTTAAAATTAGAAATAATTTTGAAATGGATTAGGTCCGAATTTTTCTTAAATTTTTAAAGGTTTGAAAGTAAATTAAATTAAATTAGATTTTATTTATTTTTATTTCAAGCTATTTGAAATTATTTCTAAATTTAGTTTAATTAAAATTTTGAAATTTTGGTAAGAAGAAGGGTGGATATTTGAATATCCATGTTTTTGAAAAATAATAATGAAATCAAAATTTGTTTTTAGAAAATTAAAAACCATCAAACATTTATTGTGCTTAATGTTGAGAAAATGTTTAAATTTAAAACTAAATTAGTTCCCAAACCCGAATCAATTTTAATTTGTTTCCAAAGCCCGCATTAGTTTGCTAAATTTAGAATCAAGCTCAATATTTAAGTAAGTTACGTCGAAACCATTTTTTTAAAAAGGGGTTGACTTTGATTTTGAAAACGAAAACGAATATGGGAGTCGTCACCAATCCTTTTTATTTATGTGTGATCGGATCACCTCGTAATTCATCATTTTAATAAACGTTTAAATTTATCAAAACGATAATTTTTGGTCTACAAAATCTAGAAAACGGGCTCGGGAGTCGGTTACACACGAGGAAGGATTAGCACCTTTGGTACGCCCAAAAATTGGTACCTAGTCGATTACTTGGTGTCTTTAGTGTCGAAAGTTGAAAATTTGAAAAGATTTAAAAAATACGATTCTTTGTAAAAATATTGAAAATTTGTCGAGATAGGGGCATATTTCACGTTAATCGAGAAAGAGAATTACATCGCGTAAGTTAAGACACAATGTCTTAAATTCTCGATACGAGAATAAACCCCAAAAAATTTACTTTGAAATATGTTTGATTATTTCGGTTTTAGAAAGAAATCGTACTCCGTAAGTTAGAACACGACCTTTTCTTAATTCTCGAGAATATTTAAAATTCGTGCTTTAATGTTCGCTTATTCGGATTCATCAAGAAAATCGAAACCTCGTAAGTTAGGGAACGACCTTTCGAATTTCGAAATACGAAAAATTACTGATTAAAAAAAACGAAATTTTATGTAACGGGTAAAGATTAATGTAACACGATTTTGTAGTAAAATGTAAAAAATGAATTACGATACTAATATGCATAGCGGACTAATAATAAATGCGTTAATATAAAATGACAATATGAAAGAAGAAAATAAAATAAGATGAACAAACCAATCATAAAAAAAAAAAAGAAAAAAAATAATGAGCTTAAGAAATTTAAAATTAAAAAAACTAATAATAAACAAATAAATAAATAACTATACATAAAATGTTTTAAAAATAATAATATTACTGGTAATGATAATAATATTAATAATAGTACGAATAATAAATAATCCGGAGTTTTGAAAGCGATAAATAGATAATAAATAATAAATAATAAATAATAATAGAAGCAACAATAAAAATAAAAAAAGTAAAATATGCATATTTTTAAAATGATAATAAATAAAATAATAATAATAAAAGAACAAATAATAAGTGTAATAAAAATAAAAAAACAAATAATAAGAAGTAAATAAAATAATAAAGTAGCAAAAATAACAAAGAAAGGGCTAAATTGAATTTTAAAACAAAAATTTGGGGCGAATCGAAAATAAATAAAAAGGAGAAGGACCAAGTTGAATGCGCGAATAACAAGTAGGGACCAAAATTGGAAATAATCCTCACCCTCCAAAACGCACAGCTTCAAGGTGGACCAAATTGAAAGTCAAAATAAATTATAGGGAAAAAATTAAAAAATAAAAGAAACTTAATTGTAAACAATAAGAAAAAGCGGAAGGGCTAAAAGTAAAAAAAAACTTAACAAAAAATTATTTGTAACCGAGTTTTTTAAAAAAAAACTTTGCTTTTTTCTCTGAAATCCCCCTTTAATCAGCCTTTTTCCGGTTGTCGTTCGCTGCCATCTGCTGTCGTGCACGGCAGTCGGAGCTCCAAAAATTTCCCTTTTTTAGGCGGATCGAAGGTAAAACCCCCCCTTTTTATTATATTTAGATATATATGTGTATGTGTGTATAACAGTTTCGAAAAAGAAAAAGTAAAGAGAAAAAAAACTTTAAAAAATAAAAACCCTAGCACCTTTTTAATTCGATTTTCCTATTCAACTCCTTGTTTCTTTTTTATTGTTTGTGTATCTGAACTTGTTTTTCGTTGTATTCAAAAAATCTTTGTTTTCTTTTTGAATATCAATCGGTTTGTAAAAAAATACAAACGGTTTAGGTGGCTTTTTATAGCCTTTTACATTTGTTTTTTTTATTATATCTGTCATTTTCATTGCAGGCAAGTGGATGGTGCAAGTGGCGGTGGCAGGCTAGGCAGAGGCGACAGTGGCAGACCTAGGTGCGGCGCACCTAGGATTTTTTTCTTTTTGTTTTCTGTTTTAGGTATTGGGCTATTTGGGTTTGGACTTAGTTGATGTTTGGGTCTGATGGACTTTGTTTTTTATTTATTTGGTTTTGGTTTTTTTTGGTTGTTTGATTTGAGCCCCGGGCAAAATGGGCCTGCTATAGTTAAATTTGTTAAATCTAGATCACATAAATAAAATGTATAATCAATAGAAAAAACATTAACATTAAAACTAAATTAGATTGAGCAAATTCATCTTTCAACGTTTCCAAATCTCATCATTCTAAGTTTAAATTTTCAAACTAAGACTTGAATTGGATTTGTATCACCATAAGAACGCCAAACTATTACATCATCCTTCAATCTCCAAGACCAATAGTTGCGTAGCCCCATTGTTGTAGCCTTTTAATCTTGTCGATAGCATAAGAAAACAACCAACCAACATTATTACTTACCCTTTACTATGGCTTTCAAAAGCTGATCAATGGTTGAACTTAGCATACCATCAATTTTCGATTTGATTAGTAGAATCAATCTAATTGTTGATTTAATCGATCTAGAAATAAAAAATAAAAAATAAAATTTCTAATGTGATTTTTTTAGGATAAATTATCAAAATAGTCACTTTTATTTTCTTAGGTTACATTTTAGTCATTTATGTTTGAAATGTTATGTTTTAGCCATTTATGTTATCTTGTTGTAACATTTTAGATACTGAGTGTTAATTGCCGTTAACGGTGTAACGGTAAGCTGACGTGGCATGTTAAATCATCATTTCAAACAAAAATTTGAGGTTAAATTATACAATTTGTCCCAATATTTTGTTTATTTTGAGCAATTTAATTTTTTTCTTTTACGTTAAAAGAGATGGAGAAGGGAGGAAAATAGAGGGAGAAGCAAAAGAGAATGAAAAATAAAGAAAAAAAAAAGAAAGTTAAAAGAACACAGAAGAAAAAAAATTGCTCAAAACGAAAAAATATGGGGACCAATTGTGTAATTTAACCTAATTTTTTTGTTTGAAATGATGATTTAACGTGTCACGTCAACTTATCGTTACACAGTTAACAACAATTAACGGACCAGTGGCCAAATTGTTACAATACGTTAATGTAAATGACTAAACGTAATATTTCAAACATAAGTGACTAAAATGTAACTTAAAGAAAAAAAGTGACTATTTTAATAGTTTACCCTTTTTTTTTAATAAAATGCTCAACGGTTACAAGATAAGTCTAATCTATATAATAAATGTAACACCCCAAACCCGACCCATGCGTTTCGAGTGGATCTGGCGTGTCACGGCTTGTACATTGAAAACTTTTGCCTTGTTGGTTTTGGAAGTCGTAAGTTAATTAGACATTATTAGAGTAAATAAGTGACATTTTAAAAATAAAATCTTATATTAGTATTATTATGTATAAATAAACCTTGACATAAAATTTATAAGTTGCATAACATTGGAAACTTCTTAGTTGAATAAAAACTAGGGCCTTAAAAAATCCCAAATAAAAATAAAATAAACTTAAAGAAATCCCAAATAATTTGTAGAAATAAAACTTGATGGCCCTCGAGTCCGCCTCGGCTCCCATGTTCACGATCTCTGCTCACCGAAATGTTGGGAAAAATAAAAGGTTGAGTCACCAAGACTCGATGTGCAAATCCGAGAACACATAAAAGGCTTGAGGCCCACAAACACATTATGAGCCTTGGCCCGTATACAAGGGTAACAAAATATGCAACATGGTCCATCCCAAACCTATGAGTCCATCCTCTACACACCCCCGTACCAACCATCACACCGTGGGGATTTCTACAATCAACCCTCCATCCGATACACACCATATCGACAACTGTGCTGCCTGTCATAAAGACCGATCACTATGTGACCTATGTGACGAAGCCACCAATCGCTATGCAACCTTAATAATATATCGACAAAGTCTTCATCATCATAAAGACCGATCACTATGTGACCTATGTGGCAAAGCCACCGATCGCCTCATGACCGCTCTCCCTTCCGTAAATCAATTAATCCCATCCCATGCATACATGCAAGAATCGAACATTAAACTATCTAAACAGATCACATATTTTTACATACTTGATACACATAGAAGTTTCTACGATTCGTGCACTGCATCCCTTCCCTACCCTTTTAGGGTAATACATGACGCTCATACTGACCTCATTTTTGGCTTTTAGCCCATAACATACATATAATTGATTAACTAGTGTGATAGAGATCTACACACCTTTTCCGCTTTTAGGCCATAACATACATATAATATAACAAAGCTTATGTGTCAAGAATCTACACACGATTCTGATAAAATGAGGCTTTCTATATCGACGCTATCCTTAGTCGACACAACTGCTATCTACCTAAGGTGTTGTTCAGAAGCCGGTCCACAACGAATTGGCCAATCTCGAAAGCAGATACTGCTCGTTTCTTAAACTTAGGGATTCTCTCTTTTGCCTTAAAAATCTCGAAATTGGAGACTTATGAATTTCGGCTTTTAGATCTAGTCGACTAGGCTTCTTTCAAATCCCGACTTAACTTAGGAGATTCGACTAGTACTAGAGAGAGAATTCAACAATGTCAATGGAGGATTTAAATGCCAAAAGTATAGAACAATTTCTCAGATAGGATGAATAAAATAAAACTATAAAAATTTTGGCTTTTAGAGAAGGAAGAGGATAATGGAGTTTTCGGTTTTAGAAGAAAGAAGAGAATAATGGAGTTTTCACTTTTAGGAGAAAGAAGAGAATAATGGAGTTTTGGCTTTTAGAAGAAAGAAGAGAATAATGGAGTTTTCGCTTTTAGAGAAATTAGATAAAGAAATTTGGAGAAAAGAAGCTAAGGAATTTTGGCACAAAAGGAGAGGATTTAATGTCGAAACAAGGAGCTAGCCCCTATTTATAGGAAATTCGGCAACCCTTTGCCATGTAGTAGTGGTTTCTTTACTCCTCTCAAGATAGATTCTTGGCCATCACTCTCTTTGTAGATAAACTCCTAACTTTTCTCCTTTATCTCAATCTACTAGCTCATCTAAAAGAGACTTAATTATCTCTAACTCCTCCCTCCTTTATCAAGATATTATCCACATATTTTAATCATTAAAACCCTAAATTTTAGCCTTGTTGCCATCCACTCCACCTAATCCTAATGCCCAAAATTTAGCGAACTTAAATTAAAAGAATTGGGCTCCATGAAACTTAAATTTGGGTCCCTTACTCCTTGTGTGTGGCGTCACCCTTGCGCCATTTTAAGTCTTAAAATTGGCCTAAAACATGGGCTCCTTACGACCCAAAACTTGTTCCTTTTAATTATTAATGATGCCATCTTAAAATAATTTAATCTGGGCCTTTGCCTAATTCTAAGCCCAATTTAGACCCTTTTACTTGAATTAACAAATTAAACATATCCCCACACTAAATGCATAGGCCCATAAATTTAGGATGTTACGTTCTACCCTCCTTAAAGAAATTTCGTCCTCGAAATTTCCAACTAACTAGTAATCATTCTACCGAGTCTCACCACTATGCTTTCGCCACGCACTCTAATTCTAAAGCCAAAATAAACAATTAGTATACTATGGTAGGTACGCACCATTATTCGTGATCTGAAGCGTCTTCATCCCTTGTACTCATTCTACCGATTCGCGTTTATCGATTAGAAATTTTATGAATCATTATTTCTTTTCATTGATTTATCGCGAATACTTATGATTAATAGTTCTAAAAAGTAGTTCTTTCGAATTCATACACACACTACGATCTCAAGTTCATTCATTCAATCATCAACATTCATGAACTCGCGTTCATTACAGAAAAGTGTTGTGGTTGTCATTGTTGTTGTTTTGCACTACCGAGGGGTATTTTCGTAATTTTATCCTACAGGCGCATTTTCATAAATTTTTTTTCAAAATAAGGTTCCTTGATGATTTTATAAAATAAGGGTATTTTCGTAATTTTGCATTCCCAGGGGTATTTTGGTAATTTTGGAAACTGAGGGTATTTTGGCAATTTTAGAATTCGGGGCATTTCAAAAATATTGAAATCTGAGGGTATTTCAGTAATTTTGAAATTCAGGGGCATTTCAGTAATTTTGAAATTCGGGGGTATTTCAATAATTTTGAAATTCAGGGGTATTTCAGTAATTTTGAAATTCGAGGGTGTTTCGATAATTTTTATGATCTGAGGGTATTTTGGTAATTTTATGATTCAAGGGTATTTCGGTGATTTTACAAAATAAGGGTAATTTGGTAATTCTACAAATCAGGGCTATTTTGGTCATTTTGCATAACAAGGGTAATTTGGTAATTTTTTTCATAGTTGCGAACATTTTCAAATCAAATGTATTTTTTTTGGAAGTGTACAAAACTTAGGGTTTTGTTTGCAAAATAGGGTGGTTGGTCCCTTCGGGTTTTAATTATGGGTTCAACCATGAACAAGTCCTTATAGCTAGAGTGAGCAAATCACTACGTGCTGTAGGATTCGAGAGAAGAGGAGGTGAGTCACTTGGACTGCTTACATACCAATATCTTAGGATCAACTCCTAGACATGCATATGCTGTTGCCACACCTTAGTCTTGTGACTCGCTTACGTGTTTTGTTTTAGTGAAGTTAAGTCTTATGGAATTGAAGAGTTGTTTGCCTAAGCCTAGAGTCCATCAAGTTCTAACCTAGATAGTCTACGTCCCATAAAGCTCATTGAGCCCACATAAATAATCTGAAGAGTTTAGAATACTTACTTAGGTGGATCGGGTGCTTGAGACTCAAGGCCATGTCCTCGAACCAAAAAAATCTAAAACATTTCTAGACCCATTTCTGACCGAGTTTTGAACTGGGCTCGATATAAAATGTAACACCCCAAACCCGGCCCATGCGTTTATTTGGATCTGGCGTGTCACGGCTTGTACATTGAAAACTTTTGCCTTGTTGGTTTTGGAAGTCGATGTTAATTAGACATTATTAGAGTAAATAAGTGACATTTTAAAATAAAATCTTATATTAGTATTATTAAGTATAAATAAACCTTGACATAAAATTTATAAGTTGTATAACATTGGAAACTTCTTAGTTGAATAAAAACTAAGGGCCTTAAAAAAATCCTAAATAAAAATAAAATAAACTTAAAGAAATCCCGAAATAATTTGTAGAAATAAAACTTGATGGCCCCTCGAGTTCGCCTCGACTTCCATGTTCACGATCTACTGCTCACCTGAAATGTTGGGAAAAATAAAAGGTTGAGTCACCAAGACTCAGTGTGCAAATCCCGAGAACACATAAAAAGGCTTGAGGCACACAAACACATTATGAGCCTTGGCCCGTATACAAGGGTAACAAAATATGCAACATGGCCCATCCCAAACCTATGAGTCCATCCTCTACACACCCCCGTAGCAACCATCACACCGTGGGGATTTCTACAATCAACCCTCCATCCGATACACACCATATCGACAACTGTGCTGCCTGTCATAAAGACCGATCACTATGTGACCTATGTGACGAAGCCACCAATCGCTATGCGACCTTAATAATATATCGACAGCTGTGCTGCCTGTCATAAAGACCGATCACTATGTGACCTATGTGGAAAAGCCACCGATCGCCTCGCGACCTGCTCCCCTTCCGTAAATCAATTAATCCCATCCCATGCATACATGCAAGAATCAGAACATTAAACTATCTAAACAGATCACATATTTTACATACTTGATACACATAGAAGTTTCTACGACACGCACTGCATCCCTTGCCTACCCTTTCAGGTAATACGACTGCTCATACTGACCTCATTTTTGGCTTTTAGCCCATAACATACATATAATTCAGATTAACTAGTGTGATAGAGATCTACACACCTTTTAAAACTTTTAGGCCATAACATACATATAATATAACAAAGCTTATGTGTCAAGAATCTACACACGATTCTGATAAAATGAGGCTTTCTATATCGACGCTATCCTTACTCGACACAACTGCTATCTGCCTAAGGTGTTGTTCAGAAGCCGGTCCACAACCAATTGGCCAATCTCAAACAGCAGATACTGCTCGTTTCTTAAACTTAGGGATTCTTTCTTTTGCCTTAAAAATCCCAAAATTGGAGACTTATGAATTTCGGCTTTTAGATCTAGTCGACTAGGCTTCTTTCAAATCCCGACTTAACTTAGGAGATTCGGCTAGTACTAGAGAGAGAATTCAACAATGTCAATGGAGGATTTAAATGCCAAAAGTATAGAACAATTTCTCAAATAGGATGAATAAAATAAAAACTATAGAAATTTTGGCTTTTTAGAGAAGGAAGAGGATAATGGAGTTTTCAATTTTTAGAAGAAAGAAGAGAATAATGGAGTTTTCAGCTTTTAGGAGAAAGAAGAGAATAATGGAGTTTTTGGCTTTTAGAAGAAAGAAGAGAATAATGGAGTTTTCGGCTTTTAGAGAAATTAGATAAAGAAATTTGGAGAAAAGAAGCTAAGGAATTTTGGCACAAAAGGGAGAGGATTTAATGTCAGAAACAAGGAGCTAGCCCCCCTATTTATAGGAAATTCGGCAACCCTTTGCCATGTAGTAGCTGGTTTCTTTACTCCTCTCAGTGATAGATTCTTGGCCATCACTCTCTTTGTAGATAAATTCCTAACTTTTCTCCTTTATCTCAATCTACTAGCTCATCTAAAAGAGACTTAATTATCTCTAACTCCTCCCTCCTTTATCAGCATATTATCCACATATTTTAATCATTAAAACCCCTAAATTTTAGCCTTGTTGCCATCCACTCCACCTAATCTTAATGCCCAAAATTTAGCGAACTTAAATTAAAAGAATTGGGCTCCATAAAACTTAAATTTGGGTCCCTTACTCCTTGTGTGTGGCGTCACCCCTTGCGCCATTTTAAGTCTTAAAAATTGGCCTAAAAACATGGGCTCCTTACGACCCAAAACTTGTTCCTTTTTAATTAGTAATGATGCCATCTTAAAATAATTTAATCTGGGCCTTTGCCTAATTCTAAGCCCGAATTTAGACCCCTTTTACTTGAATTAACAAATTAAACATATCCCCACACTAAATGCATAGGCCCATAAATTTAGGATATTACAGTTCTACCCTCCTTAAAGAAATTTCGTCCTCGAAATTTCCAACTAACTAGTAATCATTCTACCTGAGTCTCACCACTATGCTTTCGCTACGCACTCTAATTCTAAAGCCAAAATAAACAATTAGTATACTATGGTAGGGTACGCACCATTATTCGCATCTGAAGCGTCTTCATCCCCTTGTACTCATTCTACCGATTCGCGTTTATCTGATTAGAAATTTTATGAATCATTATTTCTTTTCATTGATTTATCGCGAACAGTCTTATGATCAATAGTTCTAAAAAGTAGTTCTTTCGAATTCATACACACATTACAGTCTCAAGTTCATTCATTCAATCATCAACATTCATGAACTCGCGTTCATTACAGAAAAGTGTTGTGGTTGTCATTGTTGTTGTTTTGCACTACCGAGGGGTATTTTCGTAATTTTATCCTACAGGTGCATTTTCGTAAATTTTTTTCGAAATAAGGTTCCTTGATGATTTTATAAAATAAGGGTATTTTCGTAATTTTGCATTCCTAGGGGTATTTTGGTAATTTTGGAAACTGAGGGTATTTTGGTAATTTTAAAATTTGGGGTATTTAAAAATTTTGAAATCTAAGGGTATTTCAGTAATTTTGAAATTCAGGGGCATTTCAGTAATTTTGAAATTCGGGGGTATTTCAATAATTTTGAAATTCGGGTATTTTGTAATTTTGAAATTGGAGGTGTTTTAATTTTGTGATCCGAGGGTATTTTGGTAATTCTATGATTCAAGGGTATTTGGTGATTTTACAAAATAAGGGTAATTTGGTAATTCTACAAATCGTATTATTTTGGTCATTTTGCATAACAAGGGTAATTTGGTAATTTTTTCATAGTTGCGAACATTTTCAAATCAAATGTATTTTTTTTCTGGAAGTGTACAAAACTTAGGGTTTTGTTTGCAAAATAGGGTGGTTGGTCCCTTTCGGGTTTTAATTATGGGTTCAGCCCATGAACAAGTCCTTATAGCTAGAGTGAGCAGTACCACGCACTGGTAGGATTCCAGAGAAGAGGAGGTGAGTCACTTGGACCGCTTAAATACCAAGATCTTCCTGATCAACTCCTAGACATGCATATGCTGCTTGCACACCTTAGTCTTGTGACTCGCTTACGTGTTTTATTTTAGTGAAGTTAAGTCTTATGGAATTGAAGAGTTGTTTGCCTAAGCCTAGAGTCCATCAAGTTCTAACCTAGATAGTCTACGTCCCATAAAGCTCATTGAGCCCACATAAATAATACAACAAGAGTTTAGAATACTTACTTAGGTGGATCGGGTGCCGGTAGACTCGAAGGCCATGTCCTCGAACCAAAAAAATCTAAAACATTTCTAGACCCATTTCTGAAATTCGAGTTTTGAACTGGCTCGATACCAAATGTAACACCCCAAACCCTACCTATACGTTTATTTGGATCTCATGTGTCACGGCTTGTACATTGAAAACTTTTGCCTTGTTGGTTTTGGAAGTCGTAAGTTAATTAGACATTATTAGAGTAAATAAGTGACATTTTAAAAATAAAATCTTATATTAGTATTATTAAGTATAAATAAACCTTGACATTAAATTTATAAGTTGTATAACATTGGAAACTTCTTAGTTGAATAAAACTAAGGGCCTTAAAAAATCCTAAATAAAATAAAATAAACTTAAAGAAATCCCGAAATAATTTGTAGAAATAAAACTTGATGGCCCCTCGAGTTCGCCTCGACTTCCATGTTCACGATCTACTGCTCACCTGAAATGTTGGGAAAAATAAAAGGTTGAGTCACCAAGACTCAGTGTGCAAATCCCGAGAACACATAAAAAGGCTTGAGGCACACAAACACATTATGAGCCTTGGCCCGTATACAAGGGTAACAAAATATGCAACATGGCCCATCCCAAACCTATGAGTCCATCCTCTACACACCCCCGTACCAACCATCACACCGTGGGGATTTCTACAATCAACCCTCCATCCGATACACACCATATCGACAATCTGTCTTCATTATAAAGACCGATCACTATGTGACCTATGTGACGGCCACCAATCGCTATGCGACCTTAATAATATATCGACAATTTGTCTTCATCATAAAGACCGATCACTATGTGACCTATGTGGCAAAGCCACCGATCGCCTCGCGACCTGCTCCCCTTCCGTAAATCTATTAATCCCATCCCATGCATACATGCAAGAATCAGAACATTAAACTATCTAAACAGATCACATATTTTTACATACTTCGACACACATAGAGAAGTTTCTACGATTACGTACCTGGCATCCCTTGCCTACCCTTTCAGGGTAATACGACTGTTCATACAGCCTCATTTTCTGGCTTTTAGCCCATAACATACATATAATTCAGATTAACTAGTGTGATAGAGATCTACACACCTTTTTCGGCTTTTAGGCCATAACATACATATAATATAACAAAGCTTATGTGTCAAGAATCTACACACCTGATTATCGATAAAATGAGGCTTTCTATATTGACGCTATCCTTAGTCGACACAACTGCTATCTGCCTAAGGTGTTGTTCAGAAGCCGGTCCACAACCAATTGGCCAATCTCGAACAATGAATCATCGCTCGTTTCTTAAACTTAGGGATTCTCTCTTTTGCCTTAAAAATCTCGAAATTGGAGACTTATGAATTTCGGCTTTTAGATCTAGTCGACTAGGCTTCTTTCAAATCCCGACTTAACTTAAGAGATTCGGCCAGTACTAGAGAGAGAATTCAACAATGTCAATGGAGGATTTAAATGCCAAAAGTATAGAACAATTTCTCAAATAGGATGAATAAAATAAAAACTATAGAAATTTTGGCTTTTTAGAGAAGGAAGAGGATAATGGAGTTTTCAGTTTTTAGAAGAAAGAAGAGAATAATGGAGTTTTCAGCTTTTAGGAGAAAGAAGAGAATAATGGAGTTTTTGGCTTTTAGAAGAAAGAAGAGAATAATGGAGTTTTCGACTTTTAGAGAAATTAGATAAAGAAATTTGGAGAAAAGAAGCTAAGGAATTTTGGCACAAAAGGGAGAGGATTTAATGTCGAAACAAGGAGCCATTTCTATTTATAGGAAATTCGGCAACCCTTTGCCATGTAGTAGCTGGTTTCTTTACTCCTCTCGATGATAGATTCTTGGCCATCACTCTCTTTGTAGATAAATTCTAACTTTTCTCCTTTATCTCAATCTACTAGCTCATCTAAAAGAGACTTAATTATCTCTAACTCCTCCTCCTTTATCAGCATATTATCCACATATTTTAATCATTAAAACCCCTAAATTTTAGCCTTGTTGCCATCCACTCCACCTAATCCTAATGCCCAAAATTTAGCGAACTTAAATTAAAAGAATTGGGCTCCATGAAACTTAAATTTGGGTCCCTTACTCCTTGTGTGTGGCGTCACCCCTTGCGCCATTTTAAGTGCCGAAAATTGGCCTAAAAACATGGGCTCCTTACGACCCAAAACTTGTTCCTTTTTAATTATTAATGATGCCATCTTAAAATAATTTAATCTGTGCCTTTGCCTAATTCTAAGCCCGAATTTAGACTCCTTTTACTTGAATTAACAAATTAAACATATCCCCACACTAAATGCATAGGCCCATAAATTTAGGATGTTACAGTTCTACCCTCCTTAAAGAAATTTCGTCCTCGAAATTTCCAACTAACTAGTAATCATTCTACCTGAGTCTCACCACTATGCTTTCGCTACGCACTCTAATTCTAAAGCCAAAATAAACAATTAGTATACTATGGTAGGTACGCACCATTATTCGTGATCTGAAGCGTCTTCATCCCTTGTACTCATTCTACCGATTCGCGTTTATCCGATTAGAAATTTTATGAATCATTATTTCTTTTCATTGATTTATCGCGAATGTCTTTATGATTAATAGTTCTAAAAAGTAGTTCTTTCAATTCATACACACTACTGCCTCTCAAGTTCATTCATTCAATCATCAACATTCATGAACTCGCGTTCATTACGTAAAAGTGTTGTGGTTGTCATTGTTGTTGTTTTGCACTACCGAGGGGTATTTTCGTAATTTTATCCTCTGAAAGCATTTTCGTAAATTTTTTCAAATAAGGTTCCTTGATGATTTTATAAAATAAGGGTATTTTCGTAATTTTGCATTCCCAGGGGTATTTTGGTAATTTTGGAAGCTGAGGGTATTTTGGTAATTTTAGAATTCGGGGTATTTCAAAATTTTTAAAATCTGAGGGTATTTCGATAATTTTGAAATTTAGGGGCATTTCAGTAATTTTGAAATTTGGGGGTATTTCAATAATTTTGAAATTCTGGGGTGTTTTGGTAATTTTGAAATTTGGGGGTGTTTCGGTAATTTTTGTGATCTGAGGGTATTTTGGTAATTTTATGATTCAAGGGTATTTCGGTGATTTTACAAAATAAGGGTAATTTGGTAATTCTACAAATCGTATTATTTTGGTCATTTTGCATAACAAGGGTAATTTGGTAATTTTTTCATAGTTGAACATTTTCAAATCAAATGTATTTTTTTACGAGTGTACAAAACTTAGGGTGTTTACAAAATAGGTTGGTTGGTCACTTTCGGGTTTTAATTATGGGTTCAACCCATGAACAAGTCCTTATAGCTAGAGTGAATAGTCAGGATTCTAGATTCTAGAGAGGAGGTGAATCACTTGGACTGCTTAAATACCAAGATCTTCCGGATCAACTCCTAGACATGCATATGCCTGTTGCCACACCTTAGTCTTGTGACTCGTTTACAGGTTTTGTTTTAGTGAAGTTAAGTCTTATGGAATTGAAGAGTTGTTTGCCTAAGCCTAGAGTCCATCAAGTTCTAACCTAGATAGTCTACGTCCCATAAAGCTCATTGAGCCCACATAAATAATACAACAAGAGTTTAGAATACTTACTTAGGTGGATCGGGTGCCGGTAGACTCGAAGGCCATGTCCTCGAACCAAAAAAAAATCTAAAAACATTTCTAGACCCATTTTACAGCTCGAGTTTTGAACTGGGCTCTGATACCAAAATGTAACACCCCAAACTCGGCCCATGCGTTTCGACTGGATCTGGCGTGTCACGGCTTGTACATTGAAAACTTTTGCCTTGTTGGTTTTGGAAGTCGTAAGTTAATTAGACATTATTTGAGTAAATAAGTGACATTTAAAAATAAAATCTTATATTAGTATTATTAAGTATAAATAAACCTTGACATAAAATTTATAAGTTGTATAACATTGGAAACTTCTTAGTTGAATAAAACTAAGGGCCTTAAAAAATCCTAAATAAAAATAAAATAAACTTAAAGAAATCCGAAATAATTTGTAGAAATAAAACTTGATGGCCCTCGAGTTCGCTTCGACTTCCATGTTCACGATCTACTGCTCACCGAAATGTTGGGAAAAATAAAAGTTGAGTCACCAAGACTCAGCAGTGCAAATCCAGAACACATAAAAGGCTTGAGGCACACAAACACATTATGAGCCTTGGCCCGTATACAAGGGTAACAAAATATGCAACATGGCCCATCCCAAACCTATGAGTCCATCCTCTACACACCCCCGTACCAACCATCACACCATGGGGATTTCTACAATCAACCCTCCATCCGCTACACACTATATCGACAGCTGTGCTGCCTGTCATAAAGACCGATCACTATGTGACCTATGTGACGAAGCCACCGATCGCTATGCGACCTTAATAATATATCGACAAATTGTCTCATCATCATAAAGACCGATCACTATGTGACCTATGTGGTAAAGCCACCGATCGCCTCGCGACCGCCTCCCTTCCAGTAAATCAATCAATCCCATCCCATGCATACATGCAAGAATCAGAACATTAAACTATCTAAATAGATGACATATTTTTACATACTTTGATACATATAGAAGTTTCTACGATTACGCACTGCATCCCTTGCCTACCCTTTACGGGTAATACGATTGCTCATACAAATTCATTTTCCGCTTTTAGCACATATCATACATATAATTCAGATTAACTAGTGTGATAAAGATCTACACACCTTTTTCGACTTTTAGCCTATAACATACATATAATATAACAAAGCTTATGTGTCAAGAATCTACACACGACACTGATAAAATGAGGCTTTCTATATCGACGCTATCCTTAGTCGACACAACCGCTATCTCGCCTAAGGTGTTGTTCGTAAGCGGTCCACAACCAATTGGCCAATCTCGAATGTAAGATACTTTTGCTTTCTTAAACTTAGGGATTCTTTCTTTTGCCTTAAAAATCCCGAAATTGGAGACTTATGAATTTCGGCTTTTAGATCTAGTCGACTAGGCTTCCTTCAAATCTCGACTTAACTTATGAGATTCGGCTAGTACTAGAGAGAGAATTCGACAATGTCAATGGAGGATTTAAATGCCAAAAGTATAGAACAATTTCTCAAATAGGATGAATAAAATAAAAACTATATAGATTTCGGCTTTTTAGAGAAGGAAGAGGATAATGGAGTTTTCAGTTTTTAGAAGAAAGAAGAGAATAATGGAGTTTTCGGGTTTTAGGTGAAAGAAGAGAAAAATAGAGTTTTTGGCTTTTAGAAGAAAGAAGAGAATAATGGAGTTTTCGGCTTTTAGAGAAATTAGATAAAGAAATTTGGAGAAAAGAAGCTAAGGAATTTCGGCACAAAAGGGAGAGGATTTAATGTCAGAAACAAGGAGCTATCCTCCCTATTTATAGGAAATTCGGCAACCCTTTGCCATGTAGTAGCTGGTTTCTTTACTTCTCTTAGTGATAGATTCTTGGCCATCACTCTCTTTGTAGATAAATTTCTAACTTTTCTCCTTTATCTCAATCTACTAGCTCATCTAAAAGAGACTTAATTATCTCTAACTCCTCCCTCCTTTATCAGCATATTATCCACATATTTTAATCATTAAAACCCCTAAATTTTAGCCTTGTTGCTATCCACTCCACCTAATCCTAATGCCCAAAATTTAGCGAACTTAAATTAAAAGAATTGGGCTCCATGAAACTTAAATTTGGGTCCCTTACTCCTTATGTGTGGCGTCACCCCTTGCGCCATTTTAGGTGCCAAAAATTAGCCTAAAAACATGGGCTCCTTACGACCCAAAACTTGTTCCTTTTTAATTATTAATGATGCCATCTTAAAATAATTTAATCTGGGCCTTTGCCTAATTCTAAGCCTGAATTTAGACCCCATTTACTTGAATTAACAAATTAAACGTATCCCTACACTAAATGCATAGGCCCATAAATTTAGGATGTTACAGTTCTACCCTCCTTAAAGAAATTTCGTCCTCGAAATTTCCAACTAACTAGTAATCATTCTACCCGAGTCTCACCACTATGCTTTCGCCACGCACTCTAATTCTAAAGCCAAAATAAACAATTAGTATACTATGGTAGGTACGCACCATTATTCGTGATCTGCGTCTTCGTCCCCTTGTACTCATTCTACCGATTCACGCTTATCCGATTAGAAATTTTATGAATCATTATTTCTTTCCTCCGATTTATCGCGAATACCTTATGATTAATAGTTCTAAAAGTAGTTCTTTCAATTCATACACACACTACGGCCTCAAGTTCATTCATTCGATCATCAACATTCATGAACTCGCGTTCATTACAGAAAAGTGTTGTGGTTGTCATTGTTGTTGTTTTGCACTACCGAGGGGTATTTTCCTAATTTTATCCTACAGGCGCATTTTCATAAATTTTTTTCGAAATAAGGTTCCTTGATGATTTTATAAAATAAGGGTATTTTGGTAATTTTGGCATTCTCGGGGGTATTTTGGCAATTTTAGAAACTGAGGGTATTTTGGTACTTTTATAATTCGGGGCATTTCAGAAATTTTAAAATCTGAGGGTATTTCGGTAATTTTAAAATTCAGGGGCATTTCAGTAATTTTGAAATTCGGGGGTATTTCAATAATTTTGAAATTCTGGGGTATTTCAGTAATTTTGAAATTCGGGGGTGTTTCGGTAATTTTTGTGATCTGAGGGTATTTTGGTAATTTTATGATTCAAGGGTATTTCGATGATTTTACAAAATAAGGGTAATTTGGTAATTCTACAAATCAGTATTATTTTGGTCATTTTGCATAACAAGGGTAATTTGGTAATTTTTTCATAGTTGCGAACATTTTCAAATCAAATGTATTTTTTTCTCGAAGTGTACAAAACTTAGGGTTTTGTTTGCAAAATAGGTGGTTGGTCCCTTTCGGGTTTTAATTATGGGTTCAAATTCATGAACAAGTCCTTATAGCTAGAGTGAGCAAATACTACGCACTGTAGGATTCCGAGAAGAGGAGGTGAGTCACTTGGACTGCTTAAATACCAATATCTTCCGGATCAACTCCTAGACATGCATATGGCTGTTGCCATACCTTAGTCTTGTAACTTGTTTACAAGTTTTGTTTTAGTGAAGTTAAGTCTTATGGAATTGAAGAGTTGTTTGCCTAAGCCTAGAGTCCATCAAGTTCTAACCTAGATAGTCTACGTCCCATAAAACTCATTAAGCCCACATAAATAATACAACAAGAGTTTAGAATACTTACTTAGGTGGATCGGGTGCCGCTAGACTCGAAGGCCATGTCCTCGAACCAAAAAAAAAATCTAAAAACATTTCTAGACCCATTTCACAACTGAGTTTTGAACTGGCTCGATACAAAATGTAACACCCAAACTCATTATGCGTTTCGATTGGATCTCGTGTCACGGCTTGCACATTGAAAACTTTTGCCTTGTTGGTTTTGGAAGTCGTAAGTTAATTAGACATTATTAGAGTAAATAAGTGACATTTTAAAATAAAATCTTATATTAGTATTATTAAGTATAAATAAACCTTGACATAAAATTTATAAGTTGTATAACATTGGAAACTTCTTAGTTGAATAAAAACTAGGAGCCTTAAAAAATCCCAAATAAAATAAAATAAACTTAAAGAAATCCCAAAATAATTTGTAGAAATAAAACTTGATGGCCCTCGAGTCCGCCTCATTGCCATGTTCACGATCTCTTGCTCACCAAATGTTGGGAAAATAAAAGGTTGAGTCACCAAGACTCAGTGCAAATCCCGAGAACACATAAAAGGCTTGAGGCCCACAAACACATTATGAGCCTTGGCCCGTATACAAGGGTAACAAAATATGCAACGTGGCCCATCCCAAACCTAGGAGTCCATCCTCTACACACCCCGCACCAACCATCACACCGTGATTTCTACAATCAACCCTCCATCCGCTATATTACACCATATCGACAATTGTGTCAGTCATTATATAAAGACCGATCACTATGTGACCTATGTGACGGTTTCACCGATCGCTATGCGACCTTAATAATATATCGACAATTTGTCTTTTGTCATAAAGACCGATCACTATGTGACCTATGTGGCAAAACCACCGATCGCCTCGCAACTCGCTCCCTTCCGTAAATCAATCAATCCCATCCCATGCATACATGCAAGAATCGTAACATTAAACTATCTAAACAGATCACATATTTTTACATACTTGATACATATAGAAGTTTCTACGATTAAGTACACTGCATCCCTTGCCCGCCTTTTCGGGTAATACGATTGCTCATACAACCTCATTTTCCGCTTTTAGCCTATAACATACATATAATTCAGATTAACTAGTGTGATAGAGATCTACACACCTTTTCCTTTTTAGCCCATAACATACATATAATATAACAAAGCTTATGTGTCAAGAATCTACACACCGATTCTGGAGATAAAATGAGGCTTTTTATATCGACGCTATCCTTAGTCGACACAACCGCTATCTCGCCTAAAGTGTTGGTCAAGCGGTCCACAACCAATTGGCCAATCTCGAACAGCAGATACTGCTCGTTTCTTAAACTTAGGGATTCTTTCTTTTGCCTTAAAAATCCCGAAATTGGAGACTTATGAATTTTGGCTTTTAGATCTAGTCGACTAGGCTGCCTTTAAATCTCGACTTAACTTAGGAGATTCGGCTAGTACTAGAGAGAGAATTCGACAATGTCAATGGAGGATTTAAATGCCAAAAATATAGAACAATTTCTCAAATAGGATGAATAAAATAAAAACTATAGAAATTTCAGCTTTTTAGAGAAGGAAGAGGATAATGGAGTTTTCGGTTTTTAGAAGAAAGAAGAGAATAATGGAGTTTTCAGCTTTTATGAGAAAGAAGAGAATAATAGAGTTTTTGGCTTTTAGAAGAAAGAAGAGAATAATGGAGTTTTTGGCTTTTAGAGAAATTAGATAAAGAAATTTGGAGAAAAGAAGCTAAGGAATTTCGGCACAAAAGGGAGAGGATTTAATGTCAGAAGCAAGGAGCTAGCCCCCTATTTATAGGAAATTCGGCAACCCTTTTCCATGTAGTAGCTGGTTTCTTTACTCCTCTCAGTGATGGATTCTTGGCCATCACTCCCTTTGTAGATAAATTCCTAACTTTTCTCCTTTATCTCAATCTACTAGCTCATCTAAAAGAGACTTAATTATCTCTAACTCCTCCCTCCTTTATCAGCATATTATCCACATATTTTAATCATTAAAACCCCTAAATTTTAGCCTTGTTGCCATCCACTCCACCTAATCCTAATGCCCAAAATTTAGTTAACTTAAATTAAAAGAATTGGGCTCCATGAAACTTAAATTTGGGCCCCTTACTCCTTGTGTGTGGCGTCACCCCTTGCTCCATTTTAAGTGCCAAAAATTGGCCTAAAAACATGGGCTCCTTACGACCCAAGACTTGTTCCTTTTTAATTATTAATGATGCCATCTTAAAATAATTTAACTGGGCCTTTGCCTAATTCTAAGCCCAAATTTAGACCCCTTTTACTTGAATTAACAAATTAAACATATCCCCACACTAAATGCATAGGCCCATAAATTTAGGATGTTACAGTTCTACCCTCCTTAAAGAAATTTCGTCCTCGAAATTTCCAACTAACTAGTAATCATTCTACCTGAGTCTCACCACTATGCTTTCGCTACGCACTCTAATTCTAAAGCCAAAATAAACACTTAGTATACTATGGTAGGGTATGCACCATTATTTGCATCTGAAGCGCCTTCGTCCCCTTGTACTCATTCTACCGATTCGCGTTTATCTGATTAGAAATTTTATGAATCATTATTTCTTTCCACTGATTTATTGCGAATAGTCTTATGATTAATTTTCTAAAAAGTAGTTCTTTCGAATTCATACACACACTACAGTCTCAAGTTCATTCATTCAATCATCAACATTCATGAACTCGTGTTCATTACAGAAAAGTGTTGTGGTTGTCATTGTTGTTGTTTTGCACTACCGAGGGGTATTTTCATAATTTTATCCTACAGGGGCATTTTCGTAAATTTTTTTCGAAATGAGGTTCCTTGATGATTTTATAAAATAAGGGTATTTTGGTAATTTTGCATTCTCGGGGTATTCGTAATTTTGGAAACCGAGGGTATTTTGGTAATTTTGAATCTGGGCATTTCAAAATTTTGAAATCGAGGGTATTTCGGTAATTTTAAAATTCAGGGGCATTTCGATAATTTTAAAATTCGGGGGTATTTTGGTAATTTTGAAATTCTGGGGTATTTCGGCAATTTTGTAATTCGGGGGTATTTCGGTAATTTTTGTGAGTTGAGGGTATTTTGGTAATTTTGTGATTCAAGGGTATTTCGATAATTTTACAAAATAAGGGTAATTTGGTAATTCTACAAATTAGGGCTATTTTGGTTATTTTGCATAACAAGGGTAATTTGGTAATTTTCTTCATAGTTGCGAACATTTTCAAATCAAATGTATTTTTTTCTGGAAGTGTGCAAAACTTAGGGGTTGCAAAATAGGGTGGTTGGTCCTTTTTGGGTTTTAATTATGGGTTCAGCCCAATTTATGAACAAGTACTTATAGCTAAAGTGAACAAATACTACGCACTGTAGGATTCCGAGAAGAGAGGTGAGTCACTTGACCGCTTAAATGCCAAGCTCTTCCTGGATCTACTCCTAGACATGCATATGCTGTTGCCACACCTTAGTCTTGTGACTCGTTTACAGGTTTTGTTTTAGTGAAGTTAAGTCTTATGGAATTGAAGAGTTGTTTGCCTAAGCCTAGAGTCCATCAAGTTCTAACCTAGATAGTCTACGTCCCATAAAGCTCATTAAGCCCTCATAAATAATGCAACAAGAGTTTAGAATACTTACCTGGGTGGATCGGGTGTCGGTAGACTTGAAGGCCATGTCCTCGAACCAAAAAAAAAATCTAAAAAAATTTCTAGACCCATTTCACAGCCCGAGTTTTGAACGGGCTCTGATACCAAAATGTAACACCCCAAACTCGGCCCATGCATTTCGACTGGATCTGGCATGTCACAGCTTGTACATTGAAAACTTTTGCCTTGTTGGTTTTGGAAGTCGTAAGTTAATTAGACATTATTAAAGTAAATGAGTGACATTTTAAAAATAAAATCTTATATTAGTATTATTAAGTATAAATAAACCTTGACATAAAATTTATAAGTTGCATAACATTGGAAACTTCTTAATTGAATAAAACCTAGGGGCCTTAAAAAAAATTCCAAATAAAAATAAAATAAACTTAAAGAAATCCCGAAATAATTTGTAGAAATAAAACTTGATGGCCCCTCGAGTCCGCCTCGACTTCCATGTTCACGATCTACTGCTCACTTGAAATGTTGGGAAAATAAAAGGTTGAGTCACCAAGACTCGATGTGCAAATCCCGAGAACACATAAAAGGCTTGAGGCCCACAAACACATTATGAGCCTTGGCCCGTATACAAGGGTAACAAAATATGCAACATGGCCCATCCCAAACCTATGAGTCCATCCTTTACACACCCCCGTACCAACCATCACACCGTGGGGATTTCTACAATCAACCCTCCATCCGCTACACACCATATCGATAGTGGTCTTCATTATAAAGACCGATCACTATGTGACCTATGTGATTTAAGCCACCGATCGCTATGCGACCTTAATAATATATCGACAGCTGTGCTGCCTGTCATAAAGACCGATCACTATGTGACCTATGTGGCAAAGCCACCGATCGCCTCGTGTAATATCCTGGAAATGGGCTTGTGCGTTCATGCTTTATTATATGAAATATTATGTTTATGAATGTTCTGAATGTGATCTATGAATATCGTGAACTTTGAAATGTGGGGAAAAACTTTACAAATTTTTTTTTTAGATTTTAAGTTTTAATAAGGGAGCTAAGCTTAGAAGGGCTTTAAGAGAAATTATATGTGAAATATGACATATAATTGGGCTTGGAAAAGTGGCTTGGAGGCGCCACTTAAGGCCTTTGTAAATGATGCCACAAGCTAGGGGTAGGTCTGGAGTTCGAGCAGCAAGGGAAGCAACATTTTGGGTTTTTATTTATTTATTTATTTTTGGCAAAAAGAGGGAGAGATGGACGGCACTAAGGAACTTAAGTAAGGAGTTTAAGCCTCTTTAAAATTTGGCAAAGCTAGGTGATAAACAATGGATTTTTTTATTAATTTTTGATAAGGTGATAAGAGGAGAAAAATTTGGGATTTGATAAGGAGGAGAAGAGTTGGCCGGCCAAGGGGGTCTTAGGTGACAAATTTGGCTAGGTGTGTATAGGAGGGACAGCCGGATTTCATTTAGCCAATTTGCCTCTCTTTTGTTAACTCTTTTCTCTCCAAGTTAGCACTTGTCTCTTCCTTCTTTTTTAATTATTCTAGCCGAATTCCCCTTCTTCTTAGTTCACCATTGCCGAATTCTCAAGGGACTCTTTCCCCTCACTTTTATTTTGACAAAATCGACAACATAAGTAGACCCTAGCCGATATCTCATTAAGCCTCAAGAGCCGAAAGTGTTGATACACATCTAGGCCATAGTCGGCTAGTCTTCAAGTCTTCATAGCCGAATCCTTGAGAGATTGCAAGCAAAGGTGCTGTCGATTTCTTCAAGTAAGGGTAAGATCCAAATTCGGTTTCCATTCCTTTATATTTTTAGACTTAACGAAATTTAGGGACTAACCCCTATTATTGATCTTGGCCGAATTATGGAAGGGAGGTTTCAGGATTTAGTAGTTATCGACTACAAAGAGGAGATCTTTTGGGACTTTCAAGGATCCCAGGTGAGTTAATCGGTCAAAGGCCATATATCATGTTTAAGTGATTAAAAATCGGATCTAATATGTGAGTCTATAGGGATTTCGACAGAGGTATACAAGGATTTCGGGATTTCAGAATCGAAAGGTAAGTCCATATGCATATTCGGCCAAGGCCTAGTTTGGTATCTAGATTTATTTCTTGATTATTCAAAAAGCCGAAACTAACAAGTCAATAGATCTAATGATCAGCTGATTACAGGAAGGAGCCTAGCAAAGTTTTGGGATTTGATCTTAAATCCAATAGGCAATAAGGTAAGTTTTGGTTTCAAAAGTCCTTCGGGATTTAACAATCTAGCCGAATAAGTTTTACTAACATGTCTACTAATGGCGGACTATAGGAATTAAAGGATCTAAGGCTTTAGATCGAGTTTCTCGGGATTTAAGTGAACCGCTAAGTGTATCAGGTATGTACCCCACACTATCTTTTAATAAGAATTATGGCTAAAATTTAATATGAGCATGTTTATAAGAATGTGAATATGGCTAATGTACCATGCTATGGTACAAAGTACTCAGGTACGTTTCCTACTCCTACTAGGACTATGAAAAATATCTGTTAAGGCACACATATAAAACTATAAGTATGTGATTTAAGAGTTTGGCATGTTTTGTATGATATGGGCATATGGGATATTATGAAAAAGGGGACGTGAATGTGGTGACCTAAGACCACAATATCTGAATGTGGTGACCTAAGACCACGATATCTGAATATGGTGTCTCAAGACACAAAGTATGCATCTGGTGGCTATGCCATGAACTTTATAAGGGTGATGTGCACGTCGACTGCAGTGACTGCCTTCGATGGTGTGTAGCGGATGGAGGGTTGACTTAGTAGTCCCCACGGTGTGCGTGATGATGGCAGTGTGATGTGTAGCGGATGGCATATAGGTTTGGTTCAAGTTGCATCATTATTTCCTACCTGTTATATGAATATGCATGTAATATGTGAACATATGCCTAAATTGTTAAATTTTAGAATTGGTTACACATTGAGTCTGTTTGACTCACCCCTTGTGGGATTACTTTTCAGGTGACGATCAATGATGGGCCGGGTCGGCAGGAGCTTAGTGGAGGCCATGTGAAGTTCAGATTTTTTTCTTTGTTTTGGACTCTTTTTATTTTAAGTACTTTGAATTTATTTTTGGGAATTATTTGATGTAATAAGGCCATAGTTGAATTGTTTTATTTTACTTCTACTTATCCTGCTACAAAATATTCTCTTAAAAAAAAAAAAACTAAGTGAATTTATCATGAACTAAACCCTAAATGTTTTGTCACCTAAAGTCAAAGGATTTCAAATATAACAATTAACTTGTTTTCCAACCCGAGCCCAACCCAAAAACAATCTTTCTTTTAAATCACATCGTACTGTTTCCAATGCCACAAAAGAATTATGAACCTATTTACATCGAAAAACATACCAGATCCGGTAAAGGCTCGTGGGCCGGGTTTGGGGTGTTTCACCTCGCGACCTGCTCCCCTTCCGTAAATCAATCAATCCCATCCCATGCATACATGCAAGAATCAGAACATTAAACTATCTAAATAGATCACATATTTTTACATACTTTGATACACATAGAGAAGTTTCTACGATTACGTACCTGGCATCCCTTGCCTACCCTTTCTGGGTAATACGACTGTTCATACAGCCTCATTTTTTGGCTTTTAGCCCATAACATACATATAATTCAGATTAACTAGTGTGTAGAGATCTACACACCTTTTCCGGCTTTTAGCCCATAACATACATATAATATAACAAAGCTTATGTGTCAAGAATCTACACACGACACCGATAAAGCGAGGCTTTCTATATCGACGCTATCCTTAGTCGACACAACTGCTATCTGCCTAAGGTGTTGTTCAGAAGCCGGTCCACAACCAATTGGCCAATCTCGAACAACAGATACTGCTCGTTTCTTAATCTTAGGGATTCTTTCTTTTGCCTTAAAAATCCCGAAATTAGAGACTTATGAATTTCGGCTTTTAGATCTAGTCGACTAGGCTTCCTTCAAATCCCAACTTAACTTAGGAGATTCGGCTAGTACTAGAGAGAGAATTCGACAATGTCAATGGAGGATTTAAATGCCGGAAGCATAGAACAATTTCTCAAATAGGATGAATAAAATAAAAACTATAGAGATTTCGGCTTTTTAGAGAAGGAAGAGAATAATGGAGTTTTCAGCTTTTAGAAGAAAGAAGAGAATAATGGAGTTTTCGGCTTTTAGGAGAAAGAAGAGAATAATGGAGTTTTTGGCTTTTAGAAGAAAGAAGAGAATAATGGAGTTTTCGACTTTTAGAGAAATTGGAAAAAGAAATTTGGAGAAAAGAAGCTAAGGAATTTCGGCACAAAAGGGAGAGGATTTAATGTCAGAAACAAGGAGCTAGCCCCCTATTTATAGGAAATTCGGCAACCCTTTGCCATGTAGTAGCTGGTTTCTTTACTCCTCTCAGTGATGGATTCTTGGCCATCACTCTCTTTGTAGATAAATTCCTAACTTTTCTCCTTTATCTCAATCTACTAGCTCATCTAAAAGAGACTTAAGTATCTCTAACTCCTCCCTCCTTTATCAGCATATTATCCACATATTTTAATCATTAAAACCCCTAAATTTTAGCCTTGTTGCCATCCACTCCACCTAATCCTAATGCCCAAAATTTAGCAAACTTAAATTAAAAGAATTGGGCTCCATGAAACTTAAATTTGGGCCTCTTACTCCTTGTGTGTGGCGTCACCCCTTGCTCCATTTTAAGTGCCAAAAATTGGCCTAAAAACATGGGCTCCTTACGACCCAAAACTTGTTCCTTTTTAATTATTAATGATGCCATCTTAAAATAATTTAATCTGGGCCTTTGCCTAATTCTAAGCCCAAATTTAGACCCCTTTTACTTGAATTAACAAATTAAACATATCCCCACACTAAATGCATAGGCCCATAAATTTAGGATGTTACAATAAAGGCTTATATGCCAAAAAAAACCCTTAAGAAAATGCAAAAAAATCAATTAACCCTTGTATAAAATTCACACCTAATTAAGCCCCCTTTGTTAATGGTTTTCTTCGTTGACCATTAAAATGAATTGACGAACCAATCAAATGGTGACACGTTGTTACTTCTGTTTTAATATAATATTTCTCTATAAAAATAATTAAAAATTATAAAAAATAAAAATAAAATATTTAAAAATAAAATAAAATTATATAAACTTATGAAAATTATACATAGTAATAAAAACTTATAAATATTATAAAATCTAATAAAATCTAGTAAATTATAAAAAAACTATAATATTAATAAAACATACTTAAGATATTTAAAAATTCATAAAAACATATTAAAATTCTTGAAAACTTATAAAAAATCATAAAAATATAAAAAATTATTAAAATTGATATAAACTTATAAAAATTATAAAAACTTGAACCAAATTAGTTAGACTGAAATTGGCAAGGGGATATGTAACACTCCAAATCCGACTTATACGACATGACCAGATTTGGAGAAGTTACTGCAATTTATTTGAAAAACCTAGAATCTGTTTGACTTGGAAAAAAAAACGCTAACCCATGCTAATTAAAAATTCAAATTTGTTTGGGAAAATATATTTCTTATTTATTTTGATGAAACTGTTACTTGCTTATACTTTCAAAACATTCAAGTTTGCAGCGGAAATTCTTGATCTAATTCGATTTTTGAAAATACAATTTGTTGTTGGAAACCCATGATTTTGCAAATAAAGTGAAAGTCGTAAGGAATACGTTAAATCAAATAAGAACGAAGAATAACAAAATAAAATCCAAACTTTTAAAACAGTCCAAAACAGTCCAGAAACAACATGATTAAATACAAATAGATTAAAGTTACGTAACAGTGACAAGTAACCGAGTTCCCGTTGCACCAATCCGCCTAAGTCTGAGGATTACCTGAGAATCAAACAAATCGAGAATGAGCTTACAAACTTAGTGTGTAACTCATAATCAAATCAAAATATACGAATTCAGACATGCTTTCAGATTTCAACAAACATATTTCATATAAGGAAAGAGAATCAAAGCATAACAGATGCAGATATACAATCCTACCCCCATCCACTACACACCATATAGGGTATTAAATATCCATCCAACCCTACACACTGCTTAGTGATTGTATGTCACTTTTCAGAATGTTTGCAGTTTAGCTGCCAGATCATTAGGCGATAATTTGCCCGAACAGATATGTATATGTGGCTGAGCCACCAGATACAACAAATAGATTAAACAGCCTATACTTCCTCCATAACCATATATCCCACCCCAAATACACATGTAGAACTAATAGATGTCAGAAATGTATATGATATACTTGCTTTTATAACAGACTCATATCATGCATAACAAATAACAAATCAGATCATATTTACATAATATGGATCATACCTAACACAGTATAGATAAAACCTAACATATAACTCATTAATCATGCGTAAATAACTCATATTTAGTGCTAACAGAACATCAAAAATCATGGTTGATAACCTACTTTGTATCATACGGACCCTACGGGAAGCCCACATTTGACTCGTACAATGAATACGATGTAACAACCTATTTTTGGTCAAATTGAAACAGTGGTTTTAGGACCACAAATCTGAGGTCAAAATATTTATTTTATTATTATTATTTTAATTTTTATAGCATGGTTGAGTGATTGTGTGAAAATTTCATTAAGAAATTTTATCGTTTGATTGGTCAATTTGATAAAAAAAGGACTAAATCGCGTAAGGTGTAAAAGTGGAGTTCCATTAGCTAAAGGTATTCAATAGCTATGGAATCTTAATTTAGAGGTCCTTATGTTGTAATTTGACCATTTGACAAATGAGTGGAATGTAACACCCCTTACCCTTATTCAACGCCGGAACCGGGTACGAGACATTACCGAACTTATCTTGCTTGAACGTACAACTTTGGGTTATCAAATTTCATTCCAACTTAAAACTTCTCATTCACATTCATAACATCCTTATTATGGGCATACAAGGCCTTAAACATGCAAACGGAGGGTCTTGGAATCAAACTGGGAACTTTCGTATACTTAGAAAATTTTTGCCTAAACAGGGCCACACGCCCGTGTGAAATGGAACACGCCCATGTGGGCAGGCCGTGTGGTCACACACGTCCATGTCCCCAGCCCGTGTGGGATTTATTTTTCATTTCGAACCTATAGGGGTTTTCACATGGCCGGACACATGCCCGTGCCTTTCACACGGCCTAGACATGCCCGTATCCTGACTCGTGTGTGAAAACCTATGTATTCTGTTTATGACGTCAGCAACCATATAGGCACACGCCTGTGTGTCTAGCCCATGGTTGACACTGACTTGCAACACTAATATGCAGGGGACAGACGGCCCAGTCACACACCCATGGGACTGACCGTGTGTCACACACAGCCCAGACACACGCCCGTGTGTCTACCCGTGTGGACCAATTCAAGGCTATTTTCCAAGCCATTTAGCCACCCTCACTTGCACACATTCACACATCATCACATATCATTCTCAAATCATCAATTATAACACTTTAATTTTCACATTTGAACCATGAAAGCCAAACTATCTTCCCCTATACAAGGGGGAACTATTATTAGCACAATTACAATCGACATGAGCCATTATCCATGGCTATACACAATCGAGCCATAAACTATTTTAGGCCAACACATTTGGCTACTTTAACTATGACTTAATTAAACAAAAATAAGATCCCTATACATGCCATATCCCAAATAGACTTTAAACCATATACCCAAGTGACTGCTCGATAGTGTGAAAACATCTCCGGCGGTCTCCAACCCGAGCTAGTTAAGTTAACCTATAAAAGATAGGAAAGAAAGAGGAGTAAGCAATAATGCTTAGTAAGTTCATATGCAAATAATAAGCAACTATTGACATTCATTTATTTCACTCAAACACAAGGGTATTATAATGAGATTTACACTTAAGCTCATGGTTACCCATTCAATCATTCATAATGCTTACTTATTCCGAACCTTCACCTATCACCAAACATCGTTCATCTTTACTTGTATCTATACCCACAAAGTAACATGTAATTTCACTTAATTAAATCTCTCGATAACACCTCAAAATAATAATAAATACTCGGTGGTTTCGCACACAGCCCACCATTTAATAACTAATAAGGTGGTATCGCACACAGTCCACCATTAATACTAAACATGATGGTATCGTATATAGCCCATCGGTAACAAATAAAAAGGTGGTATCGCACACAGCCCACCATTAATAATAAGTGTGATGGTATCGCACATAGCCCATCGCTAGCAATTAATAAAGTGGTATCCCACACAGCCTACCATTGATAATAATTGCGATGGTATCGCACACAGCCCATCGCTAACAATTAATAAGGTGGTATCGCACACATCCCACCATTCATTACACATTCACAGATATTTAGCCACATACATTTTCCTATTTCAAATGTTCATCCTAGAATTTCCTCACACTCTATCATTTTTAAATAGATTTCTACAATAATCATTCGCATTCATGCAATGCATTAATAAATATAACATATGCAATCAGGATGCATCGTTTACACATAAACTCACAATGGGTTCATCATATACCAAATTCACCTCAAATGAGTTCTGGGCACATACCTGTACCTCTCATGGTATAACCACATACTTTCTCATTTTCAACATACCTGTTGAATCACTCAAAATGCTAAAGGATACTCTTGAGTCTCATACATATAGTATCATATCAATGCCATATCCCCGATATGGTCTTACTTGAAATATCATATTGACGTCATGTCCCAGGCATGGTCTTATACGAAATCTCATACCAAAGCCAAATTCCAATATGGTCTTACATGGAACCTTAATTATCATAGTATCATGATATTTCCGTTCCATCCATTCTTAAGTTCAATTGAAGATTTTCATTTTTTGACATCTCGTCAAAACGTATTTAATATATTCATAGAGACAATATACAATTCATACAACATTGAAATATTAAATACTTCACTAAAAGTTTCATTATTGGCACACGAACTTACTTCGATACCAAAAGTGTAACACCCCTTACTCGGATTCTATCCCGGAACCCAGCATGAGGCATTACCGGACTTGAATTGCTTAATCATTCCACTTTAGGCTATAAAAATTCTTTCCAATTTAAAATTTTTCATTCACCATCGTGACGTCCCTATCATGGGTCAACGAGATCCTTTACACCCACTCGGGATGTCGAGGAACCAAACTAAAACTTTTCAAACTTTTAGAAATTTTTTACCTAAACAAGGGCCACACGTCCGTGTGAAATGGGACACGCCCATGTCCCTACCCCGTGTGAGATTTATTTTCATTTCAAACCTACAGGGGTTTTTACACGGCCGGACACACGCCTGTGTGCTTGGCCTGTGTGCTCCACACGGCCTAGACACGCCAGTGTCCTCGCCCATGTGTAAAAACTTGGGTATTCTATTTGTGATGTCAGTAGCCTCATAAGGGTCACTGTAACACCCCTTACCCGTACCCAATACCAGAGCCGGGTATGAGGCGTTACCTCATTGAATTATTTACGAACTCCCATCTACTACTCAAGGAAATGTGTTCTCATTTAAAACCTTTTCAAGTATGGTCTTTTGGACCTTCATATAGGCCTACGAAGCCCTTAACATGGATTGGGAATGACCCAGAACTATATCGAGTACTTAAGAAAATTTCTTATAAAATTTTTATACATCACGTCACACGTCCCTGTGACCTTTCCCACACACCCGTGTGGACTTTCAACATGGCCGTGTCCACAGCCCATGTTGATTCATGTCTCAAACTCGAGCTACTGGAAATTTAACACGGCTTGGGCACACGCTCGTGTCTATGACCCGCGTTCCATCACACGGCTTAGACATGCCTGTGCCAACATCCTGCGGAGCATCTTGTCAAAATCACACGGCCAAGGCACACACCCATGTGCCCAGCAGTGTAGACAGCATCAGGCTATTTACCAAGACCTTTTGCCACCCTTTCTTATACCATACTACACAATCATAATCAATACTTCAATACATTAGTCAAAAGCTTCTTTAACCCTATTATATCTTCTTTTAATTAATTAGCCAAATACATGGCTAAATATGCATTGAGCACTTAACGTAACCACGGTTAGGCCCACTTTACTCTTAATGCGACAGCTAGCCTATACATGCCATATAATTAAAAGTTGTAGAACTTTAAATACCAATTCATGACAAGATAGTGTGTTGAGATCTCCATCACCTTCCAACCCGAGCAAACTTCCAAAATCCTACAACATAGGAAGATAAACGAAGTGAGCTATAAAGCTCAGTAAACTCATATAATTAATTGGTTTATGATATCTATAAAATATAATTTGAGTAATTTCACAGGCAAAAAGAGTTTATATGCTCTCATCATACAATCACTTACTATCATATAGAGTCAAAATTAACTTTTGGAGACTTATTCATTTCAATATCCCAATGAAACAATTGAATATTTATCGAATCGATATAATTTTATTACTTATGCATAAGCGGTAAGAAATTATGCATAATAATTTCATTGATCTTTTCATAGGCATCAAATAATAATTCCTCACATATCATCGATAACTTTTCTTATAATCTCAACATAGGCCTGTAACGTATCCTTGGGCCACTACCACTCGATATTTACAAGATTTTCATACATACCTGTATCGCTTAATTTGGTTACGTTCCCACTTTCTTTTTGCCTTTGTCCATTATTTCACTTAGACATCAATAACAACGCATTATTTCATGTCATCGTCCATAAATTTCATAAGCTCACTAGTTCCTTACATTTCATATATATTTATGAAACTAAATATGGATTCCACAATATCTATCTTATCCATCGAGTCATTCGGAATATCATCGAATGTATCGGAAGTCTCGTAAATACGGTACCACTGTCATATCCCAGATATAGTCTCACGTAAGATCATCTACCGATGCCATGTCCCATACATGGTCTTACACTGACTCACAACTATCTGTGCCGATGCCATGTCCCAGACATGGTCTTATGCTGACACGTATCGAGGCCGACGCCATGTCCCAGACAGGTCTTACACGAGCTCTCGTAATGTGGCCGATGTATGTCCTAGATATGTATTACACTAGCTCACATACTATGCCATGGTCCAACCATGGTCTTTTTCGTCAATTCATCCCGAGTCGTAGTACCATTATACTTGACCCGGTATTTCTCCTGGTTGATCCTTCAATCCGATCTCATACTTGCACATCATCATGGCTAGATAACAACACTTTATATATTATAGTAACTCAACTCAAATTTAATAAATAATAATTGTAAATTCACCATATGAACTTACCTCGTTTGCTGAAACAATCCGTTAAGTTGATAAACCCAAATTTGTTCCCCCTCGTTCTCTGACTACAGCTCATTTCCCCTAATCTATAAAATAATCACTTTTACTTATTTAGTTGTCTACTTATATGATTTAATCAAAAATTTCACATTAGGGTAACTTTAGCTTTTGCCCTAAATGTTTCACTTTCTTGCAATTTAGTCTTTGTCACATAAAAGTGTCAATTTGTGAAATTAATCACAATCCATGCTCATACAGATTTTATAATCATTACTAGCAGCCTACAACACATACTTTGGAAAATTTGTAGTTTTACCCCTAAACTTTTGAAAAATTATGATTTTGCCCCAAGGCTAAAAAAGTTGATTTTTATTCAATTTCTATAAAATTCAAGGTCAACCGAACCTTTTTCTCTTCTATAGTAACCTCAGTTTCTCACTATTTCATACAATTTCAACCTATTTTTCAAGCTTTGCATATTAAACCATTTTAGGTGATTTTCATGAAAATCCTTTCACAAAAGTTGTTTATCAAACAACTGGGATTCATTTTCTTTCATAAAAATTTAGCATCCAAGACATTTTCCCCATGGAAAAACCATCAACCCTTCACCATTCTTTAAAATAGCCCCCCAATAGCTACCAGGGTTCCAAAAGTAAAAATTTTATTGAGAGAAACTAGAAAAATCACTTACATGAGGTGATGAGAAGTGGCTGAAAATTTCATCTTCCATGGGGGTTTTCTTCTTCAATTTTGGAAGAGAAAGGAAAAATGGGAAAGGACGATGACCACTTATTATTTTTATTAACTTTTGCTTATGTCTTCATGTGCCAACCCATACCAAAATTTTGACTTTTCAACCATTCTTATCCTCTTGGCAGGCCATCACTTTAAAATTGGCCTATTTGCCCATTAAAGACCCCCACATTATGTTCCATAACTATTTGAAAAAATTTGGTAGTAATTTCAAACTTTTGTCCTTTACTCGATTTAGTCCCATTTTTCAAAATTAAACATGCAATCACCAAAATTATTTCACCAAAATTTCCATACACTCTTATAATCACGTTATAACTCATAGAATACTATCAAAAACATTTTCTCTAGTCTTGGGTTAGTGGTTTCGAGACCGCTGTTCCGACTAAGCCCAAAATCAGGCTGTTACAATTCTCCCCCCTTTAGAGAATTTTTGTCCCCGAAAATCTTACCAGTGTATAGATTTGTGATTTACTTTGTTTCTTTTATAAGAAAATATACTCAATAAGCTTTAAGTGCATATCTCAATCAGTCTCTAGCTCAATTTACACCATTTTTGGTGATTTTTCAAAATCACGTCACTACTGCTGTCCATTACTATTTATCAGTTAATTACACTCTTTCATAATTTCATGGTTTTAACTTCTTTTAAAACATACATATTATCAATCAAATTTGTCACATTCTCATACATCATATGCATCGACCTATAATCACAAGGTCATCGCAAAGTCATTCTCATGTGTATAACTTACTCATTTACCGCCTTACCATATTCCTCAAACACATCAATATAACTTACTGATGCTTACTCTTACCAAGTCACATATCACATTTTTGCATTCATTACTCGTAAGTTACTCATGGGTACCTGTATCACTTCATTACATAACTTTAGCACTTTTATTCTCTTGAACATAGACTTAGCTCTTTGCTATCTTTTAACATAAACCTAGTTCTTAACCCGTTGAACTACTTGGAATATCGAAGGATACTCAATCTCATCATACATGTAACACGATGCCAATGCCATATCCCAGATATGGTCTTACATGGGATCACATCTCGATGCCGATGCCATATATTAGATGTGGTCTTATACTGGATCTCATATTGATGTCAATGCCATATCCAAAATATGGTCTTATACAAGATTATATATCGATGTCGATGCCATGTCCCAGACATGGTCTTACACGGGATCTCCATTCGATGCTGATGCCATGTCCCTGACATGGTCTTATACCGGACCTTCATTCGGTGCCGATGCCATGTCCCTGACATGGTCTTATATGGAACCTTATTAATCTCATGTCATGATATGGGTATCCTTACTATTCCCAAGGTTCAACCGAGACTTCGAATTAACATAATTTCGTCATACTTTCATCGAAACATCATTAACTAATTTCATAGAGGTAACATACATTTCTCATGCTATCAAGCATTTAAAAACATAATAACATTATGTTGCTTTATTACACACAAACTTAGTATGGGTTTACGCATAATCATCAAACAATCATAGATATACCTTACTCAATTTCATCATTACTACTCGTATATCATGACTCAGCTCATTTCTCATGAGTTTCGGGTATATATTTATACAACTTGTTAACATAATCATAGTCTTTTACATTTTTGTCAATAGTATACTCTACCCGTCAAACCACTTGGAATAATAAAGGATACCCCAACAATCTCGTATGCTCAACAAGATGCCAATGCCATATCCCCGATATGGTCTTACATGGGATCATATCATATACCGATGCCAATAGCCTAGCTATGGTCTTACACGATACCACATGCTGATCCCATGTCCCAGACATCGTCTTATACGGGCAAACATATAACTCTAATGTTATGGTATGGGTATCCAATTTATTCCCTAGGGTTTAACCAGGAATTTATACCTCATCAAATGTCCTTGAACATATTTATAAACAATATTTAAATAACTCATATTCAAAAGCACCCTTTTTAGTACATCTTCGTAATACATACACTTAAACCATATGCGGTATAACAATACTATCTGTCCAGATTAAAACCCTTTTATAACATTTCATCCATCTCACAAGGTTACCATAGTTTGTCGAAATGAAATGTTCAACTAAAATAATGGCATTTTACCCACGTTTCTCATCTCCTAGTGATTTCATTTCATGCATTGTCACATACATATTAGGAACTTTGATTCATACTTTTCCGCGTTTTTGGAATTAACCCGATTGGAAGTACCTTTATCTCAACAAAACAATTCCATTAAGATCAGAAGATATTACAATATCACGATCTACATATGGCAAACTCTCTCACAAGCTAGGTTAGTCTGAGAACCGAATAAACCATCTCTGATACCATTAAATGAAACACCCCTTACCCGTACCCAATACAGAGCCGGCTATGAGGCGTTACCTCATTGAATTATTTACTAACTCCCATCTACTACTCAAGGAAATGTGTTCTCATTTAAAACCTTTTCAAATATGGTCTTGTGGACCTTCATATGGGCCTACGAAGCCATTAACATGGATTGGGAATGACCCAGAACTATATTGAGTACTTAAGAAAATTTCTTATAAAATTTTTATAAATCACGTCACACGCCCGTGTGACCTTTCCCACACACCTGTGTGGACTTTCAACATGGCCGTGTCCACAACCCGTGTTGATTCATGTCTCAAATTCGAGCTACTAGAAATTTAACACGGCTTGGGCACACGCTCGTGTCTATGACCCGCGTTCCATCACACATCCTAGACATGCTGTGCCAACATCCCGTGGAGCATCCTGTCAAAATCACACAGCCAAGCACATGCACTTGTGCTCAGCCGTGTAGGCAGCATCAGGCTATTTACCAAGACCTTTTGCCACCCTTTCTTATACCATACTACACAATCATAATCAATACTTCAATACATCAGTCAAAAGCTTCTTTAACCCTATTATATCTTCTTTTAATTAATAAGCCAAATACATGGCTAAATATGTATTGAACACTTAACGTAACCATGGTTAGGCCCACTTTACTCTTAATGGGACATCTAGCCTGTACATGCCATATAATTAAAAGTTGTAAAACTTTAAATAACAATTCATGACAAGATAGTGTGTTGAGATCTCCATCACCTTCCAACCCGAGCAAACTTCCAAAATCCTACAACATAGGAAAATAAACGAAGTGAGCTATAAAGCTCAGTAAGCTCATATAATTAATTGGTTTATGATATCTATCAAATATAATTTGAGTAATTTCACAAGAAAAAGGAGTTTATATGCTCTCATCATACAATCACTTACTATCATATAGAGTCAACATTAAATTTTGGAGACTTATTCATTTCAATATCCCAATGAGACAATTGCATATTTACCAAATCGATATAATTTTATTACTTATGCATAAGCGGTAAGAAATTATGCATAATTATTTCATTGATCTTTTCATAGGCATCAAATAATAATGCCTCACATATCATCGATAACTTTTCTTATAATCTCAACATAGGCCTGTAACAAATCCTTGGGCCACTACCACTCGATATTTACAAGATTTTCATACATACCTGTATCGCTTAATTTGGTTACGTTCCCACTTTCTCTTTGCCTTTGTCCATTATTTCACTTATACATCAATAACAACGCATTATTTCATGTCATCATCCATAAATTTCATAAGCTCACTAGTTTCTTACATTTCATATATATTTATGAAACTAAATATGGATTCCACAATATCTATCTTACCCATCGAGTAATTCAGAATATCATTGAATGTATCGGAAGTCTCGTAAAGATGGTACCACTATCATATCCCAGATATGGTCTCACGTAAGATCATCTACCGATGCCATGTCCCATACATGGTCTTACACTGACTCACAACTATCTGTGCCGATGCCATGTCCCAGACATGGTCTTATGTTGACACGTATCGAGGCCGATGCCATGTCCCAGACAGGTCATACACGAGCTCTTATAATGTGGCGGATGCATGTCCCAGACATGTATTATACTAGCTCACATACTATGCCATGGTCCAACCATGGTCTTTTCCATCAATTCATCCCGAGTCGTAGTACCATTATACTTGACCCAGTATTTCTTCTGGTTGATCCTTCAATCCGATCTCATACTTACACATCATCATGGCTAGATAACAACACTTTATATATTATAGTAACTCATCTCAAATTTAATAACTAATCATTGTAAATTCACCATATGAACTTACCTCGTTTGCTGAAACAATCAGTTAAGCTGATAAACCCGATATTTGTTCTCCCTCGTTCTCTGACTACAGCTCGTTTCTCCCAATCTATAAAATAATCACTTTTACTTATTTAGTTTTCTATTTATACGATTTAATAAAAAATTTCACATTAGGGCAACTTTATGCTTTTGCCCCAAATGTTTCACTTTCTTGTAATTTAGTCATTGTCACATAAAAGTGTCAATTTGTGAAATTAATCACAATCCATGCTCATACAGATTTTATAATCATTACTAGCAGCCTACAACACATACTTTGTAAAATTTGTAGTTTTACCCCTAAACTTTTGAAAAATTATGATTTTGCCCCAAGGCTAAAAAAGTTGATTTTTATTCAATTTCTATAAAATTCAAGGTCAACCGAACCTCTTTCTCTTCTATAGCAACCTCAATTTCTCACTATTTCATACAATTTCAACCTATTTTTCAAGCTTTTCCATATTAAACCATTTTAGGTGATTTTCATGAAAATCCTTTAACAAAAGTTGTTTATCAAACAACTAGGATTCATTTTCTTTCATAAAAATTTAGCATCCAATACATTTTTCCTCATGGAAAAACCATCAACCCTACACCATTCTTTAAAATAGCCCCCCCAATAGCTACAAGGGTTTCAAAAGTACAAATTTTATTAAGAGAAACTAGCAAAAATCACTTAGTTGAGGCGATGAGAAATGGCTGAAAATTTCAGCTTCCATGGGGGTTTTCTTCTTCAATTTTGGAAGAGAAAGGAAAAATGGGGAAGAAAGATGACCACTTATTATTTTTATTAACTTTTGCTTATGTCATCATGTGCCAACCCATACCAAAATTTTGACTTTTCAACCTTTCTTATCCTCTTGGCCGACCATCACTTTAAAATTGGCCTATTTGCCCATTAAAGACCCCCACATTATGTTCCATAACTATTTGAAAACATTTGCCAGTAATTTCTAGCTTTTTTCCTTTACTTGATTTAGTCCCATTTTTCAAAATTAAACATGCAATCACCAAAATTATTTCACCAAAATTTCCATACACTCTTATAATCACGTTATGACTTATAGAATAATATCAAAAACATTTTCTCTTGTCTTGGGTTACTGGTTTCGAGACCACTGTTCCGACTAAGCCCAAAATCAGGCCGTTACAATTCTCCCCCTTTAGAGAATTTTTGTCCCCGAAAATCTTACCAGTGTATAGATTTGTGATTTACTTTGTTTCTTTTATAAGAAAATATACTCAATAAGCTTTAAGTGCATATCTCAATCAGTCTCTAACTCAATTTACACCATTTTTGGTGATTTTTCAAAATCACGCCACTCATCATTGTCCATTACTATTTATCAGTTACTTACACTCTTTCATAATTTTATGGTTTTAACTTCTTTTAAAACATACATATTATCAATCAAATTTATCACATTCTCATACATCATAAGCATCGACCTATAATCACAAGGTCATCGTAAAGTCATTCTCATGTGTATAACTTACTCATTTACTGCTTTACCATATTCCTCAAACACATCAATATAACTTACTGATGCTTACTCTTACCAAGTCACATATCACATTTTTGCATTCATTACTCGTAACTTACTCATGGGTACCTGTATCACTTCATTACATAACTTTAGCACTTTTATTCTCTTGATCATAGACTTAGCTCTTTGCTATCTTTTAACATAAACCTAGTTCTTAACCCGTTGAACTACTTGGAATATCGAAGGATACTCAATCTCATCATACATGTAACACGATGCCAATGCCATATCCCAGATATGGTCTTACATGGGATCACATCTCGATGCTGATGCCATATATTAGATATGGTCTTATACTGGATCTCATATTGATGTCGATGCCATATCCAAAATATGGTCTTATACAAGATTATATATCGATGTCGATGCCATGTCCCAGAGATGGTCTTACACGGGATCTCCATTCGATGCTGATGCCATGTCCCTGACATGGTCTTATACAGGACCTTCATTCGGTGTCGATGTCCATGTCCTTGACATGGTCTTATACGGGACCTTGTTAATCTCATGTCATGATATGGGTATCCTTACTATTCCCAAGGTTCAACCGGGACTTCTACTTAACATAATTTCGTCATACTTTCATCGAAACATCATTAACCAATTTCATAGAGATAACATACATTTATCATGCTATCAAGCATTTAAAAACATAATAACATTATGTTGCTTTATTACACACAAACTTAGTACGGGTTTACGCATAATCATCAAACAATCATAGATATACCTTACTCAATTTCATCATTACTACTCGTACATCATGACTCAGCTCATTTCTCATGAGTTTCGGGTATATATTTATACAACTTGTTAACATAATCATAGTCTTTTACATTTTCGTCAATAGTATACTCTACTTGTCAACCACTTGGAATAATAAAGGATACCCCCAACAATCTCGTATGCTCAGCAAGATGCCAATGCCATATCCCCGATATGGTCTTACTTGGGATCATATCATATACCAATGCCAATATCCTAGCTATGGTCTTACACGATACCACATGCCGATGCCATGTCCCAGACATGGTCTTATACGGGCAAACATACAACTCTAATGTTATGGTATGGTTATCCAATTTATTCCCTAGGGTTTAACCAGGAATTTCTACCTCATCAAATTTCGTTGAACATATTTATAAACAATATATAAATAATTCACATTGAAAAGTGCCCTTTTTAGTACATCTTCGTAATACATACACTTAAACCATATGCGGTATAACAATACTATTAGTCCAGATTAAAACCCTTTTATAACTTTTCATCCATCTCACAAGGTTACCATAGTTTGTCGAAATGAAATGTTCAACTAAAATAATGGCATTTTACCCACGTTTCTCATCTCCTAGTGATTTCATTTCATGCAGTATCACATACATATTAGGAACTCTGATTCATACTTTTATGCGTTTTTGGAATTAACTCGGTTGGAAGTACCTTTATCTCAACAAAACAATTCCATTAAGATCAGGAGATATTACACTATCACGATCTACATATGGCATGTATAGTTAGACTCTCTCACAAGCTAGGTTAGTCTGAGAACTGACTAAACCATGCTCTGATACCATTAAATGTAACACCCCTTACCCGTACCCAATACCAGAGCTGGGTATGAGGCGTTACCTCATTGAATTATTTACTAACTCCTATCTACTACTCAAGGAAATGTGTTCTCATTTAAAACCTTTTCAAATATGGTCTTGTGGACCTTCATATGGGCCTACGAAGCCCTTAACATGGATTAGGAATAACCCAGAACTATATCGAGTACTTAATAAAATTTCTTATAAAATTTTTATAAATCACGTCACGCGCCCGTGTGACCCTTCCCACACACCCGTGTGGACTTTCAACATGGCCGTGTCCACATCCCGTGTTGATTCATGTCTCAAACTTGAGCTACTGGAAATTTAACACGGCTTGGGCACACGCTCGTGTCTATGACCCGCGTTCCATCACACAGCCTAGACATGCCCGTGCCAACATCCCGTGGAGCATCTTGTCAAAATTACATAGCCAAGCACACGCCCGTGTGCTCAGCCGTGTAGACAGCATCAGGCTATTTACCAAGACCTTTTGTCAACCTTTCTTATACCATTCTACACAATCATAATCAATACTTCAATACATCAGTCAAAAGCTTCTTTAACCCTATTATGTCTTCTTTTAATTAATAAGCCAAATACATGGCTAAATATGCATTGAACACTTAACGTAACCACGGTTAGGCCCACTTTGCTCTTAATGCGATAGCTAGCCTATACATGCCATATAATTAAAAGTTGTAGAACTTTAAATACCAATTCATGACGAGATAGTGTGTTGAGATCTCCATCGCCTTCCAACCCGATCAAACTTCCAAAATCCTATAACACAGGAAAATAAACGAAGTGAGCTATAAAGCTCAGTAAGCTCATATAATTAATTGGTTTATGATATCAATCAAATAATTTGAGTAATTTCACAAGAAAAAGGAGTTTATATGCTCTCATCATACAATCACTTACCATCATATAGAGTCAGCATTAACTTTTGGAGACTTATTCATTTTAATATCCCAATGAGACAATTGCATATTTATCGAATCGATATAATTTTATTACTTATGCATAAGCGGTAAGAAATTATGCATAATTATTTCATTGATCTTTTCATAGGCATCAAATAATAATGCCTCACATATCATCGACAACTTTTCTTATAATCTCAACATAGGCCTGTAACGAATCCTTGGGCCACTACCACTTGATATTTATAAGATTTTCATACATACCTGTATCGCTTAATTTGGTTACGTTCCCACTTTCTCTTTTCCTTTGTCCATTATTTCACTTAGACATCAATAACAACGCATTATTTCAAGTCATCGTCCTTGAATTTCATAAGCTCACTAGTTCCTTACATTTCATATATATATTTTATGAAACTAAATATGGATTCCACAATATCTGTCTTACCCATTGAGTCATTCAGAATATCATCGAATGTATCGGAAGTCTCGTAAATACGGTACCACTGTCACATTCCAGATATGGTCTCATGTAAGATCATCTACCGATGCCATGTTCCATACATGGTCTTACACTGACTCACAACTATCTGTGCCGATGCCATGTCCCAGACATGGTCTTATGCTGACACGTATCAAGGCCGATGCCATGTCCCAAATAGGTCTTACACGAGCTCTCGTAATGTGGCTGATGCATGTCCTAGACATGTATTACACTAGTTCACATATTATTCCATGGTCCAACCATGGTCTTTTCCGTCAATTCATCCCGAGTTGTAGTACCATTATGCTTGACCCAGTATTTCTCCTGGTTGATCCTTCGATCCGATCTCATACTTGCGCATCATCATGGTTAGATAACAACATTTTATATATTATAGTAACTCATCTCAAATTTAATAATTAATCATTGTAAATTCACCATATGAACTTACCTCGTTTGCTGAAATAATCTGTTAAGCTGATAAACCCGATATTTTTTCTCCCTCGTTCTCTGACTACAACTCATTTCCCCCAATCTATAAAATAATCACTTTTACTTAGTTAGTTGTCTATTTATACGATTTAATCCAAAATTTCAAATTAGGGAAACTTTATGCTTTTGCCCCAAATGTTTCACTTTCTTACAATTTAGTCCTTGTCACATAAAAGTGTCAATTTGTGAAATTAATCACAATCCATGCTCATACAGATTTTATAATCATTACTAGCAGCCTACAACACATATTTTGGAAAATTTGTAGTTTTACCCCTAAACTTTTGAAAAATTATGATTTTGCCCTAAAAAATTGATTTTTATTTAATTTCTATAAAATTCAAGGTCAACTGAACCTTTTTCTCTTCTATAGCAACCTCAATTTCTCACTATTTCATACAATTTCAACCTGTTTTTCAAGCTTTGCATATTAAACCATTTTAAGTGATTTTCATGAAAATCCTTTCACAAAAGTTGTTTATCAAACAACTAGTATTCATTTTCTTTCATAAAAATTTAGCATCCAAGACATTTTTCCTCATGAAAAAACCATCAACCCTTCACCATTCTTCAAAATATCCCCCCAATAGCTAGCCCTCAAAAGTACAAATTTTATCAAGAGAAACTAGCAAAAATCACTTACTTGAGGTGATGAGAAGTGGCTGAAAATTTCAGGTTCCATGGGGGTTTTCTTCTTCAATTTCGGTAGAGAAAGGAAAAGTGGGGAAGATGACCACTTATTATTTTGATTAACTTTTGCTTATGTCATCATATGCCAACCTATACCAAAATTTTGACTTTTCAACCTTTCTTATTCTTTTGGCCGGCCATCACTTTGAAATTGGCCTATTTGCCCATTAAAGACCCCCACATTATATGTTCAATAACTATTTGAAAACATTTGCTAGTAATTTCCAACTTTTGTCCTTTACTCAATTTAGTCTCCTTTTTCAAAATTAAATATGCAATCACCAAAATTATTTCACCAAAATTTCCACACACTCTTATAATCCCGTTATAACTCATAGAATAATATCAAAAACATTTTCTCTAGTCTTGGGTTAGTGGCTTCGAGACCACTATTCTGACTAAGCCCAGAATCGGGTTGTTACAGTCACACGGCTTAGGCACACGCCCGTGTGGCTAGCCTGTGGTCGACACTAACTTACTACACTAACATATAGGGGAAACACAGCCAAGTCACACACCCATGGGGCTGACTATGTGTCACACACGGCCTAGACACACGCCCGTGTATCTACCCGTGTGGACTAATTCAAGGCTATTTTCCAAGCCATTTAGTCAACCTCACCTGCATGCATTCATACACCATCACATAAACTTCACATATCATCACTTATAACTCTTGAATTATCATATTTAAACCATAAAATGAAATCTTCATCCCATACACGAGGGAGAACTATTTCTAGTATAATTGAAATGACTTAAGTCATGATCTATGGCTATACACAACTGAACCATAAACTCTCTTAGGCCAACCATTTGGCTATCTCAACTATAACTTAATCAACTTTAAAAAGATCCCTATACATGCCATAACTCATAAGGACTTGAAACCTCATACCAAGTGTCTGCTCGATAGTGTAAAAACATCTCCGGCGGTTTCCAACCTGAGCTAGTTAAGCTAACCTATAAGAGATGGGAAAAGAAAATGAGTAAGCAATAATTCTTAGTAAGTTCATATGCAAATAATAATCAATTATTGATAGTCATTGATTATACTCAATCACAAGGTATTATAATGAGTTTTACTCTTAAACTATTGGTTACCAATTCAATCACTCATAACGCTTACTTATTCAATCTCTTACCATATTCTAACCATATCTCGAGCTTAATGCTTACATTCATTAACATGCATTATCTGTAGTTATCACCATAATTTCTCATGATACAACACATCATAATTTATCACTAAGCCAACTTCAATGCGAAATCACTCGGTGGGTTTCGTACTTAGCCCACCATCAATCTTTAATAGGGTGGTATCACACATAGCCCACCAAATAGATAGTTACGGGTGTATCCTACATAGCCCACCAAATAGATAGTTACGGTGGTATCGCACATAGCCCACCAAATAATAATCTAAATGATGATATCGCACTTAGCCCATCGTAGATAAGTAACAAGGTGGTATCGTACTTAGCCCACCTTCATGTGTTGTTATTACACATTTACATCAATATTTCGTTATTCATACGAAACTATACAATAACTATCAAATTCATTCCACTTGAATCATACATGTTCTCAATCATGCCATGCACCAATCAATAACAACAATGTGCATATAAAATGCATCATCTACACTTAAACTGCTATGGGTTCCTCATATACCGAATTCACTTTAATTTAATTCTAACACATACCTGTACCTCTCGTGGTACAACCACGTACTTTCTCATTTTCAACATACCTGTTGAATCACTCAAATGGTTAAATAACACTCTTGAGTCTCATACACATAACATCTCATCGACATCATGCCCCCTATAGGGTCTTACATGAAATATCATATCGATGCCATGTCCCTGACATGGTCTTATTCAATATCTCACACCGAGGCCATATTCCAATAAGGTCTTATACGGGACCTTAACTATCATCATCTCATGCTATTCACATTTCCCACTATTCTTAGATTCAATTCTCTTGACATCTCGTCAAAACATATTTAATACATTCATAGAGTAAATATACATTCCATACAACATTGGAATATTAAATAACCCGCATGTAATTGCAACATTTGCACACGAACTTACCTCAATATCAAAAGGGTAGAAAGGGACCTATTTGTCCATATGTCTCTTTTCTCCAGTTCTAGGTCTGAATCTCATTTTCTTTGATCTAGAACAATAGAATTTACTCATTTAATCACTTATAAATCATAATACATCATAATCTACACTTAGGAAAAAATGACTATTTTTCCCTTATGCTTTGGCAAAATTATAATTTTGCCCATAGGCTCGTAAATCACTTTTCATCACATTTTCTTATTAAAAAAGCCTAGCTGAACATTTAATCCTCTTAAAACTATCCACAATTCCAATTATTTCATGCATTAATAAACAAACTACAACATTTGCATCTTAGCCCCAATTAGGTGTTTTCATGACAACACCTTTCACAAAAGTTGTTTCTCATCTTCCTAACATTCATTTTCTTCCATAAAACTCAGCAACCAACGTAAAATCTCTCATGGAAAGTCCCTATACTTTCAACCATATCAAAAATTAGTCCCCTCATTAGCTAGCTTAAGCTTTGGGGACTCCAAAAACACAAAAATCATAAAAAATTATCATCAAAAGGACTTACTTGCAAGGATGAGATGTAGCTGAAATTTTCAAGCTTTCAAACCCTTAAGCTTGCTGATATTTTTAGTTGGAGAAGAAAACAAAAGGAAAAGATGATAGCCTTGGCTTATTTCATCTTTTTTTATTCATATTTGTCAACTAATATCACCAACTATTGACCAAAATAAATGCTATTGTCCCCTTTGCATTCTATGGCCGGCCACTAAAGAAGAAGGTTGAGTATATCATAGCTGATCTTGAGGTGAATATATCTCCGCTGCCTTCACTTAAAAAAAAAGCCCAAATTGCAAATTTGGGACCTCCAATTAATATTCTATAGCTATTTGACACCTCTAAAACTTAAAATAGAACTTTCGCACTTTATGCGACTTAGTCCTTTTTCGCGATTGCACTTGAAAATGCTAAAATTAAAGCACCAAAATTTTTATGCACCTTTATAAACATGTTATAACACATAAAATAACATGAAAATAATTTTCTCTAACCTAGGATTAGTGATCCCAAGATCACTATTCCGACTAGCCCCTAAATCGGGCTGTTATAAAAAAGGTAAAAGGGGACCTAATTGTCCATATTTCTCTTTTCTCTCGTTCTAGGTTCGAATCCCCTTTGATTTGATCTATAACAATAAAATTTTCTCATTTAATCTCCACACTAATCGATACATTTCAAAATTTCAACTTTGGCAAAATTACCATTTTGCCCTTAGACTTTGGCAAAATTATGATTTTTCCCCTAGGCTCGTATATCGATTTTCATCCCATTTATTTGTTAATAAAGCCTAGCCAATTCATATTTCATCCTATAGAAACTCAAGATTTCAACTATTACACACATTTTACCATCTATTTCACAACTTTTACAAAATGGTCCTTTTAGGTGTTTTCATGGTAACACCTTTCACAAAAGCTGTTCATCTCACAACTAAGACTCATTTCTTTCCATAACAATGCAGCAAACAACTTAATTGATCTCATGGAAAAACCCTAGACCCTTAACCATTTTGCAAAATAGTCCCCTCATGAGCTAGCTTAAGCTTTAGGGGTTCCAAAAATACAAAAATTTTCAAGAAAGGTAATCAAAATCACTTACTTGCAATGAGGAAAGCTTGGATGAAATTTTGAGTTCTCAACCCCCATTTTGGCTGCTCATTTTCGGTGGAGAGGATGGAGAGAAAAGGTGATATTTTCTTTTCTTTATTTTATGATAAAAATAAATTTTTGTCACCAAATTTCACCTAATCAAATGACAAAGTCTATTCTTTGTCCCTTATGGTCGACCATCACTCCCCCATGGCCTATTTGAACTTTAAGGACCTCCAATTAATATTCTATGGCTATTTGGCACCTCTAGCAAATAAAATAGAACTTTCGTACTTTATACGGTTTAGTCATTTTTCGCGATTAAGTATGAAATCGCTAAAATTAAAGTACCAAAATTTTTATGCACCCTTATAATCATGCTATAACCCATGAAATAAAATTATAATAATTTTCTCCGACCTTGGATTAGTGGTCTCGAGACCACTATCCTGACTAGCCCCTAAATTAGGCTGTTACAATTCTCCCCCTTAGGGAATTTCGTCCCCGAAAATCTTACCAGGAGAAGTTGCTTTCAACATTCATGAAACGTTTCCACCAACTTTCCAGAATCACAAATCGATTTACCCTCAAATATCTCCTGCCAAAGACCTTTAAACTTTAGTACACAAGGTTGAAGCACAACTTTAAAATTTAAACCACTCTCTTTTTGAAACACATATACTCAGTAATCTGTCAAACAACATTTCTGCACATGCTAACATGATCATACAAATCTTTATCAACCAATTTACCACAATCCAAATGATATCATTCTTTTTTTTTGAGGATTATAATAGTTCAAAATCAAACTCATGTGGTATTAACAACTCATTTTCTCCCAGAAATCTTCAATGACTGTAACAGTCTTGAATACTTTTGAAATTCAGCTTAAAGCTATTGACAAATCGACATCTGGATACAAACTCAAAAATATCGTGATATATATATACACTCAATCACCAAAGCACCTACTCATATGATTGCTCATTTCATTATTCTTGGACGAACAAATGTGCTACTACTGGGCCTCGCACTAAATCTTTTTCATAAGTTCTGGACTCATCAATACGCAAATTCTATCTCGAGATAACAATATCAACAAAAATCATATCTGACCTGAATTTTAACATCAGAAGTAAATTCATTCTAGACTCATTTAAATTACCATTCACTATCACTCTTTTGAATTTCTCTGTTTCACAAGGAAAACTCACTTTAGCATTTAACATCGATAAAATAAGGATATTATCAACTAAGATCTATCAAGTAACCAACTTGTATAGATTAAACGAGGGTTTTCCATCCCGATATCTTTACTACATTTGCTCCTCGAAAAGTAACTTAATAACTACACATACTCTTGCAATAGCTCAAACCATCGTCACTATCTTACATTCAAATTTTTCTGCAACAATAGATACTCTAGCTCATCAAGATGCAGAAAGCACATGACGTTTTCCACAGATCATACTATATCATCGATTTCACAAAAAAAACATAAAAGTGATTGTCTCTGAATCACCAGTCTAACAGTTCTTTTTTATGTAACTATAACCATCTAAAGATGCAAACTACCTCTTTACATTTTCGGTATTAAAACATATGCCAATTATTTAGTAGCACCCCACTGAATATCATAAATTCTTTCTTCTCGATTTAAACTAAACTTAGATCTAAAAGTTTCAGTTAATAGTACCTTTAATAGCTTTCGAATTTGCTAACCTGCAATAGACCATTCAAACTTTCATAAAGATGATAACTTCTCAATCAAAATTGTAACACCCCAAACCCGGCCCATGCGTTAAGGCCAGATCTGACATGTCACATGTGAAAAACCATTAAGTCTTTCAAAAATCAAGTAAAACAGATTACAAAATTTTGACGAAGTATTAAAGTTAGATTTGATTGATAAATTGACAATTTGAGATGCAAAATCTTATAAATCAAAAATTTGAAAATATCGTTAATGTTCTAGAAAATTTTAAAAGATATTAAAGATATTTTTCGAAAGAATTGATGAAAATCTTAAGAGTAATTTTCCGAGTTAAAAATATGAAAAATTTTATGAAATCCTTTTGTATATTCATTTTGAATAAAATGATTATTTAAGTTTTAGAAATTAAAATCTCAATTAAAATACTTTAAGCGCTTTATAAATTCATCAAACAATAAACAAAACCAAAAATTAATCCAGAGGCCTTATTACAACCTTAATTCAAATAGCCAAATAATTAAAAGTATTAAAAGAAATCTAAAATTCCAAATTTAACCGTTTTGAAGTATGGCCTCCACCAAGATATCCACGGCCCAAGTCTCCATCATTGATCATTACCTGAAAGGGGTAAGTAAAACGGGGTGAGTTACTAGAACTCAATGTGTAACCCACTTACCATTGTCCACTGGGCCAAATCCCATTAAGCAATTATTTGGGTATAGCCCGTTTACAATAATATAAATGTATCATATATATAATATGCATATGATATGCAATTCCCAAACCAAACCTAGTTTTCCATTCGCTACACACCACCTGTACCAACCAACACACCTGTGGGTGATCTTTAGTCAACCCACCCCGCCAACACACCAAACGTAGGCATTAAGCCATTTAAATCAAATTTGTGGACTAGCCACCAGATTAACAGAATTTACATGGCATTGCCATTTTTCAGATTTGTGGCAGAGCCACCAGATTTATGTCGCAGAGCTACCAGAACTTCTCTTCATCATTATCCCATCCCATGCAAATCATGTATATAATGCATAACAATTCACAACAATGCATTAAGATATTTCTTACAAATTTTATGGCCCATTATAACAATTTATTAACTTGGCCCATTAAGCAAAATATTATCTTGGCCCATTTCGCATATTTTCAGATCGGCCCATTTAGCAAATATGTCGATTTGGCCCACATAGAAAAATATATCGTTTTGGCCCACACAGTAAAATATATCGATTTTATCAATTTTATCAAATAATGAGGTCTAAACCATTTTTCTCGGTTTCACCTTAAAACGATTTTCATCAAACGGTTTACTATCAATATTGAAACACCCCAAACCCGGTCCACGAGCCTTGACCGGATCTGGTATGTTCCCCGGTGTAAACCTTTTCAAATTCTTTTATTACTTGTGTGTTCTGAAAGAAAAATTGTTTTGGGTTGGGCTTGAGTTGAAAACAGGTTTTTTTCGTTATTAAAAATCCTTTTGATTTAGGTGACAAAACGTTTGGGCTTTGAATTAAATTAATTTTACTTAATCTTTTAATAAATATAAAGATTGTATGCTCAATAAATAAAAGTAAAGTAAACGCTACTACGGCCTTATTACATCAAATAATTTCCCAAAATTAAAACCAAAATAAACTTAAAATTACTTAAAATAAAATAAAAGTCCAAGTCGTAAATTTCTTGCTGTGCATGGCCATCCCTAAGCTCTGCCGAACCCGGTCCATCACTGATCATCACCTAAAACATGTTCCCACAACGGGGTGAGTCAAACAGACTCAATGTGTACACAAACACTAAGTCTTAACAAATTCAGGCATAACAAATCATATTCATACGTATCATAATTTCACATTAAATGATTCAAAATAATGATGCAATCCAAACCCAAACCTAGATACCATCCGCTACACATCCCCGTACCAACCTGCACACCGTGGGGACTACTAAGTCAACCCTCCATCCGCTACATACCATCGAAGGCAGTCGCTACAGTCGACCCATATAAAATTCGTGACATAGCCACCAGATAATTGTGTCATGAGACACCACATTCAGATAATGTAACCGAAGTTACCACATTCAGATAATGCGACCGAAGTCACCACATTCAGATAATGTGACCGAAGTCACCACATTCAGATAGTGAGACCAAAGTCATCACATTCACTTCCCCTTTCTCAAATAACCCGAATGCCCCATATTATTCATATCATGCATATCATACTTAAATTCACATTCATGTCACTTTTCACATGTTAAGTATAACATATTTCGTAATCCTAGGAGGAGTAGGAAAACGTACCTGAGTACTTTGTACCATAACATGGTACTTTAGCCACATTCTTACACGTTCATATTAACACATATATCAAGTTTAAGCCATAAATCTATTAAGATTAGTGTGGGGTACACATGGTACCTTAGCCATATTCTTACACTTTCATATTAACACATTTAATTTAAAACATAGCCATGAACATATTAAAACTTAGGGTAGGGTACACACCTGATTCGCTTAACGATTTCACTTGAAATCCCGAAATCCGATCTACTACCTTAGATTTTTAATGCCTACATTCGGCCAACATGGTAATATTTAGCAAAGGCCTATTCGGCCATAAAACCAAATCCTAGTATGATTTGTGTACTTACCTTAATGCCGATTGAATTAAAAATCAAATCCCAGAAATTTGTATTCTTCTCCTTTGAAATCTGCTAATCACTAGATCCTTTGAATCGGTTAGTTTTCAGCTTAAAACACATAATAATAGATCTACTACAAAAATAGGGTCTTGGCCGAATATTCATAGTCACTTACCTTAAGGATCTTAAATCCCAAAATTCACCGAATAACTAGTGAACACACAGCCTATGGTGTACCTTCGGGAAAAGAACTTCTCCTTCCATGATTCGGCTAAGATTAATAATCGAAATTAGTCCCTAAATTTCGATAAGTCTAAAATATAAAAGAATGGAAACTAAACTTGGATCTTACCCTTATTTGAAGGAATCGATTGCACCTTCACTTCAACCTTCAGAGATTCGGCTATGGCTAAATGATGCTCTCACAACTTTTAGCTTTTGGAGGGATTAGAAAGAAAAGAGAAGGAAGAATAAAGCTATAGGAATTTCGGCAGAGAGAGGAGAATCTGCTTAAGAAATTCGGCAAAGGAAGAGTGAATGAATGAATGAATGGCCTTCTTTCCCTTTTATAGCCGAAATTACTAGGCTAGAGTCCCCTACTTGGCCACCACTCTTCCTATGTGATAATTATCACTTTATCAAAAGAATTAATCCAACAATTATCTCCTAATTAGCTGAAATTCTAAAGGAAATAAAACTCCTCTTTAAGAGCCCACATGTCTGTCCACCTCTCTTCTTTGTAGCAAAATAAAACTTCTTTTATTTACTTCCTAAGTGACTCGATCCTGCCCAAATACACTTGCATGTGGCGCCATTTCCAGAGGTCCTAAGTGGCATCTTGAGCCACTTTTCCAAGCCTGCTTGTGTGTCAAATTTCACATACTTTTTCTCTTAAGGCCACCTTGCCTTAATTTCCTCTTTTAAACTTTAAAACTCGACATTTCTAAGTCATTTCTAAGTTTCCAAAAATTTTCGTTTGGCTCTTTAAACTTGACATTTCCTTACATTTCCTAGTTTCTAGAAATGTTCACTTTCCTCTTTTGAATCGTTTCTAAATCATTTTCCTAGTTTCCATAAATGTTCACTTTCCTCTTTTGAATCATTTCTAAATCATTTTCTTAGTTTCCATAAATGTTCACTTTCCTCTTTTTAACTTAGCATTTCCAAAATGTTCACTTTCCTCTTTTAACTTAACATTTCCAAGTTTCCAAAATGTTCACTTTTCTCTTTTTGAAACTTAACATTTCTAAATCATTTCTTACATTTCCAGGACATTTCCCTACATTTCCTTACATTTCCCTACATTTCTTTACATTTCCATACATTTCCATACACTTCCTTATATTTCCATACATTTCCATACATTTCCATACATTTCTATTCATTTCCTTACATTTCCATACATTTCCTTACATTTCCATACATTTCCTTACATTTCCAAGGTTCTAAAAATGCACACCACATATCACAGTAAACATGCTATTAAGCAAAAATGCACACAATGGGATTCAACCTCTTCCCTCAAAGTACTTCACTTGTTGCCATAACCCTTGCACCTTAGGTGGCGCCCTTACCACTTTTCCACATCACTTCTTGTTTTTAACTTAAAACCAATAATTGTCCAAACCTTTCTTTCCATCCTAGGATTTTAAAACCCTTAATTCACTTCCAAACACCGCTAAAACCTACTACTCATGAATTATGCACAAACGCATAACCCCTAATCTAGGATGTTACGCTTCTACCCTCCTTAAAAATAATTTCGTCCTCGAAATTACTTACTAACAATCGTACAATCCTTCTCACCGACTATGCTTACGCTGCAAGACTCGATCTTAATAGAACCATCATACTTTCCAAAGCAATCTCTAAGTTCACGCCCTTAGAACTCATTTCTAACGTCATGATTTAACTCCGATTAATAAGTTTCATGTATTAAAAATTTTGTTTCACCGATTAATCGCAAGAAGTTTTATGGAAAGAATTTTAGAAGTGGTTCTTCGTATTCATACATGCACACGCCTTTACATTCATACATCCATCAATCAATTATGAACTTTCGCTCATTCGCAGAAATGTTGTAGTTTCCATTATTGTTGTTTTTCCACTACCCAGGGGTATTTTCGTAAATTGTCAAAGTAAGGTTCCTTGGTGATTTTGTCAATAAGGGTATTTTGGTAATTTTTGAAATTCTGGGGGTATTTCAGAAAATTTTGAAATTCGAGGGTATTTCGATAATTAACCCTGGTAAATTTGTAAATCTTAATAAATCGAGGGTACTTTAAAATTTTACAAAACTTGAAGGTTGTTTCTGAGAGTTCGTCTTCCAAATCAGTGTTGTTGCAGAAATTTTTGAAGATCGGGGGGTCATTCTGGTAATTTTGTAACTCGGGGGTATTTTGGTAATTTATAGGTTAGGGGTAATTTCGTAATTTTTTTTCTTCCCATAATCAAGGTATTTTGATATTTTGTAAATTTAGGGTTCCTTTAAGCAAAGTAGTGAAATTTTGATAAGAACTGTGGGTATTTTGAAATTCCATAAACCAAGGGCATTTTCGTAATTTTACCACTAGGGGTATTTTAGTAAATTGGTAAATCAGAAATATTTCGAAAAATTTATAAAATAATCTTTTCAAATCAAGAGGGTAATTTAGAAATTTTAAAACTAGAGTTTCCATAAAATACTGGCTAGTCCCTTTCGGGTTTTAGTTAGGGGTTTAGCCCATGTATAAGTCCTCTTGGTTAGGGTGAACCAAGGCTACGCACTAGGTAGGATTCGAGTGGAGAGGAGGTGAGTCACACGGACCGCTTAAATACCAAGCTCCCACTGAAACCAATCCTAGACATGCGTATAATGGTTGTCACACCCTAACTCTACGACTTAAACACGTGTTTGTTTAATTGTACATTAGAGTCTTATGTAATTGTTGGGGTAAACTAGTCCTAGGGTTTAAGTACTTATCATACTAATCTACGCTCCATTTCTACCCTTCTACAATTCATATAATAAATCACACAAGAGATAGGGTACTTACCGTGGACTTGGCCCGGAGACTTAGTGGGCCATGCCGTAAAAACTCGCTTAATTCACAAAATCCCTTTTGAGCTTAACTTTGAAAACGTTTTGGGCCTTAAACCCAAGGCCGAGAGTTTAAAACTGGGCTCTGATATCAAATTGAAACACCCCAAACCCGGCCCACGAGCCTTGACCGGATCTGGTATGTTCCCCGGTGTAAACCGTTTCAAATTCTTTTATTACTTGTGTGTTCTGAAAGAAAAATTGTTTTGGGTTGGGCTTGAGTTGAAAACAGGTTTATTTCATTATTAAAAATCCTTTTGATTTAGGTGACAAAACGTTTGGGCTTTGAATTAAATTAATTTTACTTAATCTTTTAATAAATAAAAAGATTGTATGCTCAATAAATAAAAGTAAAGTAAACGCTACTACGGCCTTTTTACATCAAATAATTTCCCAAAATTAAAACCAAAATAAACTTAAAATTACTTAAAATAAAATAAAAGTCCAAGTAGTAAATTTCTTGCTGTGCATGGCCATCCCTAAGCTCTGCCGAACCCGGTCCATCACTGATTGTCACCTGAAACATGTTCCCACAACGGGGTGAGTCAAACAGACTCAATGTGTACACAAACACTAAGTCTTAACAAATTCAGGCTTAACAAATCATATTCATACGTATCATAATTTCACATTAAATGATTCAAAATAATGATGCAACCCAAACCCAAACCTAGATACCATCCGCTACACATCCCTGTACCAACCTGCACACCGTGGGGACTACTAAGTCAACCCTCCATCCGTTACACACCATTGAAGGCAGTCGTTGTAGTCGACGTGCTCATCGCCCATATAAAATTCGTGGCATAGCCACCAGATAATTGTGTCATGAGACACCACATTCAGATAATGTAACCGGTTACCACATTCGTATAATGTGACCAAGTCACCATATTCGATAATGTGACCAAGTCACCACATTCGGATAGTGAGACCAAGTCATCACATTCACTTCCCTTTCTCAAATAACCCGAATGCCCCATATTATTCATATCATGCATATCATACTTAAATTCACATTCATGTCACTTTTCACATGTTAAGTATAACATATTTCGTAATCCTAGTAGGAGTAGGAAAATGTACCTGAGTACTTTGTACCATAACATGGTACTTGAGCCACATTCTTACACATTCATATTAACACATATATCAAGTTTAAGCCATAAATCTATTAAGATTAGTGTGGGGTACACACGGTACCTTAGCCATATTCTTACACTTTCATATTAACACATTTAATTTAAAACATAGCCATGAACATATTAAAATGTAGGGTAGGGTACACACCTGATTCGCTTAACGATTTCACTTGAAATCCCGAAATTGATCTACTACCTTAGATTTTAATGCCTACATTCTACCAACATGGTAATATTTAGCAAAGGCCTATTCACATAAAACCAAATCCTAGTAGGATTTGTGTACTTACCTTAATGCCGATTGAATTAAAAATCAAATCCTGGAAATTTGTATTCCTCTCCTTTGAAATCGGCTAATCACTAGATCCTTTGAATCAGTTAGTTTTCAGCTTAAAACACATAATAATAGATCTACTACAAAAATAGGGTCTTGGCTGAATATTCATTGTCACTTACCTTAAGGATCTTAAATCCTGAAATTCACCGAATAACTAAGGAACACGCGGCCTATGGTGTACCTTCGGGAAAAGAACTTCTCCTTCCATGGTTCGGCCAAGATTAATAATCGAAATTAGTCCCTAAATTTTAATAAGTCTAAAATATAAAAGAATGGAAACTAAACTTGGATCTTACCCTTATTTGAAGGAATCGATTGCACCTTCACTTCAACCTTCGTGGATTGGCTATGGCTAAATGATGTTCTCACAACTTTCACTTTTGGAGGATTAGAAAGAAAAGAGAAGGAAGAATAAAACCAGAGGAATTTCGACAGAGAGAGGAGGATCTCGCTTAAGAAATTCGAAAAGGAAGAGTGAATGAATGAATGAATGGCCTTTTTTCCTTTTATAGCCGAAATTACTAGGCTAGAGTCCCTACTTGGCCACCACTCTTCCTATGTGATAATTATCACTTTATCAAAAGAATTAATCCAACAATTATCTCCTAATTAGCCAAAATTCTAAAGGAAATAAAACTCCTCTTTTAAGAGCCCACATGCCGTCCACCTCTCTACTCTTTGTAGCAAAATAAAACTTCTTTTATTTGCTTCCTAAGTGACTCGATCCTGCCCAAATACACTTACATGTGGCGCCATTTCCAGAGGCCCTAAGTGGCATCTTCAGCCACTTTTCCAATCTGCTTGTGTGTCAAATTTCACATACTTTTTCTCTTAAGGCCACCTTGCCTTAATTTCCTCTTTTAAACTTTAAAACTCGACATTTCTAAGTCATTTCTAAGTTTCCAAAATTTTGTTTGGCTCTTTAAACTTGACATTTCCTTACATTTCCTAGTTTTCTAAATGTTCACTTTCCTCTTTGAATCATTTCTAAATCATTTTCCTAGTTTCCATAAATGTTCACTTTCCTCTTTTGAATCATTTCTAAATCATTTTCCTAGTTTCCATAAATGTTCACTTTCCTCTTTTAACTTAGCATTTCCAAAATGTTCACTTTCCTCTTTAACTTAACATTTCCAAGTTTCCAAAATGTTCACTTTCCTCTTTTTGAAACTTAACATTTCTAAATCATTTCTTACATTTCTAGGACATTTCCTTACATTTCCTTACATTTCCCTACATTTCCTTACATTTCCATGCATTTCCTTATATTTCCATACATTTCCATACATTTCCATACATTTCCATACATTTCCTTACATTTCCATACATTTCCTTACATTTCCAAGGATCTAAAAATGCACACCACATATCACAGTAAACATGCTATTAAGAAAAATGCACACAATGGGATTCGGACCTCTTCCCTCAAAGTACTTCACTTGTTGCCATAACCCTTGCACCTTAGGTGGCGTCCCTTGCCACTTTTCCACATCACTTCTTGTTTTAACTTAAAACCAATAATTGTCCAAAGCTTTCTTCCATCCTAGGATTTTAAAAACCTTTAATTCACTTCCAAACACTGCCAAAACCTACTACTCATGAATTATGCACAGACGCATAACCCCTAATCTAGGATGTTACAAATATGACATTAATCTCTAACCCACGAAATACGGCGTCGATTACACACACTGACATTTGTAAGCACTACGCTCTCTCGATCGTCGACACCTAAAATTTTATCACGCTTGATTAGTCAACGCACGTGATTTAATAAATCTACTTTAAAAAAAAGATCTAAGATTTTACCCTCGGGATTGCGAACAACTACGATTTGTCAGTTTTCCTCGGTTAACGGTTCACAACCTGGTGGAAAATCCCGAATCGCTGATGCCTCAGAATAGCGAACGACCTCGAATAGTTGATTCTCACTGGATAACGGTCCACAACCCGGAGGAAAGTCTCGAATCACCGATACAGCCCTTTGCTTGAATTTAGGAGTGGGGATCGTTAACCCGCTCCTTTTGAGACCTCTACTCGGCTTTCCTTTCGAATCGTTACTACAAGCCTCCATTCGTTAGATCTTATGTAGATAGATATTATGATAAAATATGGACTTATCAAAATGGTAAAAATTGGCTTACCACGAAATTTTGAGTGATCAATGAATAAATCCCTATAATATAATCGGTTAATCCTTTCCATACTAATAATCATCTTAACGAATAAATAATGATTATGAAATCTGTGAAGAACTGTTACCTTAAAGATTTTAGAACCAAATCCTAGCGATAATACGATGACTTCAGAAGAATAAAGGTTTGGCCTTCCACTATATCTCTACGAAGAAGAAAGGGATCTTGTTTAAGAGAGAAAATAAATGATGATTTTGGTCAAAAGACCTTCCCAAGCCAACATATAGATTCGACAATAGAAGGAAGAAAGTAAAAAGAATTGAAAAGAAAACTTATCGATTGTTCAAGAGGTGGGTAACAACTCGAATGAAAAAGAAAGATCAATGAAAGGATGAAAGGTTCGGCTATAGAAAAATAGTGGACTCAATATTCGGCTATGGTGAATAATATTAGAGTGGAAGTGATGCTTGAAGGATTTTGTGAAAAGAAAAGAAGAAGAGGAATGATGGATTAGTTTTGGTTTTCAATAATGATGAGTGAACAAAGAAATGGTCTCAAAGTTTGTATACAATCGACAAGAAGAAAGAAGAAATGGAATATGCCTCCTCAAGGTTGTGTAGATTCGACAAGGAGGAGAAAAGGAGTTTGGAGGGAAAAGAGAAATGATACCAAAGTGGCCAATAGGGAATTGACCAAAAAAACCAAAATTTTACCAATTGCGAATGACCAAATTCGGCTAGGAGAATAGGAGTTTTGTGAGGAAAAACTCAATTGATGATATTGGTATTTTGACCAAAACTAACACTTTAGTCTTACCAAAACATCAAGCACAATTTCGGCTATTACCCTAGCCCAAACCATCCACATTCATCCCCCCTAGGATAAAAGTTTGGCCACCCAAACTTTCCAAAACACTATCCACGAAATAAGCCTCTTGTCCCCCTTACTTACCTATTCCTTTTGATTCCTTTCCTCAACCTCAACCTTGCCTTATTTCCTTTGGCCACCTTACCAAAAATAAAGAAGTCCACCTTACCATAAATACTCCTTGGCCGACACTTTAAGGAAGGAATGCAAAAATAAAAGTAAAAAAATGCACACAAAGGGATTCGAACTTCTTCCCTCAAGGTAATACATGTGGCGCCATAACCCCTTTACTACTAGCTCATTTATGCTAGCTATTTACTCATTTATTTCCATATGCTTTAAGGTCACTTACTCCATCTCCTTAAAGTGCTAAATGCCAAAAGTTTTTACTAGGTCCAAATAATTCCCGAGCCTTCTCAGGACTTCCTAAACATACACAATTAATAATCTACCTAGCTTAGCACCAAAATAATGCAACACATAAAATTCAAATTCTAGGATGTTACAATTCTACCCCCTTAAAGAAAATTTCGTCCTCGAAATTTACCTGATTAAAAGAGGTGAGGATATTGTTGTCGAATCATGTCCTTAGGCTCCTACGTAACTTCCTCCGCGCCGTGATTACACCATAGAACCTTGACTAACGGCACAGTCTTCCTTCTTAGTTCCTTAACGTCCCGATCTAGAATTTGCACTGGTGCCTCCTCGAATGACAAATCAGGTATTATCTCAATTTCCTCTACTAGTACTATATGAGACGGATCCAATCGGTAACGCTTTATCATTGAGACATGAAATACACTATGTATCTGACTCAACTACGGAGGTAACTCAAGCTGATAAGCTACTGGCCCAATACGTTTCAACACACGGTCGGTCTGATAAACCTAGGGCTCAACTTGCCCTTCCTTCCAAATCTGAAGATCTTCTTCCAAGGTGAGACCTTTAGAAAGACTTGATCTCCCACCACAAATTCAATACCCTTACGCCTCATATCCGAAAAAGATTTTTGTCTATTCGAAGCTTCCTTTAACCGTGCCCGAATTACCTTTACTTTTTCTTTCGTCTCTGATATCAGCTCTGGATCCAATAACTGTTACTCCCCCAATTCGATCCACCAAGTAGGAGTACGACACCTATGACCATACAACGCCTCGTAGGGTGCCATCTGGATGCTGGATTGATAGCTATTATTATAAGCAAACTCTACCAATGGTAGGAAATCTTCCCAACTACCCCTGAAGTCAATCACGCAACCCCTTGACATGTCTTCCAGAGTCTGGATTACTCTCTCTGACTGACCATCTGTCTGGGGATGAAATGCTGTACTGAAATTCAACTTGGTTCCCAACGCTTCATGTGAAGCTTTCCAAAATCGTGATGTAAACCTAGGGTCCCTGTCCGAAATAATAGACACTGGTACCCCATGTAACCTCACAATTTATGTTACATACAACTTGGCCAACTTCTATAATGAGTAATCCGTACGAACAGGTAGAAAATCAGCAGTCTTCGATAATCGATCCACTATTACCTAAACGGAATCTTTCTTAGTAGGTGATAAAGGTAACCCACTAACAAAGTCCATCGTTATCCATTCCCATTTCCATAATGGAATCTTCATCGATTGTAGCAATCCCAACGGTAATTGATGTTCCGTCTTCACTTGCTGACATGTTAAGCACCTACTCACAAATTCAGTAACCTCTCGCTTCAACCCTGGCCATCAATACTGCTCACGGAGGTTTCGATACATTTTATTTCCCCCGGGGTGTATAGCATATGGGTTACTATGCGCCTCTCGCAAAATCATTTGCCTCAATTCTGAATCTTTGGGCATACAGATTCTTCCGCGAAAACACAATACTCCATCATTATTCATTCCAAAATCCCCTTTCACACCACTTTCCACTTGCTGAAGTAAGGAACCTAACTTTTCATCTGATAATTGCTTTTCCTTAATCTGACCTAACCACATAGGCTTCACCTGAAGTTCGGCTAGAAGACTACCATCTTCATACAGACTGAGATGAGCTAACATCGCTCTCAAATTTGATATCACCTTACGACTCAACGCGTCTGCCACCACGTTAGCCTTTCCGAGATGATACTCGATTGAGAAGTCATAATCCTTCAATAGCTCTATCCATCTCTGCTGTCTTAAGTTCAACTCCTTTTAGGTAAGGAGGTACTTTAGACTCTTATGATCCGTATAAATGATCGACTTCTCACCGTAGAGGTAGTGCCTCCAAATCTTTAAAGCAAACACCACTGCAGCCAACTCCAAATCGTGAGTAGGATAATTCACTTCATGCGACCTTAACTGACGAGATGCATAAGCCACCACTTTCCCACCTTGCAACACACTTCCTAAGCCCGTGTGTGACGTATCGCAGTAAATAATAAACTCTTTTCCAGCCTCAGGTTCAATCAGTACTGGTGCTTCCGTCAGAATCTTTTTCACTCTCAAAGCTCTCTTGCTGCTAATCTGACCACACAAATGGTACTCTCTTACGCAACAATTTAGTTAGGGGTGCAGCAATCAACGAAAACCCCTTAACAAAATGTCGATAATAACCAGCCAACCCTAAGAAACTCTAAATTTTAGCCACTGACTTCGGTGGTTTCCAATCCAACACAACCTCTACTTTTCGGGGATCAACTCTAATTCCTTTGGCTGACACAACATTTCCCAAGAAGGTCACTTCCTTCAGCCAAAATTCACACTTACTGAATTTGGCATAAAGTTGCTTTTCCCGCAATATTTGTAATACTAGTCGCAGATGTGAATCATGCTCTTCTTCATTTTTCGAGTATACCAAGATGTCATCTATGAACACCACTACAAACCGGTCTAAATAGGTTGGAAGACCCGGTTCATCATGTCCATAAATGCAGCTGGTGCATTAGTCAACCCAAACGGCATTACCAAGAACTCATAGTGTCCATAACGAGTTCAAAACACCATCTTATGAATATCCGACTCCTTGACTTTAAGCTGGTAATAACCCGATCTCAAATCTATCTTTGAGAAAACTGAAGCTCCTCGCAGTTGGTCGAACAGGTCATCGATTCTCGGCAACGGATACCTATTTTTGATCGTCAACTTATTCAACTGCCTATAATCGATGCACATACGCATTGACCCATCCTTTTTCTTGATGAAAAAGGCCGATGCTCTCCACGGTGACACACTCGATCGAATGAATCCCCGATCTAACAACTCCTGAATTTGAGCTTTAAGCTCCACTAACTCCTTAGGCACCATTCTATAAGGAGCAATGGACACCGGAGCCGTTCCTGGCAATAGCTCAATGCCAAATTCTACCTCCTGGTGCAGACGCAATCCAGGAAGTTCTTTGAGAAAGATATCTAAAAACTCCTTTACTGTTCTAACGCCTTCCATCGACAATTTCTTAGCATCCAAGGCACTGATGAAGGCTAGGAATGCTCCACACCCTTTTCGCACCAACTTTTCTACCTTTAAAGCAAATACCACATTCGATAGATAATTTCTCCTTTCACCTATCATCACCACTTCTTTATCTTTCGAAGTTCTTATCGTCATCCGCTTTGCAGCACAATCCAAGTTCACACGGTGTTTCACCAACCAGTCCATGCCCAAAATAAGGTCGAACTCGCCAAAAGGCAGTTCCATCAAATCTGCCAAAAATGTTTCTCATTGAACTTCTAAGGGTACATCTCTAAACAATTTATTTACTATCACAGATTATCCCAAAGGACTAATTACTGTCATCTCTCTAGCAGAAATCTCAAATCCAATGTTCAGATTTCCAGATATAGTACTAGCAACAAACGAATGGGTAGATCCGATATCTATCAATGCAGTAACAGGTACATCAGAGATGAAGAACGTACCGGTTATCACATTAGGTGCATCGCCATCCTCTCGGTGTCTGACCGTATAAACCAACCCTGGCTGCCTCGCCTCCACGTTACCCCTGAAGCCATTTCCTCTACCTGGTGCACCCTGACTTCGTCCTCCACCATTACCACCTCGACCTGGCCCATAGCCTCCTATGGTCAGCCGAATACTTAGTGGGTCAGGCATCATAGTTATGAGCTCCCTGATTTGGAGCGGTCCGTCAAAGAAAATCTTTAAGCTGTTGGTCCTTAGATCCACATTTGAAACAACCACTAGTTCTCTTCCAGCATTCACCCGGCTGTTGTCTTCCACAATCAGCACATGATTGTATCTGATTGGCAATAGCAGGTGCTCTAGTTTGAGCTGGCTCGTCATTCTTGGGCCTCTTCTGAAACCTTCTAGCAGGACCCGAGTACTTAAAGTCCCTCTTGCTCTTGCCTCTATCTTTTTCTCGGTTTTGCCACTCTGAGTGCTTAGGCTCTTTGGCTATCTTCGCTTTCTCCACCAGTGTGGCAAAATTCCTTTCTTGTTGTAGGGCTATCAGTACCCGCAATTCATCACTCAACCTATCCTCGAAACGCACACAGCGTTCATAGTCAGTTGGCACAATACCTTGGGCATAACGAGTAAGATGCAGAAATTCCACTTCATAAGCTGTCACGGTCTTACTCCCTTGAACCAGATTAAGAAATTCCTTCCTTCGGGAATCCACATAGCTAGTCCCAACATACTTTCCTTGAAATGAAGTTTTAAAGAAATTCCAAGTAACGTGATCGGCCTGAGTGCCCTCCCGAACAGTAAGCCATCATTGATAGGCCTCGTCTCACAACAAGGACACAGCTCCTCTCAATTTCTACTCGGTGGTGCACTCCAAATCATCCATGATCCGTTCCACTACCTCGAGCCAATACTCCGCTACATTTGGGGCTACACCCAAGACAACCTTAAAAACCTCGGCACCACTTGATCTAAGTCGTTCTGAAATTGATCCACAAGCTGCTGGCCCAGTTTTAGCCCAGCAACCCTTTCTAAGAGTCACAACATTGCTTGGGACAAGGCAATGTCCTCCCTCATACGGTCATGTGATTCAGTTACAGTTCTGAGTGACGCAGGACCGTCCATTTTTGGCATGTGTCCTGACGTTTCAGACGCAACCATAGCACCTCGGCCTCTACCACGGCCTCGTCTACCGCGTCCACGTCCTCTAGTGCTCATATTTGGTAATTCGATTTAATCTGATTAAAAGTCTTATGAATTAGTATACTATTTTGATATTTATTAAACAATATTTTATGTGGTATAAGAAGTATAGTCGTTTTCGTAAACGCATCCTATAGTCTCAATCTCTATAATTTCAACATCTAAAACTAAAAGTTCTAGAGTGTTCCTATAGTCATATCACAATAATCATAATCATTCATTAATAACATGTACTTACTTGACTTGGTGCCGGATACCTGTGGTGCCATACTTCCTTTAAAATGTATGCCAAAAATTTAAAGCAACTTTTAAAAATATATATATATTTGAACCCAAACCACAGCCGAGTTTTGAAATTGGGCTCTGATACCATAAAATGTAACACCCCAAACCTGGCCCATGCGTTAAGGCCAGATCTGACATGTCACATGTGAAAAACCATTAAGTCTTTCAAAAATAAAGTAAAACAGATTACAAAATTTAGACGAAGTATTAAAATTAGATTTAATTGATAAATTGACAATTTGAGATGCAAAATCTTATAAATCAAAAATTTGAAAATATCGTTAACAGTTCGAGAAAATTTTAAAAGAAATTAAAGATATTTTTCAGAAAGAATTGATGAAAATCTTAAGAGTAATTTTACGAGTTAAAATATGAAAAATTTTATGAAATCCTTTTCAGATATTCATTTTTGAATAAAATGATTATTTAAGTTTTAGAAATTAAAATCTCAATTAAAATACTTTAAGCAGCTTTATAAATTCATCAAACAATAAACAAAAACAAAAATTATCCAGAGGCCTTATTACAACCTTAATTCAAATAGCCAAATAATTAAAAGTATTAAAAGAAATCCAAAATTCCAAATTTAACCGTTTTGAAGTATGGCCTCCACCAAGATATCCACGGCCCAAGTCTCCATCATTGATCATTACCTGAAAGGGGTAAGTAAAATGGGGTGAGTTACTAGAACTCAATGTGTAACCCACTTACCGTTGTCCACTGGGCCAAATCCCATTAAGCAATTATTTGGGCCATAGCCCGTTTACAATAATATATATGTATCATATATATAATATGCATATGATATGCAATTCCCAAACCAAACCTAGTTTTCCATCCGCTACACACCACCCGTACTAACCAACACACCTGTGGGTGATCTTTAGTCAACCCACCCCGCCAACACACCAAACGTAGGCATTAAGCCATTTATATCAAATTTGTGGACTAGCCACCAGATTAACAGAATTTACATGGCATTTCCATTTTTCAGATTTGTAGCAGAGCCACCAGATTTATGTAGCAGAGCTACCAGAACTTCTCTTAATCATTATCCCATCCCATGCAAATCATGTATATAATGCATAACAATTCACAACAATGTATTAAGATATTTCTTACAAATTTTATGGCCCATTATAACAATTTATTAACTTGGCCCATTAAGCAGAATATTATTTTGGCCTATTTTTCATATTTTCAGATCGGCCCATTTAGCAAATATATCGATTTGGCCCACATAGAAAAATATATCGTTTTAGCCCACACAGTAAAATATATCGATTTTATCAATTTTATCAAATAATGAGGTCTAAACCATTTTTCTCGGTTTCTCCTTAATACGATTGTCATCAAACGGTTTACTATCAATATGACAGTAATCTCTAACCCACAGAATATGGCGTGAGATTACACACCTGATTACGGTAAGCACTACGCTCTCTGGATCATCGACACCTAAAATTTTATCTCGCTCGATTAGTCAACGCACGCGATTTAATAAATCTACTTTAAAACAAAGGATCTAAGATTTTACCCTCGAGATCGCGAACAACTACGATTTTTTGGTTTTCCCGGTTAACGGTTCACAACCTGGTGGAAAATCCTAAATCGCTGATGCCTCAGAATAGCGAACGACCTCGAATATTTGATTCTCACTGGATAAGGGTCCACAACCCGGAGGAAAGTCTCGAATTGTCGATACAGCCCTTCGCTTGAATTTAGGAGTAGGGATCGTTAACCCGCTCCTTTTGAGATCTCCACTCGGCTTTCCTTTCGAATCGTTACTACAAGCCTCCATCCGTTAGATCTTATGTAGATAGATATTACGATAAAATATGGACTTATCAAAATGGTAATAATCGGCTTACCACAAAATTCTGAGTGATCAACGAATAAATCCCTATAATATAATCGGTTAATCCTTTCTATACTAATAATCATCTTAACAAAGAAAGAATGATTATGAAATCCGTGAAGAACTGTTACCTTAAAGATTTTAGAACTGAATCCTAGCGATAATGCGATGACTTTAGAAGAATGAAGGTTCGGCCTTCCACTATATCTCTACGAAGAAGAAAGGGATCTTTTTAAGAGAGAAAATAAGTGATGATTTTGGTCAAAAGACCTTTCCAAGCCAACATATAGATTCGGCAATAGAAGGAAGAAAGTAAAAAGAATTGAAAAGAAAACTTACCGATTGTTCAAGAGGTAGGTAACAACTCGAATGAAAAAGAAAGATCAATGAAAGGATGGAAGGTTCGACTATAGAGAAATAGTGGACTCAATATTCGGCTATGGTGAATAATATTAGAGTGTAAGTGATGCTTGAAAGATTTTGCGAAACAAAAAGAAGAAGAGGAATGATGGATTAGTTTCGGTTTTCAATAATGATGAGTGAACAAAGAAATGATCTATAAGTTTGTATACAATCGGCAAGAAGAAAGAAGAAATGGAATATGCCTCCTCAAGGTTGTGTAAATTCGGAAAGGAGGAGAAAAGGGGTTTGAAGAGAAAAGAGAAATGATACCAAAGTTGCCAATAGGGAATTGACCAAAACAACCAAAATTTTACCAATTGCCAATGACCAAATTCGGCTAGGAGAATAGGAGTTTTGAGAGGAAAAACGCAATTGATGATATTGGTATTTTGACCAAAACTAACACTTTAGTCTCACCAAAATATCAAGCACAATTTCAGCTATCACCCTAGCCCCAAACCATCCAAATTCATCCCCCCTAAGATAAAAGTTTGGCCACCCAAACTTTCCAAAACACTATCCACGAAATAAGCCTCTTGCCCCCCTTACTTACCTATTTCTTTTGATTCTTTCCCCAACCTCAACCTTGCCTTATTTCCTTTAGCCACCTTACCAAAAATAAAGAAGTCCACCTTACCATAAATACTCCTTGGCCGACACTATAAGGAAGGAATGCAAAAATAAAAAGTAAAAAATGCACACAAAGGGATTCGAACTTCTTCCCTCAAGGTAATACATGTGGCACCATAACCCCTTTACTAATAGCTTATTTATGCTAGCTATTTACTCATTTATTTCCATATGCTTTAAGGTCACTTACTCTATCTCCTTAAAGTGCTAAATGCCACAAGTTTTTATTAGGTCAAAAAAAAATCCCGAGCCTTCTTAGGACTTCCTAAACATACACAATTAATAATCTAACTAGCTTACCTCCAAAATAATGCAACACTTAAAATTCAAATTCTAGGATGTTACAAAAATAACTTCAACTTGTAATTAACATCATCCGGTTAGGATATTTCAATAGACATATCTTTGTATTATGCTTCCAAAAATCTAATTTCCTTATTCAGACTATCCGTATTCATACTCGTGAATATACATAATTTAATCTCTTTGTGGAGGCACGCTTAAATATACACATAACTCAAATTATATCTCACCAATCAATCTACTCTTATCTTCATACTGAGAATACAGTCCAACACTCAATCTCTTGAAATCCTCTTGTTATGCTAATCAAAAACCTTTACTGTCATCTTAGCGCAGAGTAATCAGGATATCTCAATTGAATGTATTGACTTTATTCGACTTACTAAAAAAATCCATCGCATAACTTGAAACTTGTGATTTCACTACTTATACTTTTGTCAATATTAACTTCTTATACAAAGTTTAGAAGTATCCAAATACTAGAATCATCACTTTTCTATGTTCGAACTAAAAGCGTAATCATAGTAGATATAACTATCACAAACGGAAGAATACACTTTAAAAATAAATTGTGATCAGCAAAAACATAAGAATAGTCTCCCATAAAATTTTCATCACCGACTTTACCCCAAAATACCAAAATAGAATTACGAAGGGATAAAGGAAATGTCGATTGCGAATCAACTAAATCGACAATAGTTTCATCTGATTTTACAACCAGCTAACATTTTCACACGATCATAATTTCATAAAAAATGAATAACTACTTAATCCTTGAAGGGAAATAGATATCTATACAAAATACTCAAAGAGATCATTATAATCTATTCAACCATGATTGTCATAGTCAAACATTTTTACATCTCGAATATTGTTTCTCTGACCATTTTCATCATCATAAACCCTTTATTATTCCTTTCACTAATGAACATCAATTAGAGAAGATCTTGGTAAGTACATACTTTAGGCTTCATACTAAATCGGGGCAAATAACCGAGATTAGCTTTTTTTTTTACTCGTAACATTGCATAATCGGTGTAATCTTTAAAACATTTAATATTCTTCTTAAAACTGTGTTCACTTTCTAACTACTTTCATTTTTGAGTACATCACTAATAGTTTCACCACCGAACTCTTTAGTTTCACACTTATGAACTTATTCAACTTGACTCTCGTAAAAATCTCGTTATAAATCAACACTTGTAAGGGGGTGAGGTCGTAAAGCCCCTAACTTGCCTCTCATGACTATACACATATGACTTAACATTCATCATTAACAAAATATCATCGTAATTACACAACTCGCTCCAAGCAAATTTGCCACACTTACTCATGTTACAATTGTTTCTATCATTCATGATTTTGAACAATGATTTTACTTACTCAAACTGTATATTAATATCTATTCAAGTACTCATCATTTAACCCATTTTCTCTTACCATTGCTTATCAAATTAGAGAACGTCTTACGGGTTTGAGTACGTCGTTTACATGATTGCCATAGTATGACTATGGTCTTACTCAAAATCTCATATCGATACCAATGCCATATCTCAGATATGGTCTTACATGGAAACACATGTCGATGCCAATGCCATATCCTAGATATGTCATGCCCCAGACATGGTCTTGCACGATTTCATACCGAAGCCAGGTGGTCTTACACGGAATCACTATTCGATGCCGATGCCATATCCTAGATATGGTCTTATACGGGATCATGTATCGATGCCAATGCCATGTCCCAGACATGGTCTTATATGGGATCATATGTACTGCCATGGCCCAACCATGGTCTTATTCTTCAATTTATCATTGAACGACCGTATTCATCCCCTGCGTTCTACTTAATTTGGCTTCCCAATTCAACTTCTATACTATTATAACATTTGTGGCTTCATAACAGAGTCATAAAACAAATAATTATATATCCTCTAATTTAACAGTTAAACATGAGCTTATCACCATATAACTATCATTTCATTCCACGTTTTTCACCTTTCTCAACTTATGACTATCTCATTTCGTATCTTATCACACACATGTCATGAACTTTTATTCATACCTTTCTAAATTTCATCACATCATTAGCACATTCCAATTATCTCATTATCATTTTTAACATTATCGAAAATAGCTCGGTTGGGAATCATCTTTGTCTTAACAAAACAATTTCGCTAGAGCAGGGAGATATCACACTATCGTGAGTAGTAATGATGGCATGTATAGCTAAACTCTCGAATGCTAGGTTAGTCCGAGAATCGACTAAACCATAGCTTTGATACCACTAAATGTAACACCCCTTACCCATATTCAACGCCGGAACTGGGTACGAGGCATTACCAAACTTATCTTGCTTGAACGTACAACTTTGGGCTATCAAATTTATTCCAACTTAAAACTTCTCATTTACATCCATAACATCCTTATTTTGGGCCTACGAGGCCTTAAACATGCAAATGGAGGGTCTCGAAATCAAACCGGGAACTTATGTATACTTAGAAAATTTTTTCCTAAATAGGGCCACACGCTCGTGTGAAATGGAACACGCTCGTGTGGGCAGGCCATGTGGTCACACACGTCTATGCCCCAGCCCGTGTGGGATTTATTTTTCATTTCGAACCTACAGGGGTTTTCACACGGCCAGACACACACCCGTGCCCTTGGCCCGTGTCCTTCACATAGCCTAGACATGCCCGTGTCCTCGTCCGTGTGTGAAAACCTGGGTATTTTGTTTATGACGTCAGCAACCATATAAAGGGCACACAGCCTTGGCACATGCCCGTGTGTCTAGCCCGTGGTCGACACTGACTTGCAACACTAACATGCATGGGACACATGGCCCAGTCACACACCCATGGGACTGACCGTGTGTCACACACGTCCTAGACACATGCCCGTCTGTCTACCCGTGTGGACCAATTCAAGGCTATTTTCCAAGCCATTTAGCCACCCTCAATTGTACACATTCACACATCATCACATAAAATTATCAAATCATCAATTATAACACTTGAATTTTCACATTTGAACCATGGAAACCAAACTATCTCCCCTATACGAGGGGGAACTATTACTAGCACAATTACAATCGACATGAGCCATCATCCATAGCTATACACAACCAAACCATAAATTATTTTAGGCCAACATATTTGGCTACTTTAACTATGACTTAATTAAACAAAAATAAGATCCTTATACATGCCATATCTCAAATAGACTTGAAACCATATACCCAAGGGATTGCTTGATAGTGTGAAAACATCTTCGGCGGTCTCCAACCCGAGCTAGTTAAGTTAACCTATAAGAGATAGGAAAGAAAGAGGAGTAAGCAATAATGCTTAGTAAGTTCATATAGAAATAATAAACAACTATTGACAATCATTTATTTCACTCAACCACAAGGGTATTATAATGAGATTAACACTTAAGCTCATTGTTGCCCATTCAATCATTCATAATGCTTACTCATTCCGAACCTTCACCTATCACCAAACATCGTTCATCTTTACTTGCATATATACCCACAAAGCCACATGTAATTTCACTTAATTAAATCTCTCGATAACACATCAGAATAATAATAAATACTCAGTGGTTTCGCACACACCCCACCATTTAATAATTAATAAGGTGGTATCGCACACAACCCACCATTAATACTAAACACGATGGTATCACACACAACCCATCGATAACAAATAATAAGGTGGTATCGCACATAGCCCACCATTAATAATAATTGCGATGATATCGTACACAGCCCATCGCTAACAATTAATAAGGTGGTATCGCACACAACCCACCATTGATAATAATTGCGATTGTATTGCACACAACCCATTGCTAACAATTAATAAAGTGGTATCACACACAGCCCACCATTCATTACACATTCACGGATATTTACCCACATACATTTCCAATTTCAAATGTTCATTCGGGAATTTCCTCACACTCTATCATTTTTAAATATATTTCAACAATAATCATTCGCATTCACGCAATGCATTAATAAATATAACATATGCAATCAGGATGCAATGTTTACACATAAACTCACCATGGATTCATCATATACCGAATTCACCTTAAATGAGTTCTGGGCACATACCTGTACCTCTCATGGTATAACCACATACTTTCTCATTTTCAACATACATGTTGAATCACTCAAAATGCTAAAAGATACTTTTGAGTCTCATACATATAGTATCATATCAACGTCATATACCCGATATGGTCTTACTTGAAATATCATATTGACGCCTTGTCCCTGACATGGTCTTATACAAAATCTCATACTGAGGCCATATTCCAATATGGTCTTACATGGAACCGTAATTATCATAGTATCATGATATTTGCATTCCATCCATTCTTAAGTTCAATTGAGGATTTTTATTTCTTGACATCTCGTCAAAACATATTTAATATATTCATAGAGACAATATACAATTCATACAACATCAAAATATTAAATACTTCACTTAAAGTTGCATTATTAGCACATGAACTTACCTCGATACCAAAAGGGTAAAAAGGGACCTAATTGTCCATATTTCTCTTTTCTCCTGTTCTAGGTCTGAATCCCGTTTGCTTTGATCTATAACAATAAAATTTACTCATTTAATCTCTAAACTAATCAATACATCTCAAAATTTCAACTTTGGAAAAATTACCATTTTGCCCTTGGACTTTGGCAAAATTATGATTTTCCCCTTAGGCTCGTATATCAATTTTCATCCAATTTCTTTGTTAATTAAGCCTAGCCGATTCATATTTCCTCCTATAGCAACTCAAGATTTCAGCTATTACTGTAACACCCCAAACCAGGTCTATGCGTTAAGACGAGATTTGGTTTGTCACACCGATCGAACATCTATTTAATTTTCTAATGTTTAAAGTAAAATAATACTTCAACACCTTTTGGAAATAAAGTTTAATAGAAACTAAGACCAAAGATTTAAAAATTTGTAGATTAAGAAAATACTTTATTTGAAATCTTATCATTTAGAATATATTTATCAAAACCTTAAAGTAATTTAAAAAGAATTCAAAGAAATTTAAAAGAAATAATTAAGGTGACCAAATTGTTATAAAACTCAATATTTTTAAGAAAACTTTATAGATTAAACAAAAGCCCAAAGCAAAAGTCTTAAAATGTAATTAAATCCATCCACACATAAAAATCCATAAAAACATAATTAGAGGCCTTATTACATCAAACCCAAAATAGTAATTAAAATAAGTAATTTAAATAAAGTTCATAGTTTATAAACCCAAGCTCGTAGTATGTCCTCCACCAAGTCATCCCCAGCCTAAGTCCACATCAATTGCCATTACCTGAGATGGATAATAAAATAGGGTGAGTTACTAAGAACTCAGCAGTGCAACTCACTTACCACCATTATTGGGCGGATCATCGAGACATTACTTGGGCTTGAGCCCAATTTCATTTTAACAATATAAAGTAAAATAAATAGAAATGCATGAAAAATGAATTTCCCAACCAAGCCTAATATCCATCCGCTACACACCCCCGTACCAACCAACACACCTGTGGGGATCAAGTTAACCCACCCCGCCAAACACACCAATCGTAGGCATTAAGCCTTTAAAATAATTTTGTAGTGCACTATCGAACTAGATTGTGACATAGTCACCGAACTAGAGGCATTAAGCCAAAATAATTTGTGGCAGAGCCACCGAACTAGAGGCATTAAGCCAAAATAATTTGTGGCAGAGCCACCGAACTAGATTTTTGGCAACAGGCCATTCTTCTCTTCATCAAATACCCCGCCCCATGCAATCATGTGTGCATAACAAAATATAGCCATATAATAATTTATCAAATAATTCATAATATAAATGGGTCTATAATTAAGCATTTCATTTGGGCCCATAAAACAAATTAGTACTTTGCCCATTTAGCAATTTAGCGAACTTTGGTACATATATCGAACTAGAATATTTTTGGCCCATATATCGAACTAAGAATATTTTTGGCCCATATAACTAACTAGAATATTTTTGGCCCATTTTAACAATCTAATGCTTTTTTTTAGCCCAATTTAACAAACTAGCAATCTTTCTACCAATTTATCGATCTAGCGCTTTTTTGCATTTCTCGCTTTTAACTGCTTTCATGCATTTACGCAAGAGTATGAATTACTACGTATTTTTTCGATTTTACTATTTTTATGATTTTATCACAATACTTACAGAGTGATATCTAACCCGAGAATGAGTGTGAAGTTACACACCGGTTATAGTGAGAACTAGACTTTCTCGCTCATCGATACCTATACGCATCACGATAAATTAAAACGCTATAATTTACTAACAAAACCAATCTTAGAATAAGATCTAAACTTTTACCCTGGATTTCGTACTACTTCTACTTGCGCTTCTCCTCGATTGATGGTTCGCTAACCGATGAAAGTCCACGAACAAACAAAGGTTCGGAGTACGAACAACTTCAAACAATTGATTCTCCTCGATGAGCGCCAAGAACTCGGTGGAAAATCTCGGATTCTAAATAGCCCTTTGCTTATACTTAGGGGATTAACGGAACCTCCTTCTTCCGAACACTATACACCGCCTTTTCTTCCCTATTTTGAATGTCTTCAATGACAAAAGATCATTAATCCAACCTAATAATATATCAAAAATAATACTAAAGGTTTTAAGGGTGAGATTTCCTTACCACAAAGATCCTTGCTCCACAATATGAGAATCGACCAAAACGCTCCTTAACACCTTAAATCGATTTCAACGTTCTATGATACTCACGAACACTTGAGTTCCGATCTTCTACTATCGCATTAAAATATAACAAAGAAAAGTTAATAGAAAAATGATTATTTTGATCCAAGAGATCCTTCTTACCACCATCAAGATTCGCCAAAACAACTATTAACTAACATAAACTAAAAAGAACTCTTACCTATTGTCCACGATTGAAAAGAAAGGATTGAGAAGGATGTCTAGATATGATGGAGAATTCGGCTATGTATAACCAAAGAAAAGAGAAAATGGTTCGGCTATGGGCACACTAACATTCGGCCATGAGAGAAATTATTGGAGAAAGTATTGATTGAAAAGAAATAAAAGAAAGAAATAAAAGATGGAAGAAAAAGATGATGATGAGGATTTGGTTTTCAAAGAGAAGAAAAGAGAAAGACAAAAAATGAGTTTAGGAGCAATGTATATTCGGCAATGGGGAGAAGAAAGAAAAGGAATGGCTTTTTGGTATTGGTAATTTCGGCACTATGAGAAAAGGCATACAAAGAATACTAAAGTGATAGGCAAAAATGACCAAATGGTCAAAAGATTAAGGCTTACCAAAAGCTCAAATTCGGCCAAGAGAGAAAGGTTGAGAAAGAGTTGCAAAAGTTGCACAAAAAGCTAAGAATGACCAAAAACTAATTCCTAATCCTAGCCAAGCTACTAACATATTCGGCCAACCTCCCCCTAGCCACAATGCTGTCCAAATTCATTGGTCAAATGACCATGAAATAATTTCCAAAACCTTTTCCTTGATACATGCCTAATGTCCCATTATCTTTCCAAAATTTCTTGATTTCCTACCATAAGTTAACAATTACCTTATTCCTTTAGTCTACTTACCAAAAATGAAAAGTCCAACCTTACCATATATATTGCTTGGCCGACACTTGCTATACTTGTGCAAAAATAAAATTATCTAGATGCTAACCAAGGATTCAACCACTCCCTCATGCCACAACTCATGCGCCAACACCACCTTACCATTTACTCATCTTATGCTACACTTTGACACTTAAATTAACTTAAGTATCAATGTCACTTAATCCACTTCAATAAATTCTCAAAACTAAAAATTATTCCATTCCCGAATAATTCTATACTCTTCTTCAGGACTATAATAAACACGAAAAAGAAGTAAGAAAATTTTCCTTCATAATCTAAGCATCAATAACATGCAATAAAAATCGATACTCGAATTTTAGGGTGTTACAACTCTACCCTCCTTAAAGAAAATTTCGTCCTCAAAATTTTCCTGGTTGAAAGAGGTGAGGGTATTGTTGCCGAATTGCATCCTCAGGCTCCCACGTAGCTTCCTCCGCTCCGTGATTACGCCATAAAACTTTGACCAACGGCATGGTTTTCTTTCTTAGCACCTTAACATCTCGGTCTAAGATTTCTACTGGTTCCTCCTCAAAAGACAAGTCTGAATTCAACTCCAATTCTTCTACTGGTACTATGTGCGAAGGATCCGATCTATAACGCCTCAGCATGGAAACATGAAAAACATTATGAATTTGACTCAATTCCAGAGGTAACTCAATCTGATAAGCCACTGGACCAACATGCTTCATCACACGATATGGTCCAATGTACCTAGGACTTAACTTGCCCTTCTTTCCAAACCTGAAAATCTTTTTCCAAGGTCAGACATTCAAGAAAACTTGATCCCCCACAGCATACTCGATATCCCTACGCTTCAGATCTGCATACGACTTTTGTCTATCCGAAGCTTCCTTTAACCGTGCTCGAATAACCTTTACTTTCTCTTCCATTTCAGAAATCATCTCAGGACCTAACATCTGCCGTTCACCCAACTCAGTCCAACAAATAGGAGAACGACGCCTACGACCATACAATGCCTCGTAAGGTGCCATCTGAATGCTAGACTGATAGCTATTGTTATACGCAAATTCTACCAACGGTAGAAAATCCTCTCAACTACCTTTGAAGTCAATCACACAACCCCTTAACATGTCTTCTAGAATCTGAATCACTCTCTCCGACTGACCATCTGACTGAGGATGAAAAGCCGTACTAAAGTTTAGCTTTGTTCCCAGAGCTTCATGCAAAGCTTCCAAAACCGTGATGTAAACCTAGGATCCCTATCTGATATAATAGATACGGGTACCCCATGCAACCTCACAATTTCAGATACATACAACCGCTAACTTCGTAATGAGTAATCCGTCTTTAACCGGTAGGAAATGAGCAGTTTTCATCAAACGATCAACAATTACCCAAACAGAATTTTCCTTAGTAGGTGTTAAAGGTAACCCACTAACAAAATCCATTGTTATCCGCTCCCATTTCCAAAGAGGAATCTTTACCGGCTGTAATAAACCTGACGACAATTGATGCTCCGCTTTACTTGCTGACAAGTTAAACATTTTCCCACAAACTCTGAAATTTCATGCTTCAACTCTGGCCACCAATACTGTTCACGAAAATCCCGATACATCTTATTTCCTCCGGGGTGCATAGCATAAGGGATACTATGCGCCTCCCGTAGAATCATTTGCCTCAAATCTGAGTCCTTAGGCATACAAACTCTTCCACGAAAGCACAACACACCTTCCATGTTTATTCCAAAATCCTCTATTTCACCATTTTCAACTTGCTGAAGTAAAGGTCCCAACTTTTTGTCTAATATGTGCTTTTCCTTGATTTGTTCTAACCACAGAGGCTTCACCTGAAGTTCCGCTAACAGACTACCATCCTCATACAAACTCAAATGGGAAAACATTGCTCTCAATTCAGTTACCACCTTACGACTTAACGCATCTGCTACCACATTAGCCTTTCCCGGATGATACTCGACTGAGAAATCATGGTCCTTTAACAGCTCCACCCATCTTCGCTGTCTCAAGTTTAATTCCTTCTGAGTAAGAAGATACTTAAGACTCTTGTGATCCGTATAGATGATAGACTTTTCACCATAAAGATAATGCCTCCAAATCTTTAAAGCAAACACTACCGCTGCTAACTCCAAATCATGAGTAGGGTAGTTTACTTTGTGTAGTCTCAACTGACGAGAAGCATAAGCCACCACTTTCCCATTTTGCATTAATACGCAGCCTAAACCCATATGTGACGATCACAAGAAATCAGTAAACTTCTTTCCACCTCAAAGTTGAATCAAGATCGAGCTTCCACAAAATCTTCTTCAATTTCTCGAAACTTTCTTGTTGCTTATCATCCATATAAACGGTACTCCTTTTCAAAAAGCTTAGTTAGGGTGCAAGAATCAACGAAAACCCTCAACAAAGCGCCTATAGTAACCACCAAACCCAAGAAACTCCGAATCTCACCATCGACTTTGGTGGTTTCCAATCCAATACCGCCTCAATCTTTCGAGGATCCACCCTTATTCCTTCGATCGATACCACATGACCCAAGAAAGTCACCTCCCTTAACCAGAATTTACATTTACTGAATTTGGCATACAGTTGATTATCTCGAAGCAACTGCAATACAATTCGCAAATGCGAGTCATGCTCTTCTTCACTCCTTGAATATACCAAAATGTCATCTATGAATACTACTACAAATCGGTCTAAAAATGGTTGAAAGACCCGGTTCATCATATCCATAAATGCAGCTGGTGCATTGGTCAACCCAAACGGCATCACCAAAAACTTATAGTGTCTATAACTAGTTCGAAATGCCGTTTTGTGAATATCCGCTTCTTTCACCTTAAGCTGGTGATAACCCGACCTCAAATCAATTTTGGAGAATACTGAAGCTCCCTTCAATTGATCAAACAGGTCATCAATTCTTGGCAGAGGATACCTATTTTTGATCGTCAGCTTATTCAATTGCCTGTAATCAATGCACATACGCATCGACCCATCTTTCTTCTTAACAAACAAAATCGGTGCTCCCCACGGAGACACACTCGGTCGAATAAAACCCCGATCCAACAATTCTTGAATTTGAGCTTTAAGCTCTGTCAACTCCTTCGGTGCCATTCTATAAGGAGCAATAGACACTAGAGCCGTTCCGGGCAAAAGCTCAATACCAAATTCCACTTATCGATCTGGAGGTATACCAGGAAGTTCTTCGGGAAATACATCTGGAAATTCCTTTACAGTTCTCACATCTTCTACCAGTAACTCTTTGGCATTTAAAGCACTAATAAAAGCTGAAAATGCTCCATACCCTTTTCGTACCAACTTTTCCACCTTTAACGCAGATACCACGTTTGCCAAGTAATTTCTTTACTCGCCTATCATAACTATCTCCTTATCCTCCACAGTTCTTATTGACATCCGCTTTTCAAAGACAATCCAATTGCTTTGCTTGACCAACCAATCCATGCCCAAAATGATATCGAACTCACCGAAAGGTAATTCCATCAAATTCGCCAAAAATATTTCTCCTTGAATTTCTAAGGGCATGTCTCTAAATAGTTTATTTACCAACACCGACTGTCCTAAAAGACTAATTACCTTCATCTCATTATCGAAAATTTCAGATTCTAAATTCAAGTTTCCAGATATGGTGCTAGCAACATACGAGTGGGTAGAACCAATATCTATCAAGGCAATAACAGGTACATCAAAGATGAAGAACGTACCAGTTATCACATCAGGTGCAAAGCCATCCTCGCGGCGTCTGACTGCATATACCAACCCTGGCTGTCTTGCATCTGTGTTACCTCTAGGACCATTGCCTCGACCCGCTGCACCTTGACCATGTCCAGCCCCATTATCACCACGACCTGGTCTACGACCTCTCGTGTTCTTGAGTACCTCCGATCGGTTGTGCATCAAGATACGAAGTTCTTGAGTCGTATCCATACGTCGAGGGCAATTTCTATACTGGTGATCCATTGAACCGCATTTGTAACAAGTGCCAGTTTTCCTCCAGCATTCACCAAAATGCCTTTTTCCACATTCAGCACAATCCCGAACTTGATTATTAGTTATCGGTGCTCTACCTTGAACTGGTTCATCATTCCGAGGCCTCTTTTGAAATCTCTTTGAAGAACCCGATTGCTGTGTCTCTCTCTTGTTTCTAAATCTTTCTCGATTCTGACGTTCTGAGTTCTTAGCCTCTTCGGCTATCTTGGCATTCTCTACAAGCGTGGAAAAAGTTCTAACTTGTTGTGGAGCAATCAGAACCCTCAACTCATCATTAAGCCCATCCTCAAAACGCACACAACGTTCATGATCTGTTGATACTATTGTCCGAGCATAGCGACTCAAACATAAAAACTCAGCTTCATACGCTGCCACTGTCTTACTCCCTTGAACAAGATTCAGAAATTCCTTCCGCCGGGCATCTACATAACTTGTTCCAACATATTTCCCTTGAAAGGCAGCTTTAAAGAATTCCCAAGTAATCAAGCAACTTTGCCTTCTCGAACAAGAAGCCACCATTGATACGCCTCGTTTCTAAGCAAGGACACAGCTCCTTTCGGTTTACGCTCAACAAGGCATTCCATATCATCCATAATCCGCTCCACGACTTGAGCCAATATTCACCACATTCGAGCTACACCAAAACTCCTCTAAAACTTCGCATTATTTGACTTGAGTCGTTCAAATTGACCCACGAGTTGTTGGCCCAATTCTAGTTTCGACGACCCTTTCTAGGACTCGCAGACATTGCTTGTGTCAAGGCATTGTCTTCTTCGATATGATCCGTGATCCCGTCTCACTTACAAGTGATGCGGTGCATCCATTTCGGCATATGATTTGGTGCTTGATTGCAAAGACTCGGCCTCTACCACGGCCACGCTCTCAAGGTCCACGACCACGCCCTCTAGTGCTCATAATGACTAATTGATTTAATCGATTAAGAGTTTTATGAATCGAATACTATTTCAAGTTTATTAATGATATTTTATGATATGAAAGAGATAGAGTTGTTTTCGCAATCATATCCTTATTGTCTCAATCTCTACAGTTTTTAACACCTAAAACTAGAAGTTCTAGAGTGTTTCTATGATCATATCACAATAATAATAAACAATCAATATACATATACTTACTTGACTTGGTGCGGGATGCTCATGGTGCCATACTACCTTTAAATCAAAAGTCTAGAAATCTGAATTGTTTCTCAAATCGTTGTTGAACCCAAACCACAGCCGAGTTTTGAAACTGGCTCTGATACCATTAAATGTAACACCCCAAACCAGGTCTATGCGTTAAGACGAGATTTGGTTTGTCACACCGATCGAACATCCATTTAATTTTCTAATGTTTAAATTAAAATAATACTTCAACACCTTTTGGAAATAAAGTTTAATAGAAACTAAGACCAAAGGTTTAAAAATTTGTAGATTAAGAAAATACTTTATTTGAAATCTTATCATTCGTAATATATTTATCAAAAACCTTAAAGTAATTTAAAAGAATTGAAAGAAATTTAAAAGAAATAATTAAGGTGACCAAATTGTTATAAAACTCAATATTTTTAAGAAAACTTTATAGATTAAACAAAAGCCCAAAGCAAAAGTCTTAAAATGTAATTAAATCCATCCACACATAAAAATCCATAAAAACATAATTAGAGGCCTTATTACATCAAACCCAAAATAGTAATTAAAATAAGTAATTTAAATAAAGTTCATAGTTTATAAACCCATGCTCGTAGTATGGCCTCCACCAAGTCATCCCTACCCAAGTCCACATCAATTGCCATTACCGAGATTGATAATAAAATAGGGTGAGTTGCTAAGAACTCAATGTGCAACTCACTTACCACCATTATTAGGCAGATCATCGAGACATTAACTTGGGCTTGAGCCCAATTTCATTTTAACAATATAAAGTAAAATAAATAGAAATGCATGAAAATGAATTTCCCAACCAAGCCTAATATCCATCCGCTACACACCCCTGCACCAACCAACACACTGTGGGGATCAAGTCAACCCACCCCGCCAAACACACCAATCGTAGGCATTAAGCCTTTAAAATAATTTTGTAGTGAACTATCGAACTAGATTGTGACATAGTCACCGAACTAGAGGCATTAAGCCAAAATAATTTGTGGCGAGCCACCGAACTAGAGGCATTAAGCCAAAATAATTTATGGCGAGCCAATTAACTAGATTTTTGGCAATAGGCCATTCTTCTCTTCATCAAATACCCCCCCATGCAATCATGTGTGCATAACAAAATATAGCCATATAATAATTTATCAAATAATCCATAATATAAATGGGTCTATAATTAAGCATTTCATTTGGGCCCATAAAACAAATTAGTACTTTGCCCATTTAGCAATTTAGCGAACTTTGGTACATATATCGAACTAGAATATTTTTGGCCCATATATCGAACTAGAATATTTTTGGTCAATATAACGAACTAGAATATTTTTGGCCCATTTTAACAATCTAATGCTTTTTTTCCATTTCAATTTAACAAACTAGCAATCTTTCTACCCAATTTATCGATCTAGCGCTTTTTCGCAGATTTCTCGCTTTTAACCGCTTTTCATGCATTTACACAAGAGTATGAATTACTACGTATTTTTTCGATTTTGCTATTTTTACGATTTTATCACAATACTTACGGAGTGATATCTAACCCGAGAATGAGTGTGAAGTTACACACCTGGTTATAGTGAGAACTAGACTTTCCCGCTCGTCGATACATATACGCATCACGATAAATTAAAACACTATAATTTACTAACAAAACCAATCTTATAATAAGATCTAAAATTTTACCCTCGAAATTTCGTACTACTTCTACTTGCTGTTTCTCCCCGATTGATGGTTCGCTAACCGATAAAAGTCCACGAACAAACAAAGGTTCGGGAGTACGAACAACTTTAAACAATTGATTCTCCTCGGATGAGCGTCTGCAACCCGGTGGAAAATCTCAGATTCCCGAAATAGCCCTTTGCTTATACTTAGGGGGATTAATGAAACCTCCCTTATTCCGAACACTATACACCGCCCTTTTCTTCCCTATTTTGAATGTCTTCAATGACAAAAGATCATTAATCCAACCTAATAATATATCAAAAATAATACTAAAGGTTTTAAGGGTGAGATTTCCTTACCACAAAGATCCTTGCTCCACAATATGAGAATCGACCAAAAACATTCCCTTAACACCTTAAATCGATTTCAACGTTCTATGATACTCACGAACACTTGAGTTCTGATCTTTTACTATCACATTAAAATATAACAAAGAAAAGTTAATAGAAAAAATGATTATTTTGATCCAAGAGATCCTTCTTACTACCATCAAGATTCGGCCAAAACAACTATTAACTAACATAAACTAAAAAGAACTCTTACCTATTGTCCACAATTGAAAAGAAAGGATTGAGAAGGATGTCTAGATATGATGGAGAATTCGGCTATGTATAACCAAAGAAAAGAGAAAATGGTTCGGCTATGGGCACACTAACATTCGGCCATGAGAGAAATTATTGGAGAAAGTATTGATTGAAAAGAAATAAAAGAAAGAAATAAAAGATGGAAGAAAAAGATGATGATAAGGATTCGGTTTTCAAAGAGAAGAAAAGAGAAAGACAAAAAATGAGTTTAGGAGCAATGTATATTCGGCAATGGGGAGAAGAAAGAAAAGGAATGGCTTTTTGGTATTGGTAATTTCGGCACTATGAGAAAAGGCATACAAAGAATACTAAAGTGATAGGCAAAAATAACCAAATGGTCAAAAGATTAAGGCTTACCAAAAGCTCAAATTCGCCAAGAGAGAAAGGTTGAGAAAGAGTTGCAAAAGTTGCACAAAAAGCTAAGAATGACCAAAACTAATTCCTAATCCTAGCCAAGCTACTAACATATTCTACCAACCTCCCCTAGCCACAATGTCAGTCAAATTCATTGGTCAAATGACCATGAAATAATTTCAAAACCTTTTCCTTGATACATGCCTAATGTCCCTTATCTTTCCAAAATTTCTTGATTTCCTACCATAAGTTAACAATTACCTTATTCCTTTAGTCTACTTACCAAAATGAAAAGTCCAACCTTACCATATATATTGCTTGGCCGACACTTGCTATACTTGTGCAAAATAAAATTATCTAGATGCTAACCAAGGATTCAACCACTCCCTCATGCCACAACTCATGCGCCAACACCACCTTACCATTTACTCATCTTATGCTACACTTTGACACTTAAATTAACTTAAGTATCAATGTCACTTAATCCACTTCATTAAATTCTCAAAACTAAAATTATTCCATTCTGAATAATTCTATACTCTTCTTCAGGACTATAATAAACACGAAAAAGAAGTAAGAAAATTTTCCTTCACAATATAAGCATCAATAACATGCAATAAAAATCGATACTCGAATTTTAGGGTGTTACAATTACACACATTTTACCATCTATTTCACAATTTTGACAAAAATGTCATTTTAGGTGTTTTCATGTTAACACTTTTCACAAAAGTTGTTCATCTCACAACTAAGACTCATTTCCTTCCATAAAAATGCAGCAAACAACTTAATTGCTCTCATGTAAAAACTCTAGACCCTTAACCATTTTTCAAAATAGTCCCCTCATTAGCTAGCTTCAGCTTTAGGGGTTCCAAAAGTACAAAAATTTTCAAGAAAGGTCACCAAAATCACTTACTTTCAAGGAGAAAAGCTTCACTGAAATTTTGAGTTCTCAACCCCCATTTTGGCTGCTCATTTTCGGTGGAGAGGATGGAGAGAAAAGGTGATATTTTCTTTTCTTTATTTTATGATAAAAATAAATTTTTATCACTAAATTTCACCTAACCAAATGACGAAGTCTATTCTTTGTCCCCTATGGCTAGCCATCACTCCCCCATGGCCTATTTACACTTTAAGGACCTCCAATTAATATTCTATGGCTATTTGGCACCTCTAGAAAATAAAATAGAACTTTTAAACTTTACGTGATTTAGTCCTTTTTCGCGATTAAGCATGAAATTGCTAAAATTAAAGTACCAAAATTTTCATGCACCCTTATAATCATGCTATAACCCATGAAATAAAATTAAAATAATTTTCTATGACCCCAGATTAGTGGTCCCGAGACTACTGTTTTGACTAGCCCCTAAATCAGGCTGTTACATGGACATATTTAGACATTAAATGAATGTTTTAAATGGTTTTTCATTAAGGGTAAAATTGTAAGTTGGTAAATAACATAAAATAAATAAAAAAACTAATAATTAAAGGCTATCATCTTTACCATAGCCAAATGAAGCATGGAGAAAAGCCATTTTAGGGCTTGAAAGTTTCGGTCACTTTGATATTCAATTGTAAGTCTGTTTTTGCTCGATTTTTAATGATTTCTATATTTTTGTGATCATTGCAACTAGTATTAGCTATCCCTGGGACTATTTTTTAAAACTGTTACAGATTTTGAATGATGCCATTGATGAATACATGTGTATTTTGAAGTTTCTTGATAGGTTATGAATGCTTGGTGATAGATATACAAGTTTTGTTAAGTGATTTCTAGTGAAAATGCAGGATAGGGATTAAACTAAAAAATGTGTAAAGTTAGTGGTTAAAATGTGAAATAAATAAAAAATATGGGCTGCTAGGGGCATAATAGTAATTTGGATAGCATGGGCTTATGTTGAATTTCATTAATTTGTGATTTTGTGAAATAAGGACTAAATTGTGAAAAATGTAAAATTTAGGGGAAAATGTGTAAAATAGCCCTAATGTATATTTTGGATTGAATAAAATAAATAGTTGATAAAATAAGTTAATTTTGAATATATTTAGATCAAGAAAGGATAAATACGGACTTAGATCGGGGAACGAACAAAGTTGCGGAATAGTTGATTCGATTCGCCGTTTTAGCAACTGAGGTAAGTTCGTATGTGATAAATTTTATTATAAATGTATTTTAAATGCTTTGATATTGTATAAGTTATGAACGAGACTTCGGATAAGTTCGAAAATGACTCGATGGTAATTCGACAGTTCGAAATCCCGATTGAACTTTAGGAATAGTTTAGGATACTAGTGACATGTCATTAGGGGATACAATGAGTTGGCTTCGGGCCATGATATAGCACTTTGTGTGCAAGATAAACCGATTAGGATTCAAGCGATGCATATCGGCTAATTTGGCTTTGGGCAATGATATCGGTATTTCAAATAATTTACCTTGATTTGGCTCCGGCCATGGTATAGTTATGATTGTGAAACCAAGTAAAATTGAATCTGATACGACCACGACCCGAGACCCTCCTAGAGTTGGCATGGAACCTTGGGAAATGCCATTGGGGTTTATCGAAAGTTCATGGAAAAGCAAGCCAAGCAACCTTCACAACCTGATTCGAGCTCATCTAGCTCGAACCTAGCTCGTTGAGCTCATTTCAAGACATTTTAATTTATGCATAGCTTGCTGGAAATAAGCATTTAATTTGTTTTTTAGTTAAATTAGTTAATTCATCTCAAATAATTAAGGATGCGTTTTTAATATGTCATAAGCTGGACATTTTAATTAAAGTTTAATGTGTCTTAGTTTAAAACATATTTATTAGTTGTTTAATAGTTATTTTAATGTGTCTAAGTGTAAGGAAAATTAAATTCATGTTTTAATTAATTTTGTCCAGCCGAATTTAATTTGTCTTGGCCAAATTAACTAGCTGAATTTATTTGTTTCAGGTATATGCATGGACGACATAAAGATGGTGTGCTGATGGTTGCCCTTCCCCAAGCAGCTGTTCGCTCATTGCAAAAGCCAAAAGTGAGCTAATGCTTCTTTTCCTAAGCTGCTGATTTCTCTTCCCCAAGCTGTCCAGCTATTTACTTAACTGTTTTCACTTTGCTGGAGGTTCCTTTCACATTCATGGCTGTTCGGTTTTGAGCTTTCACACTCAAGGGCTGCTCAAATTCATTTGTTCACGCTCCAAGGCTGTTGAAGTGCCCCAAGCTGCCATTTAAAGTCCAACACCCTACAAATATTCAAGGCATCTCCTTAAAAGCCTTTCACACCCCTTGGGCAAACCTAGGCTAGTCTATGCTCCTACATAGTTTATTTTACTTAAACTGATTAGAAACATCAAGGGACTTGTCCATTGGCATCCCCAACACTAGAGAAGATTCAAGGAAGTTTCTAGCTCCATTAATCTGAACGCATTCTGCCTATTCAGTTTCCTCATTGTCTATTCGGCTAGCCTTGTAATTGCGCTATAATTATGAAGCTCTTTAGTTGTATTTCAGACTTTTGATACTTAATGAAATTTTTATATCTTTGTGAGTTTAATTCAACTCTCATTGTTCTTCTAAGACTCAGCTTGACTTATCTAGCTTGCTAGTGGTGTCAATACTGTTTCTTTGTGAACTTATCACTCAATTGAGTGTGGCGTTCAACCCTTTATACTGATTGGTTCCTATCTCTATATAGATAGTGGGTCACGGTTTACCTATCTTTTTATCCACCTTAAGTGTTGTTATAAGTTTCGGGTCAATACTGTCCTATAGTATTGGTTCACTCTTCAACCTTAAGCCTAAACTATTCCATCCGAATCACCAACTTCAAAATATCCCTATTTTTGTTATTAGCCAAACCTTAGCCTTTACTATATTTAAAATACTAGAAACCCTTTGTTTTAAACTTATATTTAGCTAATTTCAGCCTTAATTCCAAGTAAAACAATACTTCTCCATTTTACGATTGGGAACATTCGCGACTCGAATCCATCAACGAGTACGAGATCGCATCATTTGGAATCAGAGCTAGCTAAAATCGAGGAGTACGAGCATTTTTAACAAGCCCAGAGTAAGTTCGCAAAAAAAAAAATTGAAAAAAAATTTCGTGTACAAAAAATAAAGTATATATACCTAGTTTGTATTTGTGTACAAAGTTCGAAATATAAAAAAAAGAGTTCAAAAATTATTTAAAAAAAGAAAAGAAATTTTTGAAGTGCTCAAAATTTGTTCCCAAACATCAAGTTTATTTCTGCACAAAATTATCCCATTACGCCACACTTAGCACAACATACTTTCTTTTAGCTTACCTAACACCAAAAACGTCATCTACCTTTGTAACTTTTTGAAGCCAACCCCTAGACTAGTAGTTAAGTCTAAACGAGTCTTCTACGAACTTCGAGAGGTGAATCGAGTGGTAAAAGGCACGAGTGTAACACCCCTTACCTGAATTCAACACCGGAACAGGGTATGAGGAATTACTGGACTCACAACACAAGCAATCATACAATTTCGAGTCATAAATTTGCATCCAAATTAAAACCATTCATACTCAATCATAAAGTCCCTAATACGAGTCTACGAGGCCCAAAACATTCTTTTGTAGTGGTTCGGGACTAAACCGAGCACTTAGGAAATTTTACAAAACTTAAAAAATTTTTATTAGAAATAGGGGTCACACGTCCGTGTGGTTTTGTGACATGCCCGTGTGGGCAGGCCGTGTGGTCACACACATCTGTGTCCCTAACCCGTGTAACTCTCTGTTTGTAACTTATGAACAAATTGAAGTCACATTTCCAAGTAACACGCCTGTGTGCTAGGCCGTGTGGTTGATTTAATTTTCATGATTTTTCATAAAATAGGTGTAGACTTCACATGCCCGGGACACACACCCGTGCTTAAGGCCGTGTCCCTCACACGGTCGAGACACACGCCCGTGTCTCTGCCCGTGTGCTCAATTCTGAGCATTCTATTTCTCAAAATTAAAGTGCAGGGGACATACGGTCAATACACATGCCTGTGGGGCAAATCGTGTGTCGCACACAGCCTAGACACACACCCGTGTGGAAAAAATAAGACTATTTACCAAGCTTTTTGCCACCCTTCCATGCACATACCTACACAACATCATATAATACCAATTCAAGCATACTTAGGCAACCAAAACATCCATAACCAAGGTATTAACATCACATCTACATGCTAACATCTAACATGCTTTAACATCACGATTTATTAACACAAATCATGCAAGTTTCCACATTCATGCATGGTATCAACATATAATGACACTCATAACCAACATTATCCAACTTTCATGGCCATATACAAAATGAAATCATTACACATTATAAGCCAATACATTTGGCCACATTACCCATGACACATATAACAAAATGACCAAGTCCCTATACATGCCATAACTCAAAATATTAACATTTCAATGGTACCCAAAATAATGGTTGATAGTGTGAATGGATCTCTGACGATCTCCAATCCCTAGCTAGCTTGGTGACTCTATAAGATAAGGGAAAGAAAGGGGGTAAGCTATAAAGCTTAGTAAGTTCATATGCAAATAACAGACAACATTAATTATACATTTGTCATATAAATAACTTAACATATACTAACATAACTGTCATTAAAATTTCATGAGCATAACTTACTCAATCACATTCCTACCATTAGTTCATCATATACCGAATCCATTTCCACTGAGTTTTTCATACACACTTGTACGAACTTGTAACATAATCACATACTTTCTTATCTTTGACATACCCGTTGAACCACTTCAAATACTATTAGATACACTAAAAACTTTGCACATAAGTGTCACATATGTAGCCAATGCTACCACAAATCTCATAACACATATAGGCTCGCTCTTGAGCTATCCTCGGGCCTGCTCACACAACTGTTAGTCAAGGCGTAGCTACTCGGTGCTTCTCAAACAAGCTGTCAAGTATCCGCAACATATGCCGGTATACTCAGCCACCGATAGGACGTACGAGACTAGCACCCGAGACACATAAATCACATAATCACATGGGTTCCTAGTGACATGTCACTTGTATCCTAATCTATTCCTAAGGTTCAATCGATATTTTCTCGTTTGTCGAAACTTCATCAGTTACACCCAGAGAGTCAATCATAAAATTTATGCATCATCTAAACATTATAAATACAATTATAACATTATATTATTAACATACAAACTTACCTCAGAACAAAAATAGTGAAAATGGACCTAATCGTCAAACACTTTATTGTTCTCCTGATCTAGGTCTGGACTTTGTTTTTCTTGATCTATAATAGAAAATTTAACTCATTTAATACTCATATTATTCAATTCAGACCAAAAATCACATTATGGAAAAATTAACTTTTTTCCCTTAACTATTCAACATTTTACACTTTAGTCCCTAGGTTCATAAAATGAAATATAGTCAATTTCTTCAAAACCCAAGCCTAGCCGAACCATTTTCATATCCATAATAGCCCAAAATTTCCCTTTATTCACATTTTTAACACATATTTTACAAATTTTACATGTAAGTCCTCTTTAGGCATTTTTATCGAAAATCACTTGGCAAAAGTTGTTTATCTAACATCAAACATACATTTTCTACCATCAAACATCAAAATATATACATGCTCAACATGGGTAAAATTTTAGACTTTGGTTCTCTTTCAAATTAGTCCTTAGAATAGCTAGATCAAGTTGCAACATTCACAACAACGTAAAAATCATTAAAAACGGGAAAAAGACGGACTTACAATCGAGCTTGGAAACTTGGCCAAACCCTAGCGATGTCTTCTCTTGTGAATTTCGGCTATGGGGGATGAAATTGAGAAGATGAAATCTGTTTATTAGGTTATTTTGTCTTTATTTACCAAATTACCAAAATGCCCTTCACTTAAACTTTGATATTTTTCCCTAACCATGTCCATTTTTGTCCATACTGAGACATAATGGCCTAATTACCATCTAACGACCTCTAATTTAAAATCTTATAGCAATTAGACACCTCTAGTTTCTAGAATACACATTTTGCACCTTTTGCAATTTAGTCCTTTTAACTAATTTGAGTGCCCAAACATCAAAATTTTCGAACAAAATTTTCATGAAATCATTCCAGAAAACATATGCCATAAAAATATAATAAAAATAAATTTTACTGCGTTAGATTCGTGGTCTCAAAACCACTATTTCGACTGGATTCAAAATCGGACTGTTACAACTTCCCCCCTTTAGGGATTTTCGTCCCTAAATATCTTACCAGAAAAGGGGTTTGGGTACTATGTTCTTATAGCTTCCTCGGGTTCCCACGTAGCCTCTACGACCCCGTGTCGTTGCCACAAAACCTTCACTAGAGCTATGCTTTTATTTCTTAATTGTTTAACTTCCCGAGCCAAAATCTTGATCGGTTCTTCACCATAAGTCATATCGGATCGAATCTCCACCTCTGTCGGAGAAATCACATGCGAAGGGTTTGATCGATAACGTCGCAACATCGACACATGAAATACATTGTAAATCTTTTCCAACTCCGTCAGAAAAGCTAACTGATATACCACTGGCCCTATTCTTTCAACTATCTCATACGGTCCAATGAAACGTGCCTTTGCGACCAAATCTCAAAATTTTCTTCCACGGGGATACTTTTAGAAATACTTTATCACCAACTTAAAACTCAATCTCCTTTCTTTTCAAATCCGCGTACGATTTCTATTGATCTGAAGCTACTTTCAAATAGTCACGAATTACTTTCACTTTTTCTTCAGTTTCTCTAACCAAATCAACCCCATGAATCTGTGTCTCACTAAGCTCGGTCCAGCATAACGGAGTTCGATTGTTGTGGCCATACAATGCCTCATACGGTGCCATCTTTATACTTGTCTGAAAATTGTTGTTATAAGCAAATTCGACTAAAGGTAGATATTTCTCCCAACTACCTTCGAATTCTAAAACACAAAATCAGAGCATATCTTCGAGAGTCTATATTACTCTTTCAGATTGACAGTCGATTTGCGGATGAAAAGCGGTACTAAAGTTAAACTTCGTACCCAAAGCTTCTTGCAACTTTTTCCAAAATCTAGAATAAACCTCGGATCTCTATCTGAAATAATAGAAATAGGCACTCCGTATAATCTAACAATCTCAGCAATGTACAATTCGGCTAGCTTATCAAGTGAATAGTTGGTACGTACTGGAATAAAATGAGCCGATTTCGTCAATCTATCAACAACGACCCAAACAAAATCTTTCTTTTTTAGAGTCAGAGGTAATATAGTTAAGAAATCCATCGTAATTCTATCCCATTTCCATTCGGGTACCATCATTGGCTAAAGTAAACCCGAAGGTACTTGGTGTTTGGCTTTTACTTGTTGACAAATCAAACATCTCGAAACAAATTCTGAAATATCTCGTTTCATACCCGACCACCAATACAATTTCTTCAAATCATTATACATTTTCGTACTACCCAGATGAACAGATAAACAACCATTATGTGCCTCATGAAGAATTTTCTGAATAAGTTCGGTATCTTTCAGTACACATACTCTATATCAGAACATTAAGCAATCATCAGAACTGATCCGAAAGTCTGGATCACTACTCTATTCACACTGAGCTCTTTTTGCTTGCAATTCAATATCACTTTTCTGAGCTTCACAAATTTGCTGAAGAAATACCGGTCTAGCTCTCATCTCAGCTAGAATCAAACTATCCTCAGATAAAGTCAGCCTCGTATTTATAGCTCTCAAGGAAAACAAGGACTTTCTGCTCAAAGCGTCTGCGACTACATTTGCCTTTCGGGGATGGTAGTCAATTACCAACTCGTATTCTTTTAGAAGCTCAAGCCATCTACTTTGTCACAAATTCAAATCCTTCTAAGTCATCAAGTACTTTAAACTTTTATAATCCAAAAAGACATGACATTTCTCACCATACAAATGATGTCTCCAAATCTTTAAAGCAAACACTATGGCAGCCAATTCTAGATCATGCGTCAGATAATTTTTCTCATGCGGTTTCAATTGTCTTGAGGCATAGGCTATCACTTTGCCCTCTTGCATCAATACACATCCTAATCCATTCAGTGACGCATCGCTATAAATCACAAATTCTTTTCCCGGTTCAGGTTGCACTAATATTGGCGCCTCAGTCAATAATGCTTTGAACTTCTCAAAACTTTGCTGACATTTTTCAGACCATTCAAACTTAACATCTTTTTGCAACAACTTAGTCATAGGAGTAGCAATCATCGAAAATCCCTTAACAAAATGTCGGTAGTAACCGGCTAAGCCCAAAAATCTTTTAACCTCCAATACATTTCTCGACGGTTTCCAATCAACAATTGCTGAAATCTTACTCGGATCAACTCGAATACCATCTCCAGAAACAATATGTCCCAAAAATCTGACTTCTCAAAGCCAAAACTCACTTTTACTGAATTTAGCAAATAATTTCTTATCTCTCAAAGTCTGCAATTCAGTTCTTAAGTGCTCGGCATGCTCTGTCTCATCTCGAGAATAAATTAGAATATCGTCAATAAACACAACCACAAATTTATCTAAATATGGTTGGAAGATTCGATTCATCAAGTCCATAAAAACAGCAGGAGCATTAGTTAGTCCGAAAGGCATGACAAGAAATTCATAATGCCCGTACCTTGTTCTAAAAATGGTTTTCAGTACATCTGACTCTTTAACTCTCAACTGGTAGTAGCCAGACCTCAAATCAATCTTCGAGAACACTGTTGCCCCTTTCAACTGATCAAACAAGTCATCAATTCTCGGCAAACGATACTTGTTCTTTATCATTCTTTGTTAAGCTGTCGATAATCGATACAAAGTCTCATAGATTCGTCTTTCTTATTTACAAATAATACTAGGGCACCCCAACGAGAAAAACTCTGTAAAGCCCCTCACCCATATTCAACACCGGAATAGGGTTATGGAGCATTACCAGACTTACTGCACTTTTAAACATACATTTCATATACAATTCATCAAGTCAAATACAATTCAATCAAAAATAATAATAGTGTCCCTTAAACGAGCCTATAAGGCCTTAAACATGCATTGAGAGTGGTTCAGGACTAAACTGACAACTCGAGAAATTTTTGTGAAACTTAGAATGTAACACCCTTATCCCGTGTCCATCACCGGATTAGGTTTAAGGGCATTACCTGTTATAGCACAAGGTATTGCATATAATTACTATTTACGAAATCATAGTCAATTTCATTAAAGATAATAAAGTACTAATTAAAGGTAAACTCATTAACTGATATATATATATATATATTGACTTTACTTAAACAATTTATCAGCCACCAATGCCAAAAAAATAAAATATCTATGTACATATTCTTTCAAGACTTATCGACACAAATATACCAACTTCAATACCAACAAATGAACATTTTGTCATAATTTAAATCATTTCTTTTATACGAACATAGTTAAAACAACAAGATCAAACACATCTCTTACTAACCAAAACATGTGAATCTAAGCTCATTTTATATTGCCTTTGAGAAAACATGGCGAATATGCCCAACTCAAACACATGACCTATACAACTTTTCATACCGAGTATACACACTTGTTTACCACTTAATACAACCCCATGTTTGAGTATCACGTCTATAATTTAACTTTAAACAATCAAACCAATTAACCTAAATACCATACATAAATACATTCTAAGGCATAATTTCTTATTCCTTTAATAACATGACCGAATATAACAAGTAATTATATTATATCTTGATTATTCATATATATCACACCTAATTTAAAAGAAATAATCTCTCATGATATGTATAAACCATAACCTAACATGCACAGATAATAGTACCACACTCACGCATGATTAAACCATATTCAAGCATAAATGATAACTCATGGCATGAGCAAACTATATCATCAAAACACGAAACAAGTTATCCAAAATAGATAGCCATTTTCGCATGGCTAGCATATTTACACGATTACAAAACGTTAGTTATACTGTTTAGTCTAACCTATACATGCCCTTTTTAATACAAAACTAAGTTATTCAATACCAAAAGAAAGTCGATAGTGCGGTTGACTTCTTCCCAGATCCTTCAAGTCCGCAGCTTGAACCTAAATCTATAAAACAAGGGTAAACAGAATTCACACAATAAGCTTGCTAGCTTAGTAAGTCTCAAGCAGTATTTATGACATATACACACATATGTACCATCATAGCCGAATATCAATGTTCATATACAGTGAAACCTTATTCATTGTATACTGAACTTGTAAGACTTATCGAAAGCACCTTGATCGATAAATAAAGTCATATGCATTTCCACATACAACCGAATAACATCTTCAATGTACATTTAAAATGATCTCACATAATTGAATGTATACAAATATATATATGTATAAAGCATGGCCGAAACTATATATATATATATATAACAACTTCTCCTATATGCAAACAATCCACATCAACTCAATGTCATTTTTTTAATCGCATACCTTACATACCGAATGCACCAACACATTTCTATCAATTTACGATTTAATCAACATCACATATATCATGAACTTGATTCAATACATACCTTTTGGCGAACATAATCAATCATATAAAATATATAATTTAACTCTCATTATTACAAATACATAAATAGGCCAAATCATGTATATGTTCAAATAGGTTAGCACATAATTCATATTTACATAACCATTTATCATTTCAAATAATCAACTTACCTTGTCACTTACCAATATAATAAGTTAATTTCTTTTTCTTTTTAGAGCTTATAGCTCAATCTACTATGTATATACATCTCCAATTCTCTGTTTTAACTTATCACCGGCAAAAAGCCTGCTAGGCATTAAAGCCCGAATTAAGTCACCGAAGACGAGGCACGCTAGGTAGTAAGCTCGAAATGAATCACCTAAGACTAGGCTCGCTAGGCACAAAGCCTGACATATAACACCGGCACAAAGTCTGCTAGGCATTAAAGCCTGAAATGAATCACCGGCACAGGGCCTGCTAGGCTTAAAGCCCGAGATATCATCATTTTCAACATTTCAATGAACATTTCAATAGTATCATAACCACTTATCACTTAGATTTCATAATTCTATCACATTTCCAATTCAACTAAGCTCATTCATTTTTCACAAATAAAACTATTATAACATTGTATAATAAAACATATCCAATTCAATGTTATATTACTACATTCGGCTATCACATGAAAATATACCCAAATTTATCAAAAATTGTCATTTAATACTTTCATAATGCATTCTTTAATATAATCCAACTTAGGGACTTACCTCGGCTATCGATAGACCGTGCGAATCGGCTATTCGAGAACCTTCGTCTTTCCCCGATCTAAATCTGTTTTTCTTTGCTCTTGATCTAAAACACATTAAAATTTAACTCATTCAAGTACATTTCATCTCAATTTAGTCCCTAAGCACATAAATAAGCAATTTACCATTTTACCCCTACTATTTCAAATTTTTACAATTTAGTCCTATTTACCTAAAACACAAAATATACCAAATTTCTCAATACCCCTCAAGGGCGAATATGTATAGGAGCTATACAAGCCCTTTTTCTTCAATTATTTAGCAAATAAGTCCTCTAAAATTTACTTTTACAAATTAGCCCTAAATACTAAAATTCACTAAAATTTCTAATACAAAACATATCAATCCTTAACATATCTTTAATTTAAAATCATCAAACATCAAAACCTCAAGAATTCATCAATGGCGAATCATATATACACACTAATCTTAGAAATTCTAGCATGGGTCGGGTAATATACTAAGCAACGATCTCAAAACGTAAAATTAACAAAAATCGAGCTAGATTTCTTACTTAATTAAGCTTGAATAAGGTGAATATTTCAAAGCTTTTCTCCCTTTTGTTTCTCTTTTCTTTCGGCAAAATAAGCATGCAATGGCTTTATTTTATGAATTGTTTAACTAATAATAACATAATTTAATTATTACCATTTTAACCTTATGTTATAAAATATTAAACATTATAAACTAAGGTTAGTTATGTACTTGGCCGGCCACTTACTATAGAATTTGGCTATTTGTCCTTTTAGGACTTCAATTTAAAAAGACACTATCACATTAGGACTTTTCACTATAATTTGCAACTTTTGCACTTAACGCGATTAAGTCCTTTTTATCAAATTAAGTGCTTAAACGATAAAATTTTTCTACGAAACTTTCACACACATTAATTCACATATAATAAACACATAATATTATATTTAAAAAAAATTTTTAGACTCGGATTCGTGGTCCCGAAACCACCGTTCCGATTAGGGTCAAATTCAGTCTGTTACAACTCTCCCCCCTTAAGGATTTTCGTCCCCGAAAATCTTACCGTTAAATAACGTCGGATATTGTTGCCTCATTGAATCCTCAGGCTCCCAAGTAGCCTCTTCAACTCTGTGCCTTTTCCACAATAATTTTACTAATGGAATTTTCTTGTTTCTTAACTCTTTCTTTTCCCGAGCTAAAATACGAATCAGTTCTTCTTCATACGTCATATCGGGTCGAATTTTAATCTCAGACGGTGTAATCACATGGGACGAATCTGATCTGTACTTACGAAGCATCGAAACATGAAATACGTCATGTATCTTTTCTATCTCGTAAGGCAACTTCAATCTATAAGCAACAGCCCAATACGCTCAAGAATTTCATAAGGTCCGATGAATCTCGGACTAAGTTTGCCTTTCCGACCAAATCGAGTACCTTTTTCCATCGAGAAACTTTCAAGAATACTCGATCTCCAACTTGAAATTCAATGTCTTTACGTTTCAAATCAAGATAAGACTTTTGACGATCCGAGGCGACTTTCAAATTGTCTCTAATAATAGCTACTTTCTATTCGGTTTCTTTAATCAAATCAACCCGTGTATCTTATTCTCACCGAGCTCACCCGAAGATAATGGTGTTCGACACCTTCGCCTACATAAGGCTTCATAGGCGCCATTTTGATACTAGATTGAAAACTGTTATTATAGGCAAATTCAATCGAGGTAGGTATCGTTCCCAAGTACCTTCAAACTCTAGAATGCAACATCTCAACATGTCCTCAAGTATCTGAATAGTTCTCTCGGATTGTCCATCCATCTGAGGATGAAAGGTTGTACTAAAATGAAGTTTAGTACCTAAAGCATCTTGCAACTTCTTCCAAAATCGTGATGTGAATCTCGGGTCTCTGTCCGAAACAATGGAACTCGGTATACCATGCAACCTCACAATTTGTGATATATACAATTCAGCAAGTTTATCAAGTGAATAGTCTGTTCGAATTGGTACAAAATGAGTCGATTTGGTCAATCTATCAACTATAACCCAGACTGTATCTTTCTTGCTCGGTGTCATAGGCAAACTAGATACAAAATCCATAGTGATTCTATTCCATTTCCATTCAGGTATCATGATCGGCTGAAGCAACCTAGAAGGCACTTGATGCTCGGCTTTTACTTGCTGACAAATTAAGCACTTTGAAACAAATTCAGATATATCTCGTTTCATACCAGGCCACCAGTAGAACTGCTTCAAGTCATTATACATTTTCGTACTACCTGGATGTATCGACATCTGACTATTATGAGCTTCTTTCAATAACATCTGAATCAAATCCACGTCCCTCGGTACACACATTCGGCCTTTGTAATTCAAGCAGTCATTTTCATCAATTCAAAATTCTGACTCTGCATTATTTCCACACTGAGCCCGTTTAACATTCATATATTTGTCAGCTTTTTGTGCATCACAAATTTGCTGAATAAACATCAGTCTTGCTTTTAACTCGGCTATGATCGAACTATCATCTGACATAACCATTTGTGTGTTCAATGCACAAAGAGCAAGCAATGATTTTCAACTTAATGCATCTGCAACAACGTTAGCTTTCCCTGCATGGTAGTCAATCACTAACTCATAGTCTTTCAACAGTTCTAACCATCTACGTTGTCTCAAGTTCAACTCTTTTTGAGTCATCAAATATTTAAGACTTTTGTGATCCGAGTAAACATGACATTTCTCACCGTATAAATAATGAACACAATAGCTGCTAGTTCTAAATCATGCGTCGGGTAGTTTCTTTCATGCGGCTTCAATTGTCTTGAAGCGTAGGCTACAACTTTGCCTTCCTGCATCAAAACGTAGCCCAAGCCATTTAAGGAAGCATCAGAATACACAACAAATTCTTTACCCGATTTAGGCTGAGCTAACACCGGAGCTTCAGTCAAAAGGGCTTTCAACTGATCGAAACTTTTCTGACAATTTTCTGACCACTCGAACTTGACATCTTTCTGTAGTAGCTTTGTCAAAAGTGTAGCTATTACGAAAAAACCTTTCACAAACCGTCTATAGTAGCCCGCGAGTCCCAGAAAACTTCGAATCTCGGAAACACTTTTCGGTGGCTTCCAATCAAGTATAGCCAAGATTTTGTTCGGATCAACTCGAATGCCTGATGCTGAAACAACATGTCCCAAAAAGCTGACCTCTTTCATCCAGAACTCACACTTACTAAACTTCGCATACAACTGCTGATTTCGCAAAGTTTGTAGCACTAATCTTAAATGCTCAGTATGCTCGATTTCATCTTTGGAGTAGATCAATATATCATCAATAAACACTACTACAAATTGATCCAAAACCGCCTAAAACCCGATTCATCAAATCCATAAAACAAGAGGTGCATTAGTAAGCCCAAAAGGCATAACCAAAACTCAAAATGTCCGTACCTCATCCTAATGCGCCTTTGGCACATCTCGTATCTCTAACTCAGAATCGATAATAACCCGATCTCAAATCTATCTTCGAAAATACTGAAGCCCCTTTCAACTGATCAAACAAATCATCAATCTGAGGTAACGGGTACTTATTCTTTATAGTTACCTTATTCAGTTGCCGATAATCAATACACATTCGCATCGTTCCATCTTTCTTTTTCACAAAAAGAACTGGTGCACCCCAAGGAGAGAAACTTAGTCGTGCAAAGCCCCTATCTGTTAACTCTTGCAACTATGCTTTCAAATCTTTTAGCTCAGTAGGTGCCATCCGATATGGAGCTATTAAGATCGGAGTCGTTCCCGGTGCTAATTCAATGCCAAACTCAATTTCTCGTACTAGGGTAAACCCGATAGTTCTTTAGGAAACACATCTGGGTATTCACATACAACTGGTACAGATTCAATCTGTTTCTCAGGCAATTTATTATCTAGTACATAAGCCAAATAAGCTTCGCACCCTTTTCTCACATACTTCCGGGCTAACATCGAGGATATAATCGTAGGAAACCCACTTAAATCATCAATTCAATTCTAATGATCTCACCGCTCGATGTCTCAAATCAATAAGCTTTCTTTTGCAATTCACCACCGCATCATGCGGTTAACCACCCATTCCCAAAATTATATCAAACTCATCGAAAGGCAACAAAGATTAAATCGATGGGGAAGCAAAAATCTCGAATCATCAATGGGCAACCTTTACACACTTTATTAACAAACACACATCTACCCAAAGGGTTGGACACGAATCACAAACTCAAGAGACTCAATCGGCAAAGTCTTCTTCAATCCCGTAGTTTCACATACATATGAATGGGTCGAACCAGGATCAATCAATGCAATTACAGTAGTATCATAAAGGGTGAAAGTACCGGTAATAACATCTGGAGAAGCAGCATCCTCTCTAGCTCGAGTAACATAAGCTCTAGCTGGAGCTCTAGCCTCAGATCGAACTGCGATGTTCTTCGTCCCTCTCTGACTACCACCTACATTGCCAGAATGCCTAGGTGGTCCGCCTGCGTCTTGATGCACTTTGCTTTCGGTCTAGAGTTCTGCGTCAGATTCTCGCTTCACTAACATCGGGCACTCTCAAATAAAATGATATGAGGATCCACATTTAAAACAGGATCGATCACGAACTCTACAACTCCCAGAATGCCATTTTCCACAATGTTTGCATTCAACTCGATTCTGTGGAATGTTACCAACACTGGCCATCGAGGTAGCTCGGGAGCCCACTGGAGGTCGATCACGTCTAGGTAAATCTGAAGTTACTTTATGTCGGCTGGAATCATCTCTGAACTTCTTAGATGTGGAATGGAAAGTCTTACCCGACGACCTCTTACGAATGTCTCTAGCTTCTGTCTCAGCCTTTCTTTTCTCTTTCCCAAGCTCTTCAGCTTTGCAAGCTCGCTCAACTAGAGTCACAAATTCTTGAATTTCAAGAATGCCAACAAGCAACTTTATCTCTTCATTCAGACCGTCTTCAAACCTTTTACACATAATGGCTTCAGTTGATACACACTTTCTAGCATATCTGCTAAGCCTGACAAATTTCTGTTCATATTCTGTCACGGTCATCCTTCCCTGTTTCAGTTCAAGAAATTCTTTTCGTTTTTGATCAATGAATCTTTGACTGATATATTTCTTGCGGAATTCATTCTGAAAGAAATCCCACGTCACTTTTTCTTTCGGAACCACTGATACTAGTGTATTCCACCAGTGATATGCAGTGTCCCGAAGTAACGATATAGCACACTTCAGGCATTCGTCTGGAGTACAAGATAGCTCATCTAGTACCCGAATAGTGTTATCAAGCCACATTTTGGCTCGCTCTGCGTCATCATCATCATTGGCCTTGAATTCTTCGGCCTCAAATTTCTTGATTTTATCAACTGGAGGCCTACTAGATCTCATCGGATCTATCATCTGGTCTTTCAAGGTATCGAGTTGGATTATTGGGGGTGGAGGTTGGTGTACAGCCGGATTAGTTTGGATAAACTGGGTAAACCACTCATTCATCATCTGATAGAAGGCTTGTTTAGCCTCCCCTTCGTGGCTACCCGAAACTGGTCGAGAGTCTTTTGGCACTGATCTATGTGCACGGTCAAGCGCCACACTCTCCATATCATCCGCTACGGCTCTTTCAGGATCAGTGTCCATTTACTATATAAAACACAGTTCAGAATATCAGAAGTCACCACACTATCGATATATGAAAAAGGCATGTATAGCTAGACTCACACGCGCTACGGTAGTCCTAGAATCGACTAAATCGTAAGCTCTGATACCAATCAAATGTAACACCCTTATCCCGTGTCCATCACCGGATTAGGTTTAAGGGCGTTACTTGTCATAGCACAAGGTATTGCATATAATTACTATTTACGAAATCATAGTTAATTTCATTAAAGATAATAAAGTACTAATTAAAGGTAAACTCATTAACTGAATACATATATATATATACTGACTTTACTTAAACAATTTATCAGCCACCAATGCCAAAAAAATAAAATATCTATGTACATATTCTTTCAAGACTTATCGACAGAAATATACCAACTTCAATACCAACAAATGAACATTTCGTCATAATTTAAATCATTTCTTTTGTACGAACATAGTTAAAACAATAAGATCAAACACATCTCTTACTAACCAAAAACATGTGAATCTAAGCTCATTTTATATTGCACATGAGAAAACATGGCCGAATATGCCCAACTCAAACACATGACCTATACAACTTTTCATACCGAATATACACACTTGTTTACCACTTAATAAACCCCGTGTTTGAGTATCACGTCTATAATTTAACTTTAAACAATCAAACCAATTAACCTAAATACCATACATAAATACATTCTAAGGCATAATTTCTTATTCCTTTAATAACATGATCGAATATAACAAGTAATTATATTATATCTTGATTATTCATATATATCACACCTAATTTAAAAGAAATAATCTCTCATGATATGTATATACCATAACCTAACATGCACAGATAATAGTACCACACTCACGCATGATTAAACCATATTCAAGCATAAATGATAACTCATGGCATGAGCAAACTATATCATCAAAACACAAAACAAGTTATCCAAAATAGATAGCCATTTTCGCATGGCTAGCATATTTACACGATTACAAAACGTTAGTTATACTGTTTAGTCTAACCTATACATGCCCTTTTTAATATAAAACTAAGTTATTCAATACCAAAAGAAAGTCGATAGTGCGGTTGACTTCTTCCCAGATCCTTCAAGTCCGCAGCTTGAACCTAAATCTATAAAACAAGGGTAAACAGAATTCACACAATAAGCTTGCTAGCTTAGTAAGTCTCAAGCAGTATTTATGACATATACACACATATGTACCATCATAGCCGAATATCAATGTTCATATACAGTGAAACCTTATTCATCGTATACTTAACTTGTAAGACTTATCGAAAGCACCTTGATTGATAAATAAAGTCATATGCATTTCCACATACAACCGAATAACATCTTCAATGTACATTTAAAATGATCTCACATAATTGAATGTATACAAATATATATATGTATAAAGCATGGCCGAAACTATATATATATGTATATATATAATAACTTCTCCTATATGCAAACAATCCACATCAACTCAATGTCATTTTTTTAATCGCATACCTTACATACCGAATGCACCAACACATTTCTATCAATTTACGTATTTAATCAACATCACATATATCATGAACTTGATTCAATACATACCTTTTGGCCGAACATAATCAATCATATAAAAATATATAATTTAACTCTCATTATTACAAATACATAAATAGGCCAAATCATGTATATGTTCAAATAGGTTAGCACATAATTCATATTTACATAACCATTTATCATTTCAAATAATCAACTTACCTTGTCACTTACCAATATAATAAGTTAATTTCTTTTTTCTTTTTAGAGCTTATAGCTCAATCTACTATGTATATACATCTCCAATTCTCTGTTTTAACTTATCACCGGCAAAAAGCCTGCTAGGCATTAAAGCCCGAATTAAGTCACCAACACGAGGCACGCTAGGTAGTAAGCTCGAAATGAATCACCCAAGACTAGGCCTTCTAGGCACAAAGCGACATATAGCACCAAAGACAAAGTCCGCTAGGCATTAAAGCTGAAATGAATCACCAAGACAGTACTGCTAGGCTTAAAGCCCGAGATATCATCATTTTCAACATTTCAATGAACATTTCAATAGTATCATAACCACTTATCACTTAGATTTCATAATTCTATCACATTTCCAATTCAACTAAGCTCATTCATTTTTCACAAATAAAACTATTATAACATTGTATAATAAAACATATCCAAGTCAATGTTATATTACTACATTCGGCTATCACATGAAAATATACCCAAATTTATCAAAAATTGTCATTTAATACTTTCATAATGCATTCTTTAATATAATCCAACTTAGGGACTTACCTCGGCTATCGATAGACCGTGCGAATCGGCTATTCGAGAACCTTCGTCTTTCCCCGATCTAAATCTGTTTTTCTTTGCTCTTGATCTAAAACACATTAAAATTTAACTCATTCAAGTACATTTCATCTCAATTTAGTCCCTAAGCACATAAATAGGCAATTTACCATTTTACCCCTACTATTTCAAATTTTTACAATTTAGTCCTATTTGCCTAAAACACAAAATACACCAAATTTCTCAATACCCCTCAAGGGCCGAATATGTATAGGGGCTATACAAGCCCTTTTTCTTCAATTATTTAGCAAATAAGTCCCTCTAAAAATTTACTTTTACAAATTAGCCCTAAATACTAAAATTCACTAAAATTTCTAATACAAAACATATCAATCCTTAACATATCTTTAATTTAAAATCATCAAACATCAAAACCTCAAGAATTCATCAATGGCGAATCATATATACACACTAATCTTAGAAATTCTAGCATGGGTCGGTAATATACTAAGCAACGATCTCAAAACGTAAAAATTAACAAAAACCGAGCTAGATTTCTTACCTAATTAAGCTTGAATAAGGTTTGAATATTTCAAAGCTTTTCTCCCTTTTGTTTCTCTTTTCTTTCGCAAAATAAGCATGCAATGGCTTTATTTTTTGAATTGTTTAACTAATAATAACATAATTTAATTATTACCATTTTAACCTTATGTTATAAAATATTAAACATTATAAACTAAGGTTAGTTATGTACTTGGCCGGCCACTTACTATAGAATTTGGCTATTTGTCCTTTTAGGACTTCAATTTAAAAAGCCACTATCACATTAGGACTTTTCACTACAATTTGCAACTTTTGCACTTAACGCGATTAAGTCCTTTTTATCAAATTAAGTGCTTAAACGATAAAATTTTTCTACGAAACTTTCACACACATTAATTCACATATAATAAACACATAATATAATATTTAAAAATTTTTTTTTAGACTCAGATTCGTGGTCCCGAAACCACCGTTCCGATTAGGGTCAAATTCGGTCTGTTACATAGAAATTTTTTTCTTTAAACAGAGGACATATGCCCGTGTGGCCGGACCGTGTGTCTCACACGGCCACCAGACACACCCGTGTCACAGGCCATGTGAAAATAGGGGGTACATACTGACTTGAGTCACACGGCCAGCCATACGCCCGTGTGTTTAGCCCGTCTGTCCTTCGAAGTGGCCACACATGCCCGTGTGCCAAACTGTGTATTAGGCCGTGCCAAACTTGTAGGGTATATTGACTTATGTAACACGGCCAAGTCACACGCTCGTGTTCTAGGCCGTGTGCTAATTAGTGGGTATATTGACTTGTACCACACGGACGATCACACACCCGTGTGTGAGACCATGTGGAGCATACTGACTTTATTACAATTTCAACAACAGGGGACACATGGCCGTGTAACATGACCGTGTGTCACACACGCCCATGTCTTTGCCCGTGTGGACAAAAATAGGCTACTTACCAAGCCATTTTGCCACCGATTTTGTACATACCTACACAAGCTCAAATGATACCATTTTAAGACATAAATATGCAGCCGAAAGTCATCATAAAATACAAAATGATACTATATCCATTTAATCATTTCAATACTCAATTCGATGCCATTTACCTATTCAAATACCTATCAACTCATCTTGCTTTACTAGACTTAATTCATATATATGATTCATTTAATAAAACCATTCCAAATATGCATTATCAATTCAACCTTATTCTTTCATTATAGGTCAATTACCTAATTCAAAATAAAGCCATTTACAAAATTTTATACATTAACAAAATCATCATCACAAGCCAATTTAAATGGCCCAAAATACATGTTAATCAAACATACCAAAATGAATCAAGCCTATACATGCCATATACTATATATACACAACTCAAAAGTACCAAAATAGATGTTTGATAGTGCAATGAAGTCCTTGACGATCCCCTGATTCAGCTAGCTTCGAAATACTATAAAGCTTAATAAGTTTGTATGTAAATATGAATTACACTCAACATTCATTAACAATTCCAAATAGATACATAATTTGTAATTAAAACCTCAATCAATAAGATAACATAAGGTTTAATTACAAAGAAACTCATAAGTTCTCATCTTCTTTTAATTCATCATTCGAACAGTTTTTTATACATACTTGTACTAATACATATCTATTCTCACCAATTTGTCTATCGAATCACTTCGAGTTTATAAATGCTTACGATATAAGTACGTAGATTTTCCGACACCATAGTCCAAATATGGTCTTACACATACATTGACAAGGCCCTGCTGTTGTCTTACATTCACATGCCATAAGTCGGTTATGGTCTTATTATCCGATTACCATAGCCCAGCTATGGCCTTATTCAGTATCTTGTCGACTTAAACCGTATATTTAAATCAAATTCATCACATTTAGCCATAGAATAAACACAATCTCAATACCATCCATCAATTGAATAATTACAGATTCAAGTTCAATTATACGAACTTTCCTCATATACGAAAATGACGAAACAAACTGACTATTCAATTATTTTGCTTTTCCCCCGATCTAAGTCTGAATTCCTCTTTTCTTGATCTTAATAGACAAAATTGCTTTGGCCGAACCTAGGTCTTCAACTATGGCTTTCTCCCTTTAAAATTTTGGTGGAACTAACTTAAGAAAGATGATGACTTTAATTTTTATGTTATTTACTTAAGCTTATTTTCTAGTTTACCTTATTATCCTTGATATTAAACCATTAAAATTCCATTAATCATGCACATAAATGTCCACCCACTTTTATAATGGTATAGCTATTAGGCACTTTTAGCTAATGGAACTCCACCTTTACACTTTACGCGATTTAGTCCTTTTTATCAAATTGACCCTTTAAACGAGAAAATTTATTTATGAAACTTTCACGTAATTAATCTATCATGCTGTAGACCTTATTAAAATAATAAAATAAATATTTTTACTTTGGATTTGTGGTCCCAAAACCACGTTCTGATTTGACCAAAATCAGGCTGTTACAAACTCGGTCTTGCAAAACCCTTATCTGTCAACTCTTGCAACTGAGCTTTTAATTCTTTCAATTTGATCGGAGTCATTCTATATGGAGCAATCGATATCGGTGAAGTCCCTGGTACTAAATTAATACCAAACTCAACTTCTCTAATCGGTGGCAACCAGGGCAACTCTTCTGGAAAAACATCCGGATATTCACAAACTACCGGTACTGATTTAATTTTCAATTCAGACGCTTTTGTATTCAAAACTAAGCTAGATAAGCTTCATAACCTTTTCTTACATATCTCTGGGTTGACATTGAAGAGATCACAATAGGTAACTCACCCGACTTATCTAAATCAATCTGAAGAATTTCACCATTTTCACATTTCAATTCAATAAATTTCTGTCTACAATTCACTACCGTATCATGTAGTGTCAACCAATCCATGCCCAAAATAACACCAAACTCATCAAATGGCAACAACAGTAAATTAGCCAGAAAACAGTGACCTCGAATCATCAAAGGACAATTCTTGCAAACTCTATCAACTAATACATGTTTGCCTAAGGGGTTTGACACTTTAATCACAAACTCAGTAAACTCAATAGGAAAGCTCTTACTAGCTACCAATTTCATGCAAACATAAGAATGAGTTGATCTAGGATTAATCAATGCAACTACATTGGTATTATAGAGAGAAAAAGTACCAGTGGTAACATCGAGAGATGTCGCTTCTTTACGAGCACGGATAGCATAGGCTCTAGCAGGTGCGCTAGCCTCGGATCTTATAGTTGAATCTTTAGTTACACCTTTACTACTGGTCACATTCCTCGTATTCCTCGAGGGTCTCCCTCTAGTGGTAGTGATGCTCGATCTTGCATTCTGAATCTTGTCTTTCTCAGCCATCTCAGGGCAGTCCTGAATAATGTGGTCTTGAGAGCCACACTTAAAACATGCCCGGTCATTCATTCTATATTCAACTGGATGTCGTCTGCCATAGTGCTGACATTCAAGTCTACCAGACCTAGCATTACCAATGATCGCTACTAATGTAGTTTAGACTTTAGAACCTGAGTATTGCTTCCCACGATCTCTGTTGGAATATCCAGCTGAAGCAAGAGCATACAAATCTCTCAAATTCTTAGACTGAGATTAAAATGACTTACTCATCGGCATTTTTCTTGGATCTCTAGCCTCAGACTTAGCTCTTCTATTCTCCTTGCTTAATTCTTCAGCTTTACAAGCTCGGTCGAATAACACTACAAATTCTTTCAGCTCAAGGACTCAAACTAACAATCCAATAATCTCATTCAACCCATCTTCAAACCTTTTGCACATAATAGCCTTGGTGGAAACACACTCGTGAGCGTACTTACTAAGCCTGTCAAACTCTCGTTCGTACTCAGTTACAGACATTCGGCCTTGTTTTAGCTCTAAAAACTCCTTACATTTTTTATCAATGAACCGTTGGCTAATATATTTCTTCCTAAACTCATCTTGGAAGAATTCCCAATTGACCCTCTCTCTCTGTACTACTGACACAAGAGTTTTCCACCACCAGTATGCTGAGTCTCTTAGAAGCGACATAGCATATTTTAGACATTCATCCGGTGTGCAAGACAGTTCATAAAATACCCTGATGGAGTTTTAGAGCCAAAACTCGGCTCTCTCGGGGTCATCATTGACATTAGCTCTGAAATCTTCAGCCCCATTCTTTCGGATCTTATCAACCGGAGGCTTACTTAAGGTTACAAATTCCATACCTTGTGGGGCTACAGGAATCGGCTGAGGAATAGGTGGGGGCGGAGGGGGTTGAGCAGTCGAATTAACAAACTTCATATACCACTCGTTCATCATGTAGAGGAAGGCTTCCCTAGCCCCTTCTCCTTGACCAATTGTCACTGGTCTACTTTTAGATGGTGCGGTCCCTTGAGCGGGAGCTGGCGCATTACTTTCTACGCCATCAGCTTCAGCTCGATTGGGATCCATTTACTATAAAAAACACAATTTAAAGTTGTCAGGAGTTATCACACTATTACAGTTTATTTATGGCATGTATAGCTAGACTCTTACACACGCTATGTTAATCCGAGAATCGACTAAACTGCAGCTATGATACCACTAAATATAACACTCTTACCTGTATTCAACGCCGAATAGGGTACGAGGCATTATCAGACCCACTACACAAGTAATCATACAATTCCAAGTCATAAATTTGCATCCAAATTAAAACCATTCTTACTCAATCATAAAGTCCCTAATACGAGCCTACGAGGCCCAAAACATGCTTTAGTATTGGTTCGAGATTAAACCGAGCACTTAGGAAATTTTACAAAACTTAGAAAATTTTTGTTAGAAATAGGGGTCACATGCCTGTGTGGTTTTGGGACACGCTCGTGTGGGCAGGCCGTGTGGTCACACACGCTCGTGTCCCTAACCCGTGTAACTCTCTATTTGTAACTCATGAACAAATTTAAGTCACACGGCCAAGTTACACGCCCGTGTGCTAGGCCGTGTGGTCGATTTAATTTTTATGATTTTTCATAAAATAGGTGTAGACTTCACATGCCCGTGCCTGAGGCCGTGTCCCTCACACGGCCAAGACACACGCCCGTGTTCTCAATTCTGAGTATTCTATTTCTCAAAATTAAAGTGCCAGGGACACCCAGCCAATACACACGCTCGTGGGGCAAACCGTGTGTCGTACACGGCCCAGACACATGCCCGTGTGTCTACCCATTTGGAAAAAAATAAGGCTATTTACCAAGCCTTTTTCCACCCTTCCATGCACATACCTACACAACATCATTTAATACTAATTCCAGCATACTTAGGCAAACAAAACATCCACAACCAAGGTGTTAGCATCACATCCACATGCTAACATCTAACATGCTTTAACATCATGATTTATCAACACAAATCATGCAAGTTTCCACATTCATGAGTGGTATCAACATATAATGATACTCATAACCAACATTAGCCAACTTTCATGGCCATATACAAAATGAAATCATTACACATTATAAGCCAATACATTTGGCCACATTACCAATCACACATATAACAAAATGACCAAGTCCCTATACATGCCATAACTCAAAATATTAACTTTTCGATGGTACCCAAAATAATGATTGATAGTGTGAATGGATCTCTGACAATCTCTAATCCTGAGCTAGCTTAGTGACTCCATAAGATAAGGGAAAGAAAGCTTAGTAAGTTCATATGCAAATAATAAACAACATTAATTATACATTTGTCATATAAATTACTTAACATATACTAACATAAATGTCATTAAAATTTCATGAGCATAACTTACTCAATCACATTCCTACCATTAGTTCATCATATACCGAATCCATATCCATTGAGTTTTTCGTACATACCTGTACCAACTCGTAACATAATCACATACTTTCTGATCTTTGACATACCCATTGAACCACTTGAAATACTATCGGATACACGAAAAACTTTGTACATAATTTCCACATATGTAGCCAATGCTATCACAAATCTCATAACACATATAGGCTCGCTCTCAAGCTATCCTCGGGATTGCTCACACAAGCTGTCAGTGAAGGCGTAGATACTCGATGCTGCTCATACAAGTTGTCAAGTATCCACAACATATACTGGTATACTCAGCCACTGGTAGGAATTATGAGACTAGCACCCGGCACACATAAATCACATAATCACATGGGTTCCTAGTGACATGTCACTTGTATCCTAATTTATTCCTAAGGTTCAACCAAGATTTTCTCGCTTGTTGAAACTTCATCAATTACACTCATAGAGTCAATCATACAATTTATGCATCATCAAAAAATTATAAATACAATTATAACATTTCACTATTAACATATGAACTTACCTCTGTACAAAAATAGTGAAAATGGACCTAATCGTCAAACACTTTATTTTCCCCCCGAACTAAGTCCGAACTTTGTTTTTCTTGATTTATAATAGAAAATTTAACACATTTAATACTCATATTATTCAATTCAGCCCAAAAATCATATTATGGAAAAATTACCTTTTTGCCCCTAACTTTTCAACATTTTACACTTTAGTCCCTAGGCTCGTAAAATGAAATATAGTCAATTTCTTCAAAACCCAAGCCTAGCCAAACCATTTTCATACCCATAAAAGCCCACATTTTTCCTTCATTCATATTTTTAACACACATTTTACAACTTTTACAAATAAGTCCTTTTTAGGCATTTTTACCGAAAATTACTTGGCAAAAGTTGTTTATTAACATCAAACATACATTTTATACCCTCAAACATCTAAATACATACATGTTCAACATAGTCAAAATTTTAGACTTTGATTCTCTTTCAAATTAGTCCTTAGAATAGCTAGATCAAGTTACAACATTCACAAAAGCGTAAAAAGGACTTACAATCAAGATTGGAAGCTTGGCCAAACCCTACCTATGGCTTCTCTTGTTAATTTCAGCTATGGGGGCGATGAAATTGAGAATATGAAATCTTTTTATTAGGTTATTTTGTCTTTATTTACTAAATGAGCAAAATGGCCTTCACTTAAACTTTGATATTTTTCCCTAACCATGTCTATTTTTATCCATACTAGGAAATAATGGTATAATTATGATCTAAAGACCTCTAATTTAAAATCTCATAGCAATTAGACACCTCTAGCTTTTAGAACACACATTTTTTACCTTTTGTAATTTAATCCTTTTAACTAAATTGAGTGCCCAAACATCAAAATTTTTGAACAAAATTTTCATGAAATTATTCCATAAAATTGTAGACCATAAAATTTTAATAAAAATAAAGTTTATCGCTTCAGATTCGTGGTCCTAAAACCATTGCTCCGACTAGACCCAAAATTAGGCTATTACAACGAGAGTGGTGAACCTAATAGAGTGTTGAAAAAGCCAAGTGAGAGTGTAAACACGAGTGGAGTGCCATCTACTTTTCTTTGTGAGTGGATCATGACGTTTTGTAGTGAGGTTAAAATATTATGTCTTAAAGCCTAGAACGCAATATGGCGGAAGGAGGTGATCATCGACCTGTTAGAAATGTTACACCCGGAGCAGGTGGAGTGCTTGACTTGGCTCAATAAGCCCTCTTGCGAGAATTCCAACGGATTCTCTAAAATGAGTTAGTATCTTTCAACGAATGTTTGGAATGTGTCAAGGAGAGAAACCAATGAGAAAGAACGCCTCAAGGTCCAAGAATGGAGCGAGGGCATGCAAGACTCAATGAAGATGATCTATATGACCCAAGTGATGTGGAGAGCAACCAAGCGTCAAATCAAAGTGAAAGATGATGAGATCCAAGAAATCGAGGCCCTAGAGAATGAGGACGTGTTCATGATGATTTAAACAATATCAAGCTATCTATCCCACCTTTTCAAGGTAAATCTGATCTGGAGGCGTACCTTGAATGGGAGAAGAAGATCGAATTAGTTTTTGAGTGTCACAATTACTCGGAAGCTAAGAAAGTGAAGTTGGCGGCAATCGTGTTTTCTGACTATGCCATGATCTGGTGGGATCAACTCACTACAAGTCGGAGAAGGAACAGTGAATGCCCAATATCCACTTGACCCTCCAAATATTCAAGGCAACTCCTTAAAAGCCTTTCACACCCTTTGGCCGAACCTAGCCTAGTCCATTCAGCTCCATTTAGCTCTTACTTAATTTTTTTTTAGCTTAAGATGATTGGAAACATTAAGGGACTTGTCCATTGGCATCACCAACATTAGAAAAGATTCAAGGAAGTTTCCAGTTCCATTAACCTGAACACATACTGCCCATTCGGTTTCCTCATTGTCTATTCGGCTAGCCTTGTAATTGAGCTATAAATATGAAGCTCTTTAGTTGCATTTCAGACTTTTGATACTTTATGAACTTTTTATATCTTTCTGAGTTTAATTCAACTCTCATTGTTCTTCTAAGACTCAGCTTGACTTAACTAGCTTGCTAGTGGCGTCAATACTATTTCTTTGTGAACTTATCACTCAATTGAGTGTGGCGTTCAACCCTTTATACTGATTAGTTCCTATCTCCATATAGATAGTGGGTCACGGTTTACCTATCTTTCTATCCACCTTAAGTGTTGTTATAAGTTTCGGGTCAATACTATCCTATAGTATTGGTTCACTCTGCAACCTTAAGCCTAAACTATTCCATACAAATTACCAACTTCAAAATATCCCTATATTTGTTATTAGATGTAACATCCTTAAATCGGGGTCTCTGTATTTTGCATGTGTTTACATGTGACGATATGCTTACTGTGCTAGTTTAGCATGTTTTGGGGTCTAGGCATGACCTTGGGTTAGCCTGGGTCATGGCCGAAAATTTTGTTTTAGTGCTTAGGAAGAGGGAGCTAGGAGAATTAGGGGTTAAAAGATATTCTTGTGTGTTGTGACACAAAAAAAGCCTTGGAAAGGTGGAAAAGAGGCGCCACTTAGGGCCTTGGGAGGGGACGCTACAAATAGGGGAAGAGAGCTCAGGCTCAAGCAGCAGAATCTTATTTTCTGCTTATTATTTTAACGCCAAGCTAAGGAAGTGGAGTGCTCAGGGTGGGCTCTGGAGGATAAGGATGGAAGGAGTCAAACAGATGAAGGTGAGGGAATCTAGGAGTTTGAACCTTTCAAACTCATTTGAATGAGGGGTTAGGAGGATTTTGAGGAATCGGCTAAGGGAGACTTAGTGTTGGCCAAAAGTTGGACTGTGGGGAGGAGGAGTGCAATCGATTTTGGGTTCTTTGGAGGGTGGCCAAATGTGCTTTGGGGAATAGCTAAATCGGCTAGCTTTGGGTGTTTATCTCTTTTCTTTGTTTAGTGTCAAAACCGAACCTCAAAGTGTATTTTCTTTCTTTTCTCATTTGACAAGCTTGGTATTTGGCCGAACCAAACCTTGCCATTTTGTTGAGAAGAGCCGAAACTTATTAGCCATTCTCTCCTCTTCTTTTCTTGTGCATTCATTGTTGACTGAAATTTTTCTTTGCCAAATCCCTTCTTTTCCATTTTCTTCTTCCATCTTTACCATCTTCAAAAGCCGAAACCTTGTGAGTTTTCTTCTTATTCTCTTCTTTCAAGTATTTGGCCGAATATCCTTGGCCTTATTTATTTCTCTTCTCACGTGATCTAGTCTTCATTGAAGTGCTGAATCTATCTCCTTCTTTTTAAGGCATAGTCGAATCTCTTGGTAAGTGGCTTCTCTTCTATCTCCCCTTCTATTAAATATCTGTACACTAAACTTCATTCTTGTTTCATATTGGTAGCCGAAACCCCTAAGATCACTTAGGGGTGCCGAACGTTGGTGCTTGGTGGCCGAAACTGTCAGTAAGGGAGGAGTGTTTTCGAATACTGTAGATCTTCGAGATTTGGTTGACGATCTAGGTAAGGGTTCTAGCGTGTAGATCTATTTCTTATTCATTCAAAAGCCGAGGGCTAATCATTTGTGTGTATTAGTGCTTGGTCAATTGCAAGGAAGGTTTATCACATAGCTTCAGGATTTGGTTGGAAACTAAATCGGCAGTAAGGTAAGGTGCTACCTTCATGCGACATATCCTTCGGGATTTCTAGTTGAGCCGAATAGGCTTTTGGTTACTAACAAAGTGTTGGCCGATTGTAGGAAGGGGGAAAGCAAACATTTCGGGATCTACTTAGTTTCGCGTAGTTTCAGGATTTCGCTTAGATCTACAAATAGTCAGGTGTGTAACGCTTACACGCTTCGTTAGTATGATATGTTTATTGTGTAATGTTATAGCTATTCAAATCGGTAGTTGTACCTTGTGGGCATGAGCGTGGACTCCAGGTAAGTCCCCTGTTATATGGATCCCGATATATGTTATCATGTCATTGTGTAATGCTATGCCATGTGTGTTTGCATCATCATATGTTATTATGACACGATTGATATGGACATGATGGTGGGATTGTTGAGAGGAGGGGGAAGAATTATTTGGACTGTCACCAGTGGTTTTGACCATACAACGGGTTGGCCCCGTCTTTAATATTATAATTTGTGACTAAGTCCCAGTGGTTTTGACCACATATGAATATTGTGACTCGTCCCAGTGCTTTGGTACCACAGTGGGTTGGCCCCACATGATTAATTACGGGATTGTCATCAGTGGTTTTGACCACGCGATGGGTTGGCCCCATCACTTGATTTGTGACAATGGTCACCAGTGGTTTTGACCACACCGATATACATATATTTGTGACTATGATCACTAGTGGTTTTGACCACCAGTGGTTTTGACCACACGGGGTAGATAAAGGAGATCGGATGGTTAGGTTATGGGGTTGCATGATTTGCATGATATACTGATGATTTGCAGAAGTGCTTGTACTATCGGGTTGGAGATTTATACACTGAGTCTCGGTGACTCACCCCTTCCCTTATATTTTACAGATGAGGCATAGATTGCGGATATAGAGCCAGGGAGGACTCGAGGCGGCCATGCATGGTAGTTTCAGGTTTTGATTTTAAATTACTATTTTGGTTTTATTCATTTACTTAAATTTGGTTTTGGTTTTGTAATAAGGCCGCTAAGTATTAATTTGGGTTTTTATTTCTAGATTATATTTTAATTATCTTACGTATATGATTAATAACTTGACTTGCTTTAGTAACTGGAATTAAATTGAAGTTTACAAAACTATACTCTATATCAGGTTTTTCAACGTTACCATCGGGTGACATTATTCACAAGGTAATGACAAAGTTAACAAGGATGATTTCAAACCTAAATTTTCAAACAAACTAGTAACAACAAACGGATTTTCAAGCATGAGTTCTCTGGATTTTAAAGCAACACAAAAACGTTTTCAGCATCACTTTGTATAGGGTTTTCTAAACTTTAAGAACGATAAAAGAGTTTCCAATAAAGATAAACTGGGGAACTTGTTTATTTAAACATTTTCACCCCGTGACATGCCAGATTCGGTCGTGGTGTGTTGATCGGGTTTGGGGCGTTACAATTTTAGTATCAGAGCCAAGTTCAAAAGCTCGACTGTGGGCCCGAGGCCCAAAATGTTTAAAAGTAGGGTTTTGAAAAGTTTTGTAGGAAATGAACACGGTTTGAACAGCATGGAACCGAGTCTCCGGCACCAGTCCCCCTAGGTAAGTATCCCTAACCATTGTGTGATTTGTATGTGAAAGAAATGGGTGTTTCGGGATCCTAGATTAGTAGATTAGGAGTTATTGAACCCTAGGAATAGCCTACTCCAACATAAAATTACATAAGTCTTGAAGATCAACTAAACAAACCTGTGAGTACGTCGCCGAGTTAAGGGTGTGGCAACAGTTGTGCGCATGTCTAGGAATGGATTTAGGGGGAGCTTGGTATTTAAGCAGTCCTAGTGACTCACCTCCTCTTCACTTGAATCCTACCTGGTGCGTAGTGACGGTTCACTCTAACCGAGATGACTTATCCACAGGCTAAACTCAATAACTAAAACCCGAAAGGGACCAGCCACCTTGTTCTGTACAACCCTAAAATTAAACCTTGGTTCTGAAATTACCAAAGCACCCTTGATTCGAATAATAAAAAAATTTTTCGATTTGAAAAATGACCAAAATACCCTTATTTCGTAAAATCACCTGGAACCGTATTTTGGAAAATTACGAAAATACCCCTGGTTTATGAAATTACCAAAATACCCCTGATTTCTAGAATTTTTGAAATACCTATGATTTGTAAAGGTTTTCGAGTTAACCCTGATTTATTACTGAAATACCCCGATAGGTTAAACTATGAAAATACCCCCAAGTAGTGAAATGACGAGAATACCCCTACAAGTGGAGTGTGGGTGGAGGATGTTATTGATGAATGAATGTGATTCACTGAATTAGGGTAGAAGACTTGAAACGAAAACTTTGTAATGACCGAAAGAACTACTACTAAACCTCTTTACATAAAACTTGTTCGTGGATAATCAGTGGAACAAAAGCTAATGCATAAAATTTCTTAAAGTAAATTAAATCGCGATCATAGACATGAGTTCTAGGGGACGTGGTCGTAATGTACGAGGCCGTGGTAAAGGCAGAATGACCGTATCGTAACCAGTTAGGTCTGGTCAAGGGTCAGAGAATGAGATGCCACCACCACCAGCGGCTGGTGTTGAGTACCAAGATCAAACGGGGGACGATGCAGTGTCGCAGGCGATGCTGTAAGTGCTTGAGAGAGTGGCTGGAGTAGGTAGAGGTACGGGAGCTCGAAAATCTGTATCTGAGTGACTCCGAACTAATGGAGCTGAGGTATTCCGAGGTGTATCTGGTGTGGTGCCCAATATGGCTGAGTATTGGTTGGGGACGACGGAATGATTCATGGACGATTTGGATCTGACGGTTGAGGAGAAACTAAAAGGGGTAGTGTCGCTTCTCTGAGATGAGTCATACCAGTGGTGGCTCACGGTTCAGGAGGGTACTGCAGCGGATGATCTCTCTTGGGATTATTTCAAGGTGGCTTATCAGAAGAAGTATGTTGGGACCAGTTATATTGATGCGCAGAGGAAGGCATTTCTGAGGCTGGTTCAGAGAGTAAGTCCGTATCGGAGTACGAGGTAGAAATCTTAAGGTTGAGCTGGTATGCTCGAGGCATCGTGGCTACGGAGCATGAGCGATGTGTCAGGTTCGAGGACGGATTGAGGGATGATCTGAGATTACTGGTTGCTCTACAGTAGGAGAGAGAGTTTACAATCTTAGTGGAAAAGGCCAAAGTTACGGAGGAAGTGAAACAATCGGTAAGACGGGATCAGGACAAGGGTTAGAATAAAAGGAATTTTGAATTATCGGGTCTACTGGGAATCAGCAGAAATGGGGTAGATATAGTGGGCCGAATCAAGCTGCTAGGTCTGCTGCTGTTAATACTCAGTGGCCACCACGATGTGCTCGGTGTGAAAAGTCTCACGCGGGAGAATGTTGGACTGAAAACAGGGGATGTTTTGAGTGTGGATCGATGGGGCACCGAGTGAAGGATTGTCCACAGAGGTCAGCTAGGTTGCAGTCTGGGGATCAGAATCGTACACAGATTAGGAGGGATGGTCAGCCGCCACAGAGGGGCCGTGGTGCGGCCAGGGGATGTAATGGCTCTAGTAAAGGCCGTGGAGCACCGGACAGAGGTGCAGGTGGTACAGAGGTGAGACAGCTTGGATTGGTCTACACAGCGAGGCATCGAGAGGAGGGCGATGCACCGGACGTCATAACCGGTATGTTCTTAATCTTTGGACTACCTTATAATGCTTTGATAGATGTGGGTTCGACGCACTCATATGTAGCCAGTAGCATAGTGGAAACTATGAACTTAAACTCTGAGATTACTTCTAGGAAGATGACAGTGATAAGCCCTCTAGGTCACTCTATAGAAGTAAGTAAACTATATAGGGATGTACCCCTAGAACTTCAAGGGGTCGTATTTTTGGCTAATTTGATGGAACTGCCATTTGGGGAGTTCGATCTGATTCTCGGGATGGATTGGCTGGTGAAGTACTAAGCCAATTTGGATTGCACGACTAAGCGCATGGTGTTGAGGACAATGAAAGGTGGGGAGGTGGTGATGATAGGTAATAGAAGAGATTACTTATCCAATATGGTCTCTACACTGAAGGCAAAGAAAATGGTAAGAAAGGGTTGTGAGGCATTCATGGTGTATGTTTGTGCTTTGGGAGCCAAGGATGCAGCTGTAGAGAGTATCCGAATCGTAGGGGAATTTGCTGATGTATTCCCAGAGGAACTTTCGGGTCTGTCTCCTGATCACGAAGTTGAATTTAGTATAGATCTGTTACCTGGAGTTGCGCCAGTGTCTATTACCTCGTATAGAATGGCGCCAAAGGAATTGGTAGAGCTGAAGGTTCAAATTCAGGAGTTGTTGGACCCAGGTTTTATTCGGCCAAGTGTTTCGCCTTGGGGAGTGCCAGTGCTCTTTGTTAAGAAGAAAGATGGTACAATGCGAATGTGAATAGACTACCGCCAGCTGAATAAGTTGACGATCAAAAACAAGTATCCGTTGCCCAGGATTGACGACTTGTTTGATCAACTCAAGGGTGCATCAATTTTCTCTAAGATAGATCTTAGGTCGGGGTATCATCAACTCAAAGTGAAGGAGGCTGATGTTCATAAGACGACATTTCGTACTCGGTATGGGCATTACGAGTTTCTGGTGATGCCGTTCGGGTTAACTAATGCACCGACAGCATTCATGGACTTGATGAATCGGGTGTTCCAACAATACTTGGACCAGTTTGTCGTGGTATTTATAGACGAAATATTGGTGTACTCAAGGACTGAGGAGGATCACGATACGCACTTACGGGTAGTTTTGCAAATTCTGAGGGAAAAGTAGTTACTTGCCAAGTTCAGTAAGTGCGAGTTCTGGCTTAGGGAGGTGACTTTTTTAGGTCACGTAGTGTCAGCTGAAGGGATTAGGGTGGACCCTCGCAAGATTGAGGCAGTGTTGGACTGGAAATCGCCTAGGTCAGTTGCGGAGATTCAGAGTTTTCTAGGTCTGAAAGGGTATTACCGGTGATTTGTGGAAGGATTTTCTCTGATCGAGGCACCATTGATCAAGTTATTGAGGAAAAGAGTTCCATTTGTGTGGTCAGAGAAACAACAGGAAAGTTTTGACAAGTTGAGGAAGATTTTGATGGAAGCTCCAATTCTGGTTCAGCCTGAGGTAGGAAAATTATTCACGGTCTATTGTGATGCATCACATACGGGCTTGGGATGTGTGCTGATGTAGGAAGAGAAAGTAGTGGCGTACGCTTCTCGACAGCTAAGTCCGCATGAGGGTAACTACCCAACGCATGACTTGGAGTTGGCTGCAGTGGTTTTTGCCTTGAAGATTTGGAGGCACTATTTGTATGGGGATCAAAGAGTCCGGTACCTCTTGACTCGGCTAACGAGGCGAGGTGGATCGATGTTGAAGGACATTGAGCCGATTGAGTACCATCCGTAAGGCTAACGTAGTGGCTGATGCATTGAGCCGTAAGGTGGTAGCGAGCTTGCGAGCAATGTTTGCTCACCTTAGTCTGTATGGCGATGGGAGTCTGTTGGCAGAATTGCAAATAAAGCTGACTTGGATTGATGAGGTTAGAGAGAAACAGTTGGTAGATGAGTTTTGAGTGCTCGGAGGTTGCAAGTGTAGAATGGTGAATCGGAGGGTCACAGTTTGGGTGGTGATGGAGTATTGTGTTTTCAGGGGAAAATATGTATGCCAAAGGATGTTGAGTTGAGACAGTGGATCCTTCAGGAAGCTCATAGCAGCCCATACGCTATGTATCCTAGAGGCAGTAAGATGTATCGTGATTTGAGAGAACAGTTCTGATGGCCAGGTCTTAAACAAAAAGTAACTGAGTTTGTGGGCAAGTGTTTGACGTGCCATCAAGTTAAAGTCGAGCATCGCCATCGTCGATCGGCTCATTGCGGCAGAAGATTCCACAGTGGAGATGGGAAAGGATTACCTTAGACTTTGTCAGTGGGTTACCCTTTATGTCTAGCAAGAAGGACTCAATTTGGGTGATTGTGGATCATCTGACTAAATCAGCTTATTTCATACCAGTTCGGGTTGATTATTCACTCCAGAAGTTAGCCAAGTTGTATGTGGCCGAGATAGTAAGGTTGCATGGAGTGTCAGTGTCAATTATCTCAGATAGGGATCCCAGGTTCACGTCGAGGTTCTGGAGAGCTTTGCATCAGGCTTTGGGTACGAGGTTGGATTTCAGTACAGCTTTTCACCCGCAATCTGATGGACAGTCTAAGAGAGTAATTCAGATTTTAAAAGACATGCTAAGGGGCTGTGTTCTAGATTTCAGTGGTAGTTGGGAGGAGTATCTACCATTGGCGAAGTTCGCTTATAACAATAGTTATCAAGCGAGTATCCAGATGGCACCATATGAGGCACTATACGGACGAAAATGTCGTACTCCGACCTGTTGGACAGAATTAGGTGAATGGCAGATATTGGGTCCGGAGTTGGTGGCAGAAACTAAGGATAAGGTTAAGGTGATTCGGGCTCGTCTTAAGGAAGCGTCAGACAGGCAGAAGTCTTACGCTGATCTTAAGCGCAGGGATATAGAGTATACGGTGGGTGACAAGGTCTTCCTGAAGGTATCACCGTGAAAGGAAGTGCTGAGATTTGGGCAGAAAGGGAAGCTAAGCCCTAGGTTTATCGGGCCGTACACGATGTTGAAGCGAGTGGGACTGGTAGCTTATCAGCTCGAGTTTCCAGCAGAATTGAGTTAGATTCACGACGTCTTTCATGTCTCTATGCGTAGGCGCTATCGATTAGATCAGTCACATGTTGTGCCAGTGGTGGAGATTGAGGTGAGCTCGGACTTGTCTTTCGAGAAGGAACCAGTACAGATTTTGGATCGGGATGTCAAGGTCTTGCATAGGAAGTCAGTTCCCTTGGTGAAGGTGTTATGGCGGAACCACGGTACGGAGGAGGCCATGTGGGAACCAAAGGATGTGATGCGACAGCAATACACTCAACTCTTTTGACCAGCTAATTTCGAGGCCGAAATTATTTTTAAGGGGGGTAGAACTGTAACATCCTTAAATCGGGGTCTCTGTATTTTGCATGTGTTTGCATGTGATGATATGCTTACTGTGCTAGTTTAGCATGTTTTGGGGTCTAGGCATGACCTCGGGTTAGGCCTGTGTCATGGCCGAAAATTTTGTTTTAGTGCTTAGGAAGAGGGAGCTAGGAGAATTAGGGGTTAAAAGATATTCTTGGTGTGTTGTGACACAAGTAAAGCCTTGGAAACGTGGCAAAGAGGCGCCACCTTGGGCCTTGGGAGGGGACGCTACAAACAGGGGAACGAAGCTCAGGTTCGAGCAGTAGAAATCTCATTTTGTGCTTATTATTTTGACGCCAAGCTGAGGAAGTGGAGTGCTCAGGGTGGACTCTAGAGGATAAGGATGGAAGGATTCAAACAGATGAAGGTGAGGGAATTTAGGAGTTTGAACCTTTCAAACTCATTTGAATGAGGGGTTAGGAGGATTTTGAGGAATCGGCTAAGGGAGACTTAGTGTTGGCCTAAAGTTGGACTATGGGGAGGAGGAGTGCAATCAATTTTGGGTTCTTTAGAGGGTGGCCGAATGTGCTTTGGGGAATAGCTAAATCGGCTAGCTTTGGGAGTCTATCTCTTTTCTTTGTTTAGTGTCAAAACTGAACCTCAAAGTGCATTTTCTTTCTTTTCTCATTCGGCAAGCTTGGTGTTTGGCCGAACCAAACCTTGCCATTTCATTGAGAAGATTCGAAACTTATTAGCCATTCTCTCCTCTTCTTTTCTTGTGCATTCATTGTTGACCGAAATTCTTCTTTGCCAAATCCCTTCTTTTCCATTTTCTTCTTCCATCTTTACCATCTTCAGAAGCCGAAACCTTGTAAGTTTTCTTCTTCTTCTCTTCTTTCAAGTGTTTGGTCGAATATCCTTGGCCTTACTTCTTTCTCTTCCCACGTGATCTAGTTTCTATTGAAGTGCCGAATCTGTCTCCTTCTTTTTAAGGCATAGCCGAATCTCTTGGTAAGTGGCTTCTCTTCTATCTTCCCTTCTATTAAATATCTGTACACTAAACTTCATTCTTGTTTCATGTTGGTAGCCGAAACCCCTAAGATCACTTAGGGGTGCCAAACGTTGGTGCTTGGTGGCCGAAATTGTCAGTAAGGGAGGAGTGTTGCTGAATACTATAGATCTTTGGGATTTGGTTACCGATCTAGGTAAGGGTTCTAGCGTGTAGATCTATTTCTTATTCATTCAAAAGCCGAGGCCTAATCATTTGTGTGTGTTAGTGCTTGGTCGATTGCAAGGAAGGTTCATCACATAGCTTCGGGATTTGGTTGGAAGCTAAATCGGCAGTAAGGTAAGGTGCTACCTTCATGTGACATATCCTTTGGGATTTCTAGTTGAGCCGAATAGGCTTTTCGTTACTAACAAAGTGTTGGCCGATTGTAGGAAGGGGGAAAGCAAACATTTCGGGATCTAGTTAGTTTTACGTAGTTTCGAGATTTCGCTTAGATCTACAAATAGTTAGGTGTGTAATGCTTACACACTTCGTTAGTATGATATGTTTATTGTGACTGTTATAGCTATTGAAACCGGTAGTTGTGCCTTGTGGGCATGAGCGTGGACTCTGAGTAAGTCCCCTGTTATATGGATCCCGATATATGTTATCATGTCATTGTGTAATGCTATGCCATGTGTGTTTGTATCATCATATGTTATTATGCCACGATTGATATGGACATGATGGTGGGATTGTTGAGAGGAGGGGGAAGAATTATTTGGACTGTCACCAGTGGTTTTGACCATACAATGGGTTGGCCCCGTCTTTAATATTATAATTTGTGACTAAGTCCCAGTGGTTTTGACCACATATGAATATTGTGACTCATCCTAGTGGTTTGGTACCACAGTGGATTGGCCCTACATGATTATTTACAGGATTGTCATCAGTGGTTTTGACCACGCGATGGGTTGGCCCCATCACTTGATTTGTGACAACAGTCACCAGTGGTTTTGACCACACCGATATACATATATTTGTGACTACGGTCACCAGTGGTTTTGACCACCAGTGATTTTGACCACACGGGGTAGATAAAGGAGATCGGATGGTTAGGTTATGGGGTTGCATGATTTGCATGATATACTGATGATTTGCATAAGTGCTTGTACTATCGGGTTGGGGATTTTTACGCTGAGTCTCGGTGACTCACCCCTTCCATTATATTTTGCAGATGAGGCGTAGATTGCGGATATGGAGCCAGGGAGGACTCGAGGGGGCCATGCATGCTAGTTTCGGGTTTTGATTTTAAATTACTATTTTGATTTTATTCATTTACTTAAATTTGGTTTTGGTTTTGTAATAAGGCTGCTAAGTATTAATTTGGGTTTTTATTTCTAGATTATATTTTAATTATCTTACGTATATGATTAATAACTTGACTTGCTTTAGTAACCGAAATTAAATCGAAGTTTACAAAACTATACTCTATATCGGGTTTTTCAACGTTACCATTGGGTGACATTATTCACAAGGTAATGGCAAAGTTAACACAGATGATTTCAAACCTAAATTTTCAAACAAACTAGTAACAACAAACGGATTTTCAAGCATGAGTTCTCTGGATTTTAAAGCAACACAAAAAAGTTTTCAGCATCACTTTGTATAGGGTTTTCTAAACTTTAAGAACGATAAAAGAGTTTCCAATAAAGATAAACTAGAGAACTTGTTTATTCAAACATTTTCACCCCGTAACATGCCAGATTCGATCGTGGTGTGTTGACCGAGTTTGGGGCGTTACATTAGCTGACCTTAGCTGTAACACCCCAAACCCGGCCCATGAGTCCTTACCGGTTCTGGTATGTCACGGAGTAAAATAATTTGAATCGTGTTGAGTGTCCGGTGAAAACTTGTTAAAATATGGCTAAGGTTTTAAAACGGGGTTTGATAAAACTCAGTTGGGTTTATTTTTATAAACATGGTTGGGTTGTTTAACCCTTTGAAATTGTTTGATCATGTAAAATTTAAAATCGTTGAAGTTATAGTTGACTTGGTGTATGTTGTTACCCGATGGTAACATCTTTGAAAAACTCGTAAAAGTTACTTAGTTGGAAAATGTTGCTTTTAACCGGTTTACATAACATTTGTAAATTCAATTGTAGTATAGCATAAGTAAAGCAAAATAACTAGGTAAACATCCAAATATAATTTAGCGGCCTTATTACAACCCAAATAAAAAAACTTAGAAAGGAAAATAAATAAACTTAAAGATAATAAATTAAATCCAAATACATCGAATAAGCATGGCACCTCGAGTCCTCTCGGCTCCATCTCCGCGAACTACTCATCCGCAAAATGGTAGGAAGGGTGAGTCACCAAGACTCACCGTAAATCCCCACCCGAAAATACAACTCATACACAATTTATTAATAAACATGCACATGCAACCCAACTAACCATCCATACTACTTTACTACCCCGTGGTCAAAACCACCGGTGGTCAAAACCACCGTGACTAGTGTCACAATTTAAATGATGGGGCCAACCCATCGTGTGGTCAAAACCACTGATGACCATAGGCCACAAAATATCATAATGTGGTCAAAACCACTGGTGGTACCAAACCACTAGGACTTAGTCATAATTATCATCGGTATGGTCAAAACCACTGGTGACCGAAGTCACAATAAATCTGATGGGGCCAACCCATCTTGTGGTCAAAACCACTGGTGACAGTCCATAAAATTATCCCCCTCCTCTCATCAATCCCACCATCATCATGCTTACATCACAAATATCATATATCATGCATTTAACAGCATATGATGCCATATACATACATCATAGATCATGAGATAGGGGACTTACCCGAAATCCATGCTTATGTCCACAAGCACTACCATAATGATAAGAAAAACAACAATATAGTCATGTAAACTAATAAAGTGTGTAGTGAGTTTTTACACACCTATTTACTAGCAAATCCCGAATATACTAGAAAAATCCCGAGACGTTGTTTCCTCCTACAATCGGCCAACACATGAATTATTAGATCTATTAGCCAATAGTCTAAACTAGAGATCTCGAAGGATTAATCGTGCTCAATAACTGAAATATGGCCCTAGGCCGAATCTTACCATCACTTACCAAAATAATTCGAAATCCCAGAAGCCTTTATTAGCCTTGGCCGAATAGTCCCTAGATCCATGGCACATGTTAGTTTCAACTTCTAGGCACTAATTCTCAACAAATGGCCCTTGGCCGATTGATGTATAAGTCTTACCTTAAATCCTGAAAGCTCCCTTCAATCGGTTATGGCCTCCCTACAATTGATTTAATCAAGTTAATAAGAGCCATAGGCCATTCGGCCATATTCTTGAACCTAAAAGAGGGTATCACCCCTTACCTTGATAACTATCTCGGCCTCTAACCACCACTAGTCAGCACCACTTATGATGTTAGGGGTTTCGGCTACCCTTAAAGAAGAGGAAAGAACCGAATGCTAGAGTGAACAACACCTTTCTTAGGCGATTCAGCTCAAAAGAAGAAAAGAAAGTATGGAGTCAGCTTTACATGGAAGAAAAGAGATGAAGGGAGGGTCTTGGAGTGTTTCGGCTTTATGGTTTCAAGAAAGAAAATAATCAAATAAAAGAGAGAGGTGAGGAGATAGGAATTGACCAAAGACAGCTTGGAGAGAAAGAAAAGAATTATTGAAAAATTTTGGCACTTCTTTGCTATACAAACCGAATATGGATGGCCTCCCAAGGAGTCCCATATTCGGCCAACACCCCCCCTTTGGTGATAATTTTAGCTTTTAATTATCAAAGATAATGCAAGATTTATCTTACATTTAATCTTATAATCACCTCTTCAACAAATATAATGAAAATAAACTACTAATACTTACCCTCCAGTCAAAAATAAGCAAAAATTTAAGCCTATCCTCATCACTTTAAGAGTCCAAAATCAAGCCATTACTTTCCCCCCCTAACGCCAGCTTGCATAAAAAAATAAAATCATTTGCTGCCTCTTAGGTTTGAACCTGGGACCTAAAGGAGTGACTGCCGCAGCCCCCCTACCAACGCCCCATGCCATTCCTCCCAATTGACTTTCATGTGATAAAACCACACCATTTATTTATAAGGCCTTCCTAGGCCGATCCCCTCCTTAATGCAAAAGAAAATAAAACTCCTATGGCGCATACTTGGCAGCTCAAACCCAAGCTCCCTCGCTCATCACCACTTTCAAACTCTTAGTGGCGCCCCAAGCCACTCCACCACCTTGACTTTCATGTCCAACTCCAACACCAAAAATCTTTTAAGGCCTTCCAACTTGCCCCTTTCTTTAACTCCCCCAAAAGCCCAAAAACAAAAACGCATTCTCCCTTGTAACTCCCACGACTCGAACCTCCTCCCTTAAAGCTCCCTTTGACGTCTCCTTTGTAGCACTTAAGTGGCGCATGAAAGCCACTTGGCCAAGCTATTTCTTGTGTCATGTTTCTCCCAAAACTTCTCTTAACCCCTATCTCCTAGATCCTTTCTTTTAAACACTTAAAAGAAATTTTAGTCCTAAGTCGCCTAGCTCTGGGTTATTTTTAGACCCTAGAACATGCTTAGCAATCAAAAATTCATTTCTTCAAGCACACATGGGAAAATAATTAAATTACAATCAACCCCTAATTCGTAATGTTACGCTTCTACCCTTAAAAAGAATTTCTACTCGAAATTACCTCGGATCAAGAGTCAGGTATTGCTACCACATCACATCCTCGGGTTCCCCTGTGGCTTCCTCCGTACCATGGTTTCGCCATAACACCTTCACCAAAGCCACTGACTTCCTCCTCAAAACCTTGACATCTCGCTCCATGATTCGTACTGGTTCCTCCTCGAAAGACAAGTCCGGGCTCACCTCAATTTTCGCTATCGGCACTACGTGTGATGGATCTGATCGATAGCGCCTCAGCATCGAAACATGGAAGACATTATGGATCTGGCTCAATTCCACCGACAACTCGAGCTGGTAAGCTATTGGTCCCACGCGTTTCAACACCGTGCACGGTCCGATGAATCTAGGGCTTAGCTTGCCCTTCCGGCCAAACCTTAGCACTTTCTTCCAAGGTGATACCTTCAAGAAGACCTTATCACCCACTGCATATTCAACCTCTCTGCGCTTAAGATCAGCGTAGGATTTCTGCCTATCCGATGCCTCCTTCAGACGAGCCCGAATTACTCTAACCTTATCCTCCGTCTCTGCTACTAACTCTGGACCCAACATCCGACGCTCTCCTAGTTCCGTCCAACATGTAGGAGTACGGCATTTTTGACCATACAGCATCTCAAATGGTGCCATCTGAATACTAAGCTGATAACTATTGTTATAGCGAACTCGCTAAAGGTAGATACTCCTCCCAACCGCCACTAAATCCAAAACACACCCTCAACATGTCTTCCAACACTTGGATAACCTCTCGATTGTCCATCGATTATGGATGAAAAGCCGTCTTGAAATTCAACTTTGTGCCTAACTCCCGATGTAAAGCCTTCCAAAATCTTGACGAAATCGAGGATCCCGATCCGAGATAATGGACACAGTACTCCATGCAACCGCATTATCTCTCGCAATATACTGACTTGGCTAACTTTTGAAGTGAGTAGTCAACCTCACCGGTATGAAATGAGCCGACTTAGTTAATGTGTCTACTACCACCCAAACGCATCTTTCCTCATCGGGCGTAAGGGAAGCCCACTTACGAAATCCATAGTAATCTCCTCCCACTTCCATCGTGGATCTTTATCGGTCATAAATTTCGATGGCAATTGATGCTCACCTTAACTTGTCGGGCATGTCGACACTTGCCTACCAACTCGGTTACTTCCGCTTGCATCTTACCACCAAAACTACTCTCTTAAATCACGATACATCTTACTGCTTCCCGGGTGCATAGCGTACGTATTGCTATGAGCTTCTTTAAGGATTCGCTGCCTCAACTCATCATCCTTAGGCATGCATACTCTCCCCTGAAAGTACAACACTCCATTACTACCCAAGCTGAAACCTTCGGCCTCACCATTCTGTACTTGCAACCTCCGAGTACTCAAAGCTTCATCAGTCATCTGCCTTCCCTTAACCTCATTAATCCAAGACGGCTTCACTTGCTATTCTGCCAGAAGGCTTCCGTCCTCATAAAGACTTAGATGAGTGAACATAGCTCACAAATTCGCTACCACCTTTCGGCTCAATGCATCAGCTACCACATTAGCCTTCCCCGAATGGTATTCAATTGAGCAGTCGTAGTCCTTCAACAACTCAATCCACCTCCACTGCCTCAGATTCAAATCTTTCTGAGTGAAGAGGTACTTCAGACTCTTGTGATCTGTGTACACCAACGACTTCTCCCCGTACAGGTAGTGCCTCTAAATCTTCAAGGCAAAAACCATAGCAGCCAATTCCAAGTCATATGTCGGGTAATTACTTTCGTGAGGCCTCAATTGCCGTGACGCATAAGCGACCACCTTCCCCTCTTGCATCAACACACACCCTAAACCAGTATGTGATGCATCGTAATATACAGTGAACTCCTTCCCTGCCTCTGGCTGAATCAAGACTGGTGCTTCTGTTAAAATCCTCTTCAGCTTATCAAAACTCTCTTGCTGCTTCTCAACCCATACAAACGGAACTCTTTTTCTCAACAGCTTAGTCAATGGCGCCGCAATCAAGGAGAAATTTTCCACAAATCTCCTATAATATCCTGCCAACCCCAGAAAACTCTGAATTTTCGTAACTGACTTTGGTGGCTTCCACTCCAACACCAATCTTACGGGGATCCACCCTAATGCCCTCAGCTGAAACAACATGCCCTAGAAGAGTTACCTCCTTGAGCCAGAACTCACACTTGTTGAATTTGGCGTACAACTGTTTCTCCCTTAAAATTTGCAGAACCACATGAAGATGTGCGTCATGCTCCTCTTCTGACTTCGAGTACACCAAAATGTCGTCTATGAAGACCACGACGAGCCGATCCAGATAGGGTGGGAAAACCCGGTTCATCATGTCCATAAATGCTGCCGGTGCATTCGTCAAACCAAATGGCATTACCAGAAACTCGTAGTGGCCATACCGAGTGCAGAATGCCGTCTTGTGAACATCAGCCTCCTTCACCTTAAGCTGATGGTAACCTGACCTAAGGTCAATCTTAGAGAACACCGATGCCCCTTTGAGTTGATCGAACAGATTGTCAATCCTGGGCAAAGGATACCGGTTCTTTATTGTCAACTTGTTCAGCTGCGATAGTCTATACACATCCTCATTGTCCCATCCTTCTTCTTGACAAAAAGCACTGGAGCTCCCCACGGCGATACACTTGGTCGGATGAACCCTCTATCCAACAATTCCTGAATCTGTGCCTTCAACTCTACCAATTCTTTCGGCGCCATTCGATACGGAGCTATAGATACGGTGCGGTTTCGGGTAACAAATCTATACCAAATTCAACCTCGCGGCCCGGAGGTAGACCCGAAAGCTCCTCTAGGAACACACCAACATAGTCCCTTATAGTCCGGACATCTTCCACAGCAACATCCTTAGCTTCCAAGGCACAGACATGCACCACATAAGCTTCACAACCCTTCCTAACCATCCTTTCCGCCTTTAATGCCAAAACCAGATTAGATAGGTAATCCCTCCTATTACCTATCATCACCACCTCCTCACCTTCCACGGTCTTTATTACCATGCGCTTAGCTGCGCAATCCAGGCTAGCCTGATACTTCACTAGCTAATCCATCCCGAGAATTAAGTCAAACTCTCGAAACGGTAATTCCATCAAATCAGCCAAGAACACGACCCCTTGGAGTTCTAGGGTTACGTTCTTATAGAGTTTACTTACTTCTACAGAGTGACCTAGGGGGCTTAATACAGTCATCTTCCTAGAAGTAAGCTCAGAGTCTAAATGCAAAGTTTCCACTACGCTACTAGCAATGTACGAGTGGGTTGAGCCAATGTCAATCAAAGTATTATAGGGCACACCAAAGATCAAGAACATACCGGTTATAACGTCCGGTGCGTCGCCCTCCTCTTGACACCTCGCGGCATAGACTAGACCAGGTTGCCTAGCCTCAGTACCACCGGTACCTCCCCTCGGTGCCCTACCACCTCTGCCAGCACCATTACCTCTTCTTCTTGTGCCACGACCTCTCTGTGGCTATTGGTTATCCCTCCTATTCGGTGCACGATCCTGACCCTCTGATCTTAGTCTAGCTGCCTTTTTTGGACAGTCTCTAACTCGATGCTCCAAGGACCCATACTCGAAGCATCCCCGATTACCATTCCAACATTCCCCAGTGTGAGACTTGCCACATCGAGCACATCGTGGCGGCCATTGAGGATTAGCAGCAGCAGGCCTAGTAGCTTGATCCGACCCACCAAACCTTGTCCTCTTCTGCTGATTACCAGAAAACTTTGAAGGTCCTGAGCTCCTCTTATTCTAATTTTGATCTTGATTTCGTCTCACCGACTGTCTTACCCCTTCAGCAACCTTCGATTTCTCCACTAGGATAGCGAACTCCCATTCTTGCTGTGGAGCTATCATCATCCTCAGCTCATCTCTCAGCCCATCTTCAAATTTGACACAGCACTCATGCTCGGTACCCATAATACCACGAGCATACCTACTCAACCGGATAAATTTGGCCTCATACTCCGCCACCGTCTTATTGCCTTGAACCAGGTTCAAGAAAGCCTTTCGCTGTGCATCCACATAGCTAGTTCCGATATACTTCTTTTGATAGGCATCTCTAAAGAATTCCCAGGTGAGATTTTCTACCACCGTTCCATCCCTTACAGTGAGCCACCACTGATATGACTCATCCCGAAGCAAAGAAATTATACCCTTCAATTTCTCCTCAGCGGTAAAATCTAGGTCATCCATGATCCTTTCATTGCTTCCAACCAAGATTCTGCAAGACTGGTGCCATTCCTAAACTCCTCTAAACACCTCTCGCTCCGTTAGCTTGAGTCATTCAACCACGATTTACGGGCTCCTGCACTGCTACTTTCCTCAAAGAACTCATTCCAACACTCGTAGCACCGCTGGGACACTAAGTCGTTACCACCACCGATCTTGAACTCGGTTTTGCCTACAGATCCAGATCTCATTTCCAGACCCATGTCTAGACCTTGCTGGCTCTGACAAGGTCATTCTACCTCTACCGCGGCCACGGGGCGGACGTCCACGACCTCTTGTACTCATTTTTAACGATTTCGTTTTTCTGTTTAAGAATTTTATGCATTAGTACTTGTTTCACTGGATTATTCGCGAAGAAATTTTATGATAAAAGTTTTAGGAGTGGTTCTTTCGTAAACATACATGCACACAGTTTTCCATTCATTCATTCAAAGAGACGTTGTAGTTTTCATTGTGATTGTTTTTCCACAACCTAGGGGTATTTTCGTAATTTGTCCTACAGGGGTATTTTTGTAATTTTTCAAAAATAAAAGTTCTCGGATGATTTTGTCGAAAAGTATCTTGGAACTCTTAAATTCCTGGGATATTTTGGAAAATTTTAAAATCCGAGGGTGTTTTGGTAATTTTGGACCTCAGGGGTATTTCGATAATTTTTCACAAATCGGGGTGAATTTGCAAAATTTGATGAATCAGGGATATTTTAAAAATTGTAAAACTTTGAGGGTTCTTTTTAAGAATTTTTTTTTCAAGTTGATGGTGTTGCAAAGATTTTGAAAATCAGGGTCATTTTGGTAATCTTGTTGGTTAGGGGCAATTTTGTAATTTTCCTAAAGTCATGACGTTTTTAATATTTTGTAATTTAAGGTTTTTGGGCACTTTTATGTGATGAAAATTTTGACTAAAATCGTGGTTTTTTTTGGGAATATCATAAATCAAGGGTATTTTTACAATTTTACCCCTTAGGGGTATTTTAGTAATTTCTCATAACCAGGGCATTTTCATAAAAAGATTTCCAAAAATTTGGTTCTAAGTGATTTCACAAAAGAAGGATATTTTGAAAATTTTTATTTGAAAATTTTTCATATGGAGGGTATTTTGGTTATTTTTCAAACTGAGGGGTATTTTGGTCTTTTTTTTAAAGTTAAAGTTCTAATCATTTCAAAAACAAAACAGCTAGTCCCTTTCGGGTTTTAGTTATCAAGTTTAGCCTGTGAGCACGTCGTCTCAGCTAGGATGAACCGTCACTATGCACTAGGTAGGATTCAAGTGAGTAGGAGGCGAGTCACTGGATCGCTTAAATACCGTGCTCCCACCGAATCCAATCCTAGACATGCGTGATGACGATTGCCACATCCCTTGCTCAAGGACAACTCACGAGGGTTGTTTAGGAATTATTAAATCTTATGTATTGTTTGTTGGGGTATGCTAGCCCTAGGGTTCAACAATTTCTTTTCTAATAGTCCACGCTCCCAATTTTACCCTTCTACCCTCAAAGAAATATTCACAAAGAAAATAGATAGAAGTACTTACTCGGCGGATTGGTGCTTGAGACTCGGTGCCATCTTTGTTCAAGCCAAAATAGTTTCCCAAAACATTCTAATAAGGCCTACTAACAATAACAAAACATTTTGGGCTTTGGGCCCCACAAAGAAGTTTTAAACCTGCTCGATACCAAAATGTAACACCCCAAACCCTACCCATGAGTCCCTAATTTACGGTATGTCACGAGTAAAATAATTTGAATCGTGTTGAGTGTCCGGTGAAAACTTGTTAAAATATGGCTAAGGTTTTAAAACGGGGTTTGATAAAACTCAGTTGGGTTTATTTTTATAAACATGGTTGGGTTGTTTAACCCTTTGAAATTGTTTGATCATGTAAAATTTAAAATCGTTGAAGTTATAGTTGACTTGGTGTATGTTGTTACCCGATGGTAACATCTTTAAAAAACTCGTAAAAGTTACTTAGTTGGAAAATGTTGCTTTTAACCGGTTTACATAACATTTGTAAATTCAATTGTAGCATAGCATAAGTAAAGCAAAATAACTAGGTAAACATCCAAATATAATTTAGCGGCCTTATTACAACCCAAATAAAAAAACTTAGAAAAGAAAATAAATAAACTTAAAGATAATAAATTAAATCCAAATACATCGAATAAGCATGGCCGCCTCGAGTCCTCTCCGGCTCCATCTCCGCGATCTACTCATCTCAAATGGTACACCAAGACTCACTGTAAATCCCTACTCATCTCGCAAAATGGTAAGGAAGGGTGAGTCACCAAGACTCACCGTAAAATCCCCACCCTAAAATACAACTCATACACAATTTATTAATAAACATGCACATGCAACCCAACTAACCATCCATACTCCTTTACTACCCCGTGTGGTCAAAACCACTAGTGGTCAAAACCACTGGTGACTAGTGTCACACTTTAAATGATGGGGCCAACCCATCTTGTGGTCAAAACCATCGATGACCATAGGTCACAAAATATCATAATGTGGTCAAAACCATCGGTGGTACCAAACCACCGGACTTAGTCACAATTATCATCGGTGTGGTCAAAACCACCGTGACCAAGTCACAATAAATCTGATGGGGCCAACCCATCTTGTGGTTAAAACCACTGGTGACAGTCCATAAAATTATCCCCCTCCTCTCATCAATCCCACCATCATCATGCTTACATCACAAATATCATATATCATGCATTTAACAGCATATGATGGCATACACATACATCATAGATCATGAGATAGGGGACTTACCCGAAATCCATGCTTATGTCCACAAGCACTACCATAATGATAAGAAAAACAACAATATAGTCATGTAAACTAATAAAGTGTGTAGTGAGTTTTTACACACCTATTTACTAGCAAATCCCGAATATACTAGCGAAATCCCGAGACGTTGTTTCCTCCTACAATCGGCCAACACATGAATTATTAGATCTATTAGCCAATCGGCTAAACTAGAGATCCCAAAAGATTAATCGCGCTCAATAACCGAAATATGGTCCTAGGCCGAATCTTACCATCACTTACCAAAATAATTCGAAATCCCGGAAGCCTTTATTAGCCTTGGCCGAATAGTCCCTAGATCCATGGCACATGTTAGTTTCAACTTTTAGGCACTAATTCTCAACAAATGGCCCTTGGCCGATTGATGTATAAGTCTTACCTTAAATCCCAAAAGCTCCCTTCAATCGGTTATGGCCTCCCTACAATCGGTTTAATCAAGTTAATAAGAGCCATAGGCCATTCGGCCATATTCTTGAACCTAAAAGAGGGTATCGCCCCTTACCTTGATAACTATCTCAGCCTCTAACCACCACTAGTCAGCACCACTTGTGATGTTAGGGGTTTCGGCTACCCTTAAAGAAGAGGAAAGAACCGAATGCTAGAGTGAACAGCACCTTCCTTAGGGGATTCAGCTCAAAAGAAGAAAAGAAAGTATGGAGTCTGCTTTACAAAGAAGAAAAGAGATGAAGGGAGGGTCTTGGAGTGTTTCGGCTTTATGGTTTCAAGAAAGAAAAGAATCAAAATAAAAGAGAGGTGAGGAGATAGGAATTGACGTGAGCTTTGGAGAGAAAGAAGAGAATTATTGAAAAATTTTGGCACTTCTTTGCTATACAAACCGAATATGGATGGCCTCCCAAGGAGTCCCATATTCGGCCAACACCCCCCTTTGGTGATAATTTCAGCTTTTAACTATCAAAGATAATGCAAGATTTATCTTACATTTAATCTCCTAATCACCTCTTCAATAAATATAATGAAAATAAACTACTAATACTTACCCTCCAGCCGAAAATAAGTAAAAATTTAAGCCTATCCTCATCACTTTAAGAGTCCAAAATCAAGCCATTACTTTCCCCCCTAATGCCAGCTTGCATAAAAAAATAAAATCATTTGCTGCCTCTTAGGTTCGAATCTAGGACCTAAAGGAGTGACTGCCGCAGCCCCCCTACCAACGCCCCATGCCATTCCTCCCAATTGACTTTCATGTCATAAAACCACACATTTATTTATAAGGCCTTCCTAGGCTGATCCCCTCCTTAATGCAAAAGAAAATAAAACTCCTAGGGAGCATACTTGGCAGCTCGAACCCAAGCTCCCTTGCTCATCGCCACTTCCAAACTCTTAGTGGTGCCCCAAGCCACTCCACCACCTTGACTTTCATGTCCAACTCCAACACCAAAAATCTTTTAAGGCCTTCCAACTTGCCCCTTTCTTTAACGCCCCAAAAAGCCCAAAAACAAAAACGCATTCTCCCTTGTGACTCCCACGACTCGAACCTCCTCCCTTGAAGCTCCCTTTGACGCCTCCTTTGTAGCACTTAAGTGGCACATGAAAGCCACTTGGCCAAGCTATTTCTTGTGTCATGTTTCTCCCAAAACTTCTCTTAACCCCTATCTCCTAGCTCCTTTCTTTTAAACACTTAAAAGAAATTTTTAGTCCTAAGTCGGGCCTAGCTCTAGGTTATTTTAGACCTAGAACATGCTTAGCAATCATAAAATTCATTTCTTCAAGCACACACATGGGAAAATAATTAAATTACAATCAACCCCTAATTCAGGATGTTACATTAGCCTTTACTATATTTAAAATACTAGAAACCCTTTGTTTTAAACTTATACTTAGCCAAATTCAGCCTTAACTCTAAGTAGAATGACACTTCTCCATTTTACGATCGAGAACATTCGCGACTCGAATCCATCAACGAGTACGAGATCGCATCAGAATCAACTTATTTTATTTTTGATGTTTTGCTTAATTGAACTAGACGGACCAGTCGAATTAGCAAATCGATGGCTTGGTTGGTTCAACCACCGATTTGGTTCTAAAAACGTTGGTTAGAATATTTCATTCTGACATACACAAATAGTTGGATAATTAAATTTTATTTGATAGTATCTAACTATATCAAAAATACTTTATATCATTCACTTAGCAAACAATTTTCAACTTTTCAAGGTCCAAACTACTATAGTACTATACTTAAAAAAATGGAGATAAAAATGTAAAAATAAAATATAATTTATAGAAATAATAATTTATAAAAAAAGAGGAGGCTCTCACACTTATTGTTTTATTTGCGGAATATTGAGAAAATTTTATTTAATATGAAAATGACCTTAACGAATTGATGACTTCTCATTATCTAGCAGTTGGTGTGGTGTCATGTGTTCATTATGATTTAGGAGTTTAAATGACTTTTTTTTAATAATTTTTAATATATTAAAATTTATTATATTATTTATAAATTTTATGATATTTATAAGTTTTAATGAAATTTTAAATATTTTAAATATATTTTATCAATTTTATAAAAATATTATTATTTGAATTTATTTGTTTTAATAATTTTTATAACATTTGTAAGTTTTATGATTTTTATAATTTTTAAAATTTTATATCAATTTTAATATTTTTAATATTTAATAATTCTCTATTATTTTAATAAATTTTATGATTTTTATAAGTTTTAAAGAATTTTTATATGTTTTTATAAAAATTTAAAAATTTAAATATATATTTTACTTTTATAATTAATTAAAATTTATTATACTATTTATATGTTTTAAATTATTTTTGTAATTTGTATAAGTTTATATCAAATTTTAATTTTTTAAATTTTAAATTTTAATAAATTTTCTTATTTTTAATCAATTTTATGAGAAAATATTAGATTAAACCAAAAGTAGCCATGTGTCACAATTTGATTGGTTCGTCAATTTATTTTAACGGTTAATATGGTCAACCAATGATTTTTGTTAACAGAGGGGCTTAATTTATTGTTTTAGTTAATAGAAGAGATTCAATTAAGTGTGAATTTAATAAAGGGGCTTAATTGCTTTTTTCGGATTTTCTTAATGGCTTTTTTCACATATCAACTTATAATAGAATGATGAACTGTGAGCTACTTTATTACTAAGGAAAATTTTAAAGTCAAGACACTTATTCGTTCCTCATCTTGTAAAAAGACTTAATTCCTCCTTAGGGAAATCAAAACCCCCTTTTTGGAGGCCTCTTTCCTTACTATATCCCTTCTTCTTTAATCTTCAAAAAAGTTTTTCAATTTTATAATCACCATTTTAGCTTTAGTCTTTTATAAAAATTACTATTAATAACCATTTTTAATTAACACTTTAGCAAATAACAAAAACCCATGAACTCAAGATTCCAAAATAAGCTAACAATAAAAACAAAGGCAATTGCTAAAAAAAATTCGCTAGCTATATCTCACCTAGAAGACAACGGTTGGAGAGGGTGACCAACAACAAAAAAGGTTGAGACTTGAGATGAGAGAAGAGCTAAAGAGAAGTAGAGAGGCAATCGGTAGTCCCACAACACAACAAATAAAATAGGAAATAGGAACAATACTAATTGGGGTAAGAATATTAGAAAATAAATATAATAAGAATTTTGATTATTATTATAAAAAGTAGTTAGAGCCGGTAGAAAGTTAGAAATATTTTCAAGATAAGAAAATTAATTCAAGGTAATAACTTAATTGTAGGAGAATGGAAAGTGATGGGGAAAAAGTAAGAAAATCAAAAGTTTGAGATAATTACATTGTAACACACCTATCTCGAATCTGTCGCCGGAACGGGGTTACAGAGCATTACCAGAGTTTACAAATCAAACAGACAAAAAATGCAAACATTTCATATCATATAGCATTCATGTCAAAAACCAATCAAAATCATACATATTGTCCCTTATACGAGCCTTCGAGGCCCAAATTACGCATCAGAAACAAATCGGGATTAAATCAGAAACTCAGAAAATTTTTCAGAAATATTTAAAATTTTCAACACTGTAGGGGTCACAAAGCTATGTGGCCAGGCTGTGTGACTCACATGATGAGGAGACACGCCCGTGTCTCAGGCCGTGTGAGCATTCGAAATAGGGACACACGGCTGTGTCTCATCCTGTGTCCGTATACTGACTTAGGCACACGCCCATGTGCTAGGCCGTGTGAGCATTCTATTTTGTGCAAATTTAAGATACAAGGGACACATGGCCGTGTCATCTGGTCGTGTGTCACACATGGTTGAGACACACACCCGTGCCTCTGCCTGTGTGGATGAAAATAGGCCATTTTACAAGCCATATTTCTCACCCAATTTTTGTGTCAACTTACAATCAACATTATACATATCAACAACCCATAATTAGTGTAACACCCCAAACCCGGCCCACGAGCCTTGACCGGATCTGGTATGTCACTGCGAAAAACGTTTGAAAAGAATTTGACTTAAAGTGAAAACGATAAATTTATTGTCTTTGGAAAAATATTGTATAATTAAAAGCCCATTAAAATTTAGTTGTTATAAAATATCCGATTTGAAAACTTTATTATATATTCTAAGATGTAAGTTGTCAAAATAAGAACATTTTCAAATAATAATTTAAACGCCAATCCAACCAAGACATCGTTAAAATCCTTAAATACTTTAGGAGGCCTTTATTACATCAAATAAATTCCCAAATCTTGATAATATAAAATTCAGAAATCAATTAAATCATCTTACAGATGGGCCACCTCAGATCCACTCCAACCCGGTCCAAGCTATATGCATCACCGCAATGTTGGTAAAAATTTGGGTGAGTCACACAGACTCAGTGTACAATTAGTCCACTGAATTCCACCCACATGTCAGATATTAACGCAACATTATTCACATAATTTCACTTATTGGGCTTGGTCCATAACCATATCACATTCTTATAATAGGGTAATTAACCACATGTTTCCACATACTGGGCTTGGCCCATTACCACATTAATTCACATACACAATTATGCAATTATGAAACCCAACCCAGCTTAGGGTCCATCCTCTACACACCCCCGTATCTAGCCTACCACACACCAGGGGATTTTTAAATCACCCTCTCCTTTTTACTCCAATATGGCAACAAATGCCGTCCACGTGAACTTAATCGCAATTAGTCCACAACGCGACCTCAGTCAGCGCCAATCCACGATGTAGCTGAAGCTATCATCAAAACCACGATGAGCACAAAGCCATCAATAGCCGCGATATGGCACATAGCCTATATCAATCACGATGAGGCACAGAGCCATTCATCAAACCACGTACTCGAAGTACACCCTGTCCTTCTTTCATATCCTACCCATGCACATGCAACATAAAATAGTGCCATGCATGTACATGTTATTTCGCATATTATCACATATTCATAACAATAGTCACATTTCATAGGATTCGGTACTTACCGGATTATCAACATACCCCTTGAGGGTATCCACATCACAATTTCCATTGCACTAGTTAGCACATTCATAACACACATACAAATATCACATACAATCATAAACCCGAAAAATAGTAGGCTAACTACACACCTGCCTATTAGCGAAATCCTGAACCACTCGAATCTAACATGATCTCGAAACATGGTTCTTCCTTCTCCCCAAATACCGATTTGGTCTCCTACCAAATCCCAAATCACACTCTGAGTTCCCTTTGCAATCGACCACCCACTGGTACCTACAAATAATTAGCCTTCGGCTATTGAACGAATACGGAGTATATCTAAACTTACTAAGTATCCTTACCGAAACGATCTAGAATCCCGAAGCCTCTGTTACCTCTGTCGATTAGTCCCTAAAAATCATAATACATAATCGGTCACCACTTAAACCCATAATATGGCCTATGGCCGAATGTTATCAATCACTTACCTTGATGTTCCAAAACCCGATAGATCTCTTTTAAGGCTCCTTAGCGTCGGCTACACACAAAAGAACACATAATCATGGCTTAAAGAATATTCAACCATCCCTAGGCCTATCCTCATGATTTTGGCACACTAGCAAAAAGAGCTCAAAACCGAATGATAAAGAAAGAACTTACCACTACACGTTGAAGAGAATAAAAGATCACAAGCACGTAGTCGATAGCCCCTGAAACACCCCACACCCGGCCCACGAGCCTGGACCGAATCTGGTATGTTCCTCGATGTAAACCGGTTCAAATTTCCTTTGTTTCTTTAAAAATTATGGGTTTTGAAGATAGTTTGTAGTGGGTTGGGCTTGAGTTTGAAAACAAGTTTATATCGTTATTGAAAATCCTTTTGATTTAGGTGACAAAACGTTTGGGCTTGTATTAAATTACTTAATCTTTTAATAAATATAAAGATTTTAGGCTTAATAATAATAAAAATAAAGTAAATGCTACTACTGGCCTTATTACATCAAATAATTTCCCAAAATTAAAACCAAAATAAACTTTAAAATACTTAAATTAAAAATAAAAGTCCAAGTCATAAACTTCTTCTTGTGCATGGCCATCCCTAAGCTTCTAGCCAACCCGGTCCATCACTTGCTCGTCACAAAACATGTTCCCAGCAACGGGTGAGTCAATGACTCAATGTGTACACAAGCACTAAAATTAATAATTCGGCATACCATACATATCATGTTCAAATAATAACTCAAGATAATGATGCAACCCAAACCCAAACCTAGATGCCATCCGCTACATATCCCCGTACCAACCTGCACACCGTGGGGACTACTAAGTCAACCCTCCATCCGCTACACACCATTGAAGGCGATCATTGCGATGACGTCTTGATCGCCCATATAAAAATTCGTGGCATAGCCACCAGATAATTGTGTCATAAGACACCACATTCAAATAATGTAACCGAAGTTACCACATTCAAATAACGTGACCGAAGTCACCACATTCAGATAGTGAGACCGAAGTCACCACATACACTTCCCCTTTCTCATATATCCCGAATGCCCCAAATTATTCATATCATGCATATCATACTTAATTTCACATTCATGTTCACTTTTCACATGTTAAATATAACATATTTCGTAATCCTAGTAGGAGTAGGAAACGTACCTGAGTACTTTGTACCATAACATGGTACTTTAGCCACATTCTTACACTTTCATATTAATACATATATCAATTTTATGCCATAAATCAATTAAGATTAGTGTGAGGTACACACTTGATTCGCTTAACGAATTCCTTGAAATCCCGAAAACAAAATCGATCTATTGCTTTAGATTTTAAGACCCTACATTCGGCCAACATGGTAACATTTAGCAAAGGCCTATTCGGCCAAACTTAGTGTTTTCTTTTAACCCAAATCCCGAAGGACTAATCATACTTAAATCCTTACCTTGCTTGTCGAATTAACTATTAGCAAATCCCGAAAGCTTTGTTTTTTTCTTCTCCTTGTATTCGGCCAAATCCTAAATCCCTTGAATCAGTTAGTTTTTGATTAAATAGATCTAAATACTTAAGATTGGGCCTTGGCCGAATATGTGAATACACTTACCTTGGAGTTCTCAAATCTCAAAATTGATCTTTGCTTCCTTAATGCTATCAAAATTCCTATAACCATATGTTAGATTTGATCTAATATTAAAGTAGGGAATAGACCTTTGGCCGAATGTACATATATGTACTTACCTTGTTTTCGAATCCCGAATGATCCTTAGTAATAATTGACTATGGCTCTCATAAGTAACACAAAGTTTCAGCCTTAAGACTTGGAGGAGAATCGGCTATGGTCACTTAGGTATTCGGCTTCAACAAGGACTGAAAAGAAAGAAGGATCTAAGGCCTTTAAGGAGGATCGGCTAAGAGTTGTTTTTAAGGTTTCAGTTTTGGTGAATTGAAACATAGAAGAAGAATAGGGATAGGGGATTCGGCAATGGTGAGTGTGAGAGATAGCTTGCGGTTTTGGTCAACAAAAGAGAATGGAGAAATGACAAGGGAAATTTTGGCAGAGACTTTCAAAAGAAACAAAATAAGAAACAAATGGCCTTTACTCCTTTTTAGCCGAAATTACCACACTTAGTTCCCCCTATTCGGCCAACTCTCCCTTATTTTGATAAAGTTCATCTTTTATTTATCACTTAATTAATCTCATCAATAATCTACTTAAAATAATCTATCATTAAATCTGTTACTTATCCCCTATTTAGCCAAAATTTTAAAGGGAATAAAACTCTTCTTTTGCAAGCCTTGTGCCATCCACCTCTGTGTTTCTAGAAGCAAAAATAAAACTTCTTTTATTTGCTTCCTAAGTGACTCGAACTCAGGCCCAACACCCTTGCATGTGGCGCCATTTCCAGAGGCCCTAAGTTGCATCTTCAGGCCACTTTTCCAAGCCTGTTTGTGTGTCAAATTTCACGTACTCTTTCTCTTAAGGCCACCTTACCTTAATTTCCTCTTTCAAACTTTAAAACTCGACATTTCTAAGTCATTTCTAAGTTTCCAAAAATTTTCGTTTGGCTCTTTAAACTCGACATTTCCTTATATATCCAAGTTTCCAGAAATGTTCACTTTCCTCTTTTACTTAGGTTTCCAAAATGTTCACTTTCCTATTTTGCTTAGGTTTCCCAAAATGTTCACTTTCCTATTTTACTTAGGTTTCCAAAATGTTCACTTTTCTATTTTACTTAGGTTTCCAAAATGTTCACGTAACATTTCTATACATTCTCAGGTTTCCGAAAATATTCAAAATTTATTCATAACACATAAGACATGTCATTATGTACAATTAAACCGAAAATGCATAGGCCCTTTTCAGGATGTTACAGTTCTACCCCCTTAAAATAATTTCATCCTCGAAATTTCCTAGCTAAAATAATTGAGGGTATTACTATCGCATTGCCTCCTCTGGTTCCCACGAAGCTTCTTTCGATCCATGATTGCGCCGTAACACTTTGACTGGAGGAATTGACTTCCTCCGTAACACTTTTACATCACGTTCCAAAATCTGAATCGGCTCTTCCTCGTAGGATAAGCCTGGCCTTAGCTCCACTTCTTCAACTGGTACCACGTGAGATGGATCCGATCGGTAGCGACGTAACATGGACACATGTAATACGTCGTGCATCTGCTGCAACTCAAGTGGTAACTCTAGCTGGTATGCCACTGGCCCAACTCGCTTTAGTACTCGATAGGGCCCTATAAACCTTGGGCTTAACTTCCCTTTCCGACCAAACCTCATCACCTTCTTCTAAGGCGAGACTTTCAGGAACACTTGGTCTCCCACTTCAAGCTCTATTCCCTTTTGCTTGAGGTCTGCGTACGACTTCTGCCTATCAGCAGCTTCCTTTAGCCGTGCTCAAATTATCTCAACCTTCTCTTCAGTTTCTGCCACTAACTCTGGTCCCAAAACTCGACGTTCTCCTAACTCAGTCCAACAAGTAGAAGTTCGACACTTTCGCTCTTCATATGGTGCCATTCGAATGCTAGCCTGATAACTATTGTTGTAGGCGAACTCTGCTAAAGGCCAGTAATCCTCCCAACTTCCTCAAAAATCCATCACACAGCCTCTCAACATATCCTCCAAAACTTGTATTACCTGTTCAGCCTGCCCGTCTGATTGTGGATGAAAAGACGTAGTAAAGTCCAACTTAGTGCCTAAAGCTTGATGAAGTGCCCTCCAAAATCGAGACGTGAACCTTGGGTCTCTATCCGAAATAATTGACATCGGCACTCCGTGTAGTCTCACGATTTTCGCCACATATAGATTGGCTAACTTTTGAAGGGAATAATCCACTCTTGCCGGGATGAAGTGTGCGGACTTAGTCAAATGGTCCACTATTACCCATACCGAGTCCTTCTTAGTAGGCGTAAGGGGAAGCCCACTAATGAAGTCCATGGTAATTCTTTCCCACTTCCACTACGGAATCTCGATTGGCTGAAGTAATCCCGATGGAACTTGGTGTTCAGCCTTAACTTGCTGACACGTCAGACATTTTTCCACGAATTCAGTAACTTCTCATTTAAGATCAGGCCACCAAAATTGTTCTCTTAGATCTCTGTACAACTTAGTACCTCCGGGATGCATAGCATAAGGGCTACCATGCGCTTCCCGAAGAATCCTCTGTCTTAACTCCTCGTCCTTCGGCATACAGACTTTTCCTTTGTAGCACAATATTCCTTCATCATTAACGCCATAACCCTCTAACTCTCCATTCTGTACTTGCTGCAACTTAGCACTTAGGTCCTTATCAGTCAACTATCCCTCTTTCACCTTCTTCAACCACGTTGGCTTGACTTGCAACTCAGCCAACAGGCTTCCATCCTCATACAAACTTAAATGGGTGAAGATTGCCCTAAGATCTGACACAACCTTCTGACTTAGAGCATCAGCTACTACATTCGCCTTGCCCGGGTGGTACTCTATCGAGTAATCATAATCCTTCAGTAATTCAACCCACCTTCGCTGCCTCAAGTTTAACTCCTTCTGAGTTAACAGGTACTTAAGGCTCTTGTGGTCTGTGTAGATCACCGACCTTTTTCCATAGAGATAGTGCCTCCACACCTTAAGGGCAAAAACCACTGCTGCCAATTCCAAGTCATGGGTTGGGTAGTTAACCTCATGTGGCCTTAACTGTTGGGATGCGTAAGCTACTACCTTTCCGTCTTGCATCAACACGCAACCCAAACCTTTATGGGAAGCGTCACAATACACCGTAAATTCCTTTCTTGCCTCTGGTTGAATCAACACGCAACTCAAAGCTCTCTTGCTACTTATCTGACCACACAAAGGGTACTTCCTTCCTCAACAACTTCGTCAAAGGCGCGGCGATAGACGAGAACCCTTCCACAAACCTTCTGTAATAGCCTGCCAAACCTAAGAAACTTCAGATCTCAGCCACGGACCTAGGTGGGTTCCAATTCTACATCGCTTCGATCTTCCTAGGATCCACTCTTATTCCCTCTGCAGATACCACATGCCCTAAGAACGCAACTTCCCTAAGCCAAAATTCACACTTGCTGAATTTGGCATAGAGCTTCTTCTCCGTTAACACTTGCAGCACAACTCAGAGATGCTCATCATGCTCCTCTTCAGTCTTAGAGTATAGGAGGATGTCGTCGATGAACACTACAATGAACCTATCCACGTAAGGTTGAAACACCCGGTTCATCATATCCATGAATGCGACTGGGGCGTTTGTCAACCCGAACGGCATTACCACAAACTCATAGTGGCCGTATCTTGTCCTAAAGGTTGTCTTATGGATATCCACCTCCTTCACCTTCAGCTGATGATATCCTGACCTTAAGTCGATCTTTGAAAACACTGCCGCTCCCTTAAGCTGATCGAACAAGTCATCAATCCTAGGCAAAGGATACTTGTTCTTGATGGTTAGCTTATTTAACTGACGGTAATCTATGCACATATGCATAGTTCCGTCCTTCTTCTTCACAAACAGGACCGGTGCTCCCCACGGAGACACACTGGGTCGGATAAACCCACGGTCAAACAATTCCTGGATTTGAGCCTTGAGCTCAACCAACTCTTTTGGCGCCATTCGGTATGGAGTGATTGACACAGTCTTTGTTCGATGCAAATCTATTCCAAATTCCACCTCCCTATCTGGGGGTATTCCTGGTAATTCCTCTGGAAACACATCCTCAAAGTCCCTTACCATTCTAACTCCATTAACACCTTCCTCCTTTCCATCCAACGCACTTACAAAGGCTAAAAGTGCCTCGCACCCTTTTCGAACCATCTTTTCAGCCTTAAGTACCGAAACTACATTAGACAAGTAGTTTCTTCTCTCTCCTATCATAATGACCACCTCATCCTCAGGGGTCCTTAGTTCCATTCATTTAGCCGCACAATCCAACACGGCTTGGTGTTCTACCAACCAATCCATACCAAGTATGAGGTCAAATTCTCCAAAGGGTAACTCCATTAGGTCAGCCCGAAAGCTCACTCCCTGAATTTCTAGGGGTACATTCCGAAAGATCTTATCCACCACTACAGTTTGGCCTAACGGGCTTACTACCGTCATTTCCCTACCAGAAAATTTAGAGTCTAGGCCTAGTGTTTCAACTACACTACAGGCAACATAAGAATGGGTCGAGCCCACATCAATTAAGGCATAATAAGGCTTTCCATAAATAAAAAACGTACCGGTTATGACGTCCGATGCATCTCCATCCTCCTCCCGTGAATGTAAACCAAAGCGGGCCGCCTTGCCTCAATGATAGCAAGGTTTCGCTTGTGTTCCACGCCCTCTGCCGGCACCATTACCTCTGTTATTTGAAGCTGTCCTCCTCTACCAGCCTGATTAACATTCTGAGCTACTGATCGACTTTCATCTGGTTTCTTAGGACAATCTTTGAGCATATGGTCCTTGGACCCACACCTGAAACATCCTCCCGTCTTTTTCCAGCACTCCCTAAGTGCTTCTTTCCACAATGCTCACAAGGACGATACTGCCCTCCGATACCAACTTGCTGACCCCTCGGCCCATCAGCTCTGGGCCTTTTCTGTACATTTCCCGATGATCCTGATGACCCATAACCCCTCTTGGGTCTATTCCTATCTGAGCTCTGCTTAACCGAGTCCTTGATTCCCTCGGCTACCTTAGCCTTTTCAACCAACACGGAAAACTCCCGTTCCTGATGTGGAGCTATCAATAACCTTAAGTTATCCCTTAACCCGTCTTCAAAACAGACACAACGCTCATGCTCAGTTGCTACTACTCCTCGAGCATATCGGCTCAACCTTAGAAATTCAGCTTCATATGCTGCTACCGACTTGTTCCCTTGAACCAGCCCCAATTTCTTAAAAGCTTTCCTCTGCTCATTAATATACCGTGTGCCGACATATTTTTTTTGATACGCCTCTTTAGCATACTCCCAGGTCAGATCCTCAGCTGTGGTACCATCCCGGACAATTAACCACCATTGGTATGCTTCATCACGTAACAGTGCCACCATTCCTTTCAACTTCTCCTCCGGGGTCAGATCGAGCTCATCCATAAACGCTTCGGTTGCTTCCAACCAAGATCTTCGGTGTCTTGGGTGCCACACCGGATGCTCCACGGAACACCTCAGCCCCGTTGGTGCGGAGTCGCTCGGGTACAGATTTTAGAGCTCCCGCACTTCCACCCGCGCCAGCCACCATTTCTAAAACTCATGACCTGACCTACGATACTGACATCATCCCGTCTGAGCCTCTTGCTCGACAAGCGAGCAGTAGGGGTGGTGGTGGCAGTGGTAACTCATTGTCAGACCCTTGACTCGATCTAACGGGTTTTGACACAGCCATTCTTCCTCTATCGCGTCCATGACGACCGCGTCCTCTAGAATTCATATCTAACGATGCGCTTTAATCTGATTTAAGAAAGTTTTATGAATTAGTCCTTATTCCACTGATTATCCACGACGAAGTTTTATGGAAAGAGTTTTAAGAGTGGTTCTTTCGTATTCATACATGCACACAGTCTTTTCATTCATTCATACATCCATCAAATGATTATGAACCTTCGTTCATTCAGAGAAATGTTGTAGTTTTCATTGTTGTTATTTTTCCACTACCTAGGGGTATTTGCGTAATTTGTCCTACAGGGGTATTTTTGTAATTTGTCAAATATGGTTCCTTGATAATTTTGTCAAAAAGTATTTTGAAAATTTTTATAGTCCCGAGGTTCTTTGGTAAATTTGGAAATTTCAGGGGTATTTCGGTAATTTTGAATTTCGGGGCATTTTGGTAATAAACCATGGTAGATTTGTAAAGTTTGATAGTTCAGGGATATTTCAAGATTTGCAAAACTTTAGGGGTTCTTTTTTGAGAAATTTATTTTTAAAAATGATAAAGTTGCAAAAATTTTGGAAATCAGGGTCATTTTGGAAATTTTGGTAAGTTAGGGGTAATTTTGTAATTTTTCAAAAATCAAGATATTTTTGATAATTTGCAAATAAGGGTATTTGGACTTGTTATAAAATAATGAAAATGTTGATTAGAACGGTGGGTATTTTAGACATTTTTATAAACCAAGGGCATTTTTATAATTTTACCATTAGGGGTATTTTTTTGTAATTTTATAAGTCAAAAACTTTTCGTAAAATTGCGTAGAAAAGATAGTTTCCACAAATTAAATAAAAATGATTTTAAGAGTTTTAAAATTAGGGTTCTTATAAAAAAAATGGCTAGTTCCCTTTCGGGTTTTAGTTATTGGGTTTAGCCTATGACCGAGTCTTCTTGGTTAGGGTGAACCAAAGCTACGCACCGACAGGATTCGAGTGGAGAGGAGGTGAGTCACACGGACTGCTTAAATACCAAGCTCCCACTGAAACCATTCCTAGACATGCGCACAGAGGTTGCCACACCCACTAAGTCTTCTGGGTTAGGGAGAACCGAAGCTACGCACCAGGTAGGATTCCTGCGAAGAGGAGGTGAGTCACTAGGACTACTTAAATACCAGGCTCTTCCGATCCAATCCTGAACATGCGTACCATGGTTGCCACACCCTAACTCGATTGACTTAGCCATAGGTTTGTTTAGTGCATTAAGTCTTATGTATTTGTGTTTGAGTAGACTAATCCTAGGGTTCAAGTTCCTATCATGCTATTCTATGTTCCATTCCTTTTCTACCCTTCTACAATTCACATAATCACACAGATAGTTGGGGTGCTTACCTGGTGGACTGCGGGTCAGAGACTTAGGTGCCATGCAAAAAAAAAACCTGCTTATTTCATAAGATACTTTATAAAGCTTATTTGGGCTCAATTTGAAAACGTTTTGGGCCTTAGCCCACAGGCCGGGAGTTTAAAACTGGGCTCTGATACCAAATTGAAACACCCCACACCCGGCCCATGAGCCTGGACTGGATCTGGTATGTTCCTCTATGTAAATCAGTTTAAATTTCTTTTGTTACTTTGAAAATTGTGGGTTTTGAAGATAGTTTGTAGTGGGTTGGGCTTGAGTTTGAAAACAAGTTTATATCGTTATTGAAAATCCTTTTGATTTAGGTGACAAAACGTTTGGGCTTTATTAAATTACTTAATCTTTTAATAAATATAAAGATTTTAGGCTTAATAATAATAAAAAAATAAAGTAAACGCTACTACGGCCTTATTACATCAAATAATTTCCCAAAATTAAAACCAAAATAAACTTTAAAATACTTAAATTAAAAATAAAAGTCTAAGTCATAAACTTCTTCTTGTGCATGGCCATCCCTAAGCTTCATCGAACTGGTCCATCACTTCACACACAAACATGTTCCCACAACGGGGTGAGTCAACAAACTCAATGTGTACACAAGCACTAAAATTAATAATTCAGGCATACCATACATATCATGTTCAAATAATAACTCAAGATAATGATGCAACCCAAACCCAAACCTAGATGCCATCCGCTACACATCCCCATACCAACCTGCACACCGTGGGGACTACTAAGTCAACCCTCCATCCGCTACACTCCATCGAAGGCAGTCACTGCAGTCGACGTGCTCATCGCCCATATAAAAATTCGTGGCACAGCCACCAGATAATTGTGTCATGAGACACCACGTTCAGATAATGTAACCGAAGTTACCACATTCAGATAACGTGACCGAAGTCACCACATTCAGATAGTGAGACCGAAGTCACCACATACACTTCCCCTTTCTCATATATCCCGAATGCCCCAAATTATTCATATCATGCATATCATACTTAATTTCACATTCATGTTCACTTTTCACATGTTAAATATAACATATTTCGTAATCCTAGTAGGAGTAGGAATCGTACCTAAGTACTTTGTACCATAACATGGTACTTTGGCCACATTCTTACACTTTCATATTAATTCATATATCAATTTTAAGCCATAAATAAATTAAGATTAGTGTGAGGTACACACCTGATTCGCTTAACGAATTCCTTGAAATCCCGAAAACAAAACCGATCTATTGCTTTAGATTTTAAGACCCTACATTCGGCCAACATGGTAACATTTAGCAAAGGCCTATTCGGCCAAACTTAGTGTTTTCTTTTAAAGCCTAATCAGCTATAACCCAAATCCCAAAGGATTAATCATACTTAAATCCTTACCTTGGTTGTTGAATTGACTATTAGCAAATCCCGAAAACTTTGTTTTTTTCTTCTCCTTGTATTCGGCCAAATCCTAAATCCCTTGAATCAGTTAGTTTTTGATTAAATAGATCTAAATACTTAAGATTGGGCCTTGGCCGAATATGTGAATACACTTACCTTGGAGTTTTCAAATCCCGAAATTGATCTTTGCTTCCTTAATGCTGTCGAAATTCCTATAACCGTATGTTAGATTTGATCTAATATTAAAGTAGGGAATAGACCTTTGGCTGAATGTACATATATGTACTTACCTTGTTTTTGAATCCCGAATGATCCTTAGTAATAATCGATTATGGCTCTCATAAGTAACACAAAGTTTCAGCCTTGAGACTTGGAGGAGAATCGGCTATGGTCACTTAGGTATTCGGCTTCAACAAGGACTGAAAAGAAAGAAGGATCTAAGGCCTTTAAGGAGGATCGGCTAAGAGTTGTTTTTGAGGTTTTGATTTTTGGTGAATTGAAACAAAGAAGAAGAATAGAGATAGGGTATTCGGCAATGGTGAGTGTGAGAGAGAGCTTGCGATTTTGGTCAACAAAAGAGAATGGAGAAGATGACAAGGGAAATTTCGGCAGAGACTTTCAAAAAAAAAAATAAGAAACAAATGGCCTTTACTTCCTTTTAGCCGAAATTACCACACATTGTTCCCCCCTATTCGGCCAACTCTCCCTTATTTTGATAAAGTTCATCTTTTATTTATCACTTAATTTATCTCATCAATAATCTACTTAAAATAATCTATCATTAAATCTGTTACTTAGCCCCTATTTAGCCAAAATTTTAAAGGGAATAAAACTCTTTTTTTGCAAGCCTTGTGTCTTCCACCTCTGTGTTTCTAGAAGCAAAAATAAAACTTCTTTTATTTGCTTCCTAAGTGACTCGAACTCAGGCCCAACACCCTTGCATGTGGCGCCATTTCCAGAGGCCGTAAGTGGCATCTTCAGGCCACTTTTCCAAGCCTGTTTGTGTGTCAAATTTCACATACTCTTTCTCTTAAGGCCACCTTGCCTTAATTTCCTCTTTCAAACTTTAAAACTAGACATTTCTAAGTCATTTCTAAGTTTCCAAAAATTTTCGTTTGGCTCTTTAAACTCGACATTTCCTTACATATCCAAGTTTCCAGAAATGTTCACTTTCCTCTTTTACTTAGGTTTCCAAAATGTTCACTTTCCTATTTTGCTTAGGTTTCCCAAAATGTTCACTTTCCTATTTTACTTATGTTTCCAAAATGTTCACTTTCCTATTTTACTTAGGTTTCGAAAATGTTCACGTAACATTTCTATACATTCTCAGGTTTCCAAAAATATTCAAAATTTATTTATAACACATAAGACATGTCATTATGTATAATTAAACCGAAAATGCATAGGCCCTTTTCAGGATGTTACAACCCCTCCAATAAAGATTTGACTATGGTGTTTCGACACTTTTAATAATAGAGAAATAGAGTAGAAAATGAGGCTATATGGTTCGGCTATGGCCCTTAAAAAGAGGGTTGAAATATTCGGCCACAAGAGAGCAAATGGGGAGAAGAAGAATAGCCTTAAGTGTTTTCGGCATAGAGAGAAAATGAGATGGAAGAACCCAATTTTCGGCACAAAGAAAATTAAAGAAGAAAAAAGGTAACAAAGATGATCACTCCCCCTATTTATACTACACAAAACTGAAATGGTCATCCAAGAGATCCCCCTTAGCCATCCAACTCACATATTCATCACAAATCCCACAATTTCCTCTTTATTTCCTCCTAATCTTCCTCCTAATTCCTTCCAAAATAAATTCGGCCAACTCCCCCCTAGTCCATGAAACCGTCCATGTTCATGGACAAAATTCCATTAAAAAGTTTCCAAACCTTATCCCTTAATCCATGCCTTTTGTCCCCTTATCATACCATATTTTATTGATTCCATACCTTAACTAATAACTTGCCTTATTCCTTTAGTCTACTATCCATAAATGATAAAATCCAACCTTATCTTAATTAGAGTTGACCGACACATGCCATACACATGCAAAAATAAAGGTCACCTTATTGCCATTCATGGGATTTGAACCTCTTCCCTCATGCAATTACTCATGCGCCAACACCACTTTACTACTGGCTCATTTATGCTAACATTAAACACTTAAATTAACTTAAGCATCATAATCACTTGATCCACTTCACTAAATTCTCCATACTAAAAATTATTCTAAACCAATTAATTCCAAGCCTTCTCAAGACTGTATTAGGCATACAACAAAATTATATCCGAGCTAACACAATCAACAAGATGATACTCAAATTTTTCCTAAAGCCCAAGGCCCAATCGACCCAATCCTACTAGGCCCAATTTTGGGATATTACAATTAGGCATCCAAAACAAGCCAAAATAAGTGGCAAATCTCAACAAGTTACATATAGGCCAACATTAAAAAAAATACCTATACATGCCATTATAACCAAAATCAAAATATTCGAAAGTATCAATAAAACTGATGAATAGTGTGATATAACTTCGACAAGCTTCCAACCCGATCGAGCTTCCGATAATTTGAAAAGTAAAGAAAAACAAATGTGTAAGCAACGAATGCTTAGTAAGCTTGTATAAACTTTAATCATATCAATCCATTTCATTATGAAATTTACACTTATCAAGAATAAACATTTACTGATGCTACATGATTCAAGAAACCATATTCAACAACTCACAAAATGAGTAACTCCATAGCATCTCTTATACATATTATCCCAAGTATAGTAGAGTTTTAAACAACTTCATACTCTTCCGAATTTCTTTATTCTCATTTGTATTTCTTTACTTATCACACTCATTCCATATGCATAACACAAGTCATAAGCATATCATGTAACACCCCAAACCCGGCCCATGCGTTTCGACTGGATCTGGCGTGTCATAGCTTGTACATTGAAAACTTTTGCCTTGTTGGTTTTGGAAGCCGTAAGTTAATTAGACATTATTAGAGTAAATAAGTGACATTTTAAAAATAAAATCTTATATTAGTATTATTAAGTATAAATAAAACTTGACATAAAATTTATAAGTTGCATAACATTGAAAACTTCTTAGTTGAATAAAAACTAAGGGCCTTAAAAAATCCCAAATAAAAATAAAATAAACTTAAAGAAATCCAAATAATTTGTAGAAATAAAACTTGATGGCCCTCGAGTGCGCTTCGGCTCCCATGTTCACGATCTCTGCTCACGAAATGTTGGGAAAATAAAAGGTTGAGTCACCAAGACTCGATGTGCAAATCCCGAGAACACATAAAAGGCTTGAGGCCCACAAACACATTATGAGCCTTGGCTCGTATACAAGGGTAACAAAATATGCAACATGGCCCATCCCAAACCTATGAGTCCATCCTCTACACACCCCTACCAACCATCACACCGTGGGATTTCTACAATCAACCCTCCATCCGATACACACCATATCGACAATTTGTCTTTCATTCATAAAGACCGATCACTATGTGACCTATGTGGCGAAGCCACCGATCATTATCGACCTTAATAATATATCGACAATTTGTCTTTTGTCATAAAGACCGATCACTATGTGACCTATGTGGCAAAGCCACCGATCGCCTCGCGACCGCCTCCCCTTCCGTAAATCAATCAATCCCATCCCATGCATACATGCAAGAATCGAACATTAAACTATCTAAACAGATCACATATTTTACATACTTCAATACACATAGAAGTTTCTAGGATTACGTACTGCATCCCTTGCCTACCCTTTACGGGTAATACGATTTCTCACAAACCTCATTTTCGGCTTTTAGCCCATAACATACATATAATTCAGATTAACTAGTGTGATAGAGATCTACACACCTTTTAAACTTTTAGCCCATAACATACATATAATATAACAAAACTTATGTGTCAAGAATCTACACACCTGATTACCGATAAAACGAGGCTTTCTATATCGACGCTATCCTTAGTTGACACAACTGCTATCTGCCTAAGGTGTTGTTCAGAAGCCGGTCCACAACCAATTGGCCAATCTCGAACATCAGATACTGCTCATTTCTTAAACTTAGGGATTTTGCTTGATCCATATTTAATTCCATCATAAATCCTTATCAGAGTTACTATAATAATATTTAATCGTTAATCCTCCTTATAAAGTTAAAATCTTATATATAATGATGAAATCTAATAGAAATCTAGGAAAATCTTCTTACCTTAAAAATCCAGAAATTGGAGACTTATGAATTTCGGCTTTTAGATCTAGTCAACTAGGCTTCCTTCAAATCCTGACTTGTCGCCCATCATAAACCATTAAACTATTAGCTTTCGGCTTTTGCCTTTTCAAAAATCGGGAATAGATTATGAGAACTAATCAAAAATCTACTCTTACCTTAACTTAGGAGATTCGGCTAGTACTAGAGAGAGAATTCGACAATGTCAATGGAGGATTTAAATGCCGGAAGTATAGAACAATTTCTCAAATAGGATGAATAAAATAAAAACTATAGAGATTTTGACTTTTTAGAGAAGGAAGAGAATAATGGAGTTTTCAGCTTTTAGAAGAAAGAAGAGAATAATGGAGTTTTCGGCTTTTAGGAGAAAGAAATTTGGAGAAAAGAAGCTAAGGAATTTAAGCACAAAAGGGAGAGGATTTAATGTCAGAAACAAGGAGCTAGCCCCCTATTTATAGGATATTCGGCAACCCTTTGCCATGTAATAGCTGGTTTCTTTACTCCTCTCAGTGATGGATTCTTGGCCATCACTCTCTTTGTAGATAAATTCCTAACTTTTCTCCTTTATCTTAATCTACTAGCTCATCTAAAAGAGACTTAATTATCTCTAACTCCTCCCTCCTTTATCAGCATATTATCCACATATTTTAATCATAAAAATCCCTAGATCTTAGCCTTTATCTGATTATTATCCACATAAAATAAATTCCTAAATAATAGCCTTTATTTGCTTATTATCCACATATTTTAAACATTAAAACCCCTAAATTTTAGCCTTGTTGCCATCCACTCCACCTAATCCTAATGCCCAAAATTTAGCTAACTTAAATTAAAAGAATTGGGCTCCATGAAACTTAAATTTGGGCCCCTTACTCCTTGTGTGTGGCGTCACCTCCTAAGATTGGGCCACAAGCCCACTTTGGTATTTTAAACATAGATACTACCTTTTAAACCCTATAATGCCCAAACAGATAATTTTAATCAAGGCCTCTGTCTAAGCCTGAGCCCAATTTGGACCCCTAACACTTAAATTAACTCATTGCACATATTCACCCATTAAATGCATAGGCCCAAAAATTTAGGATGTTACATATCATAGCACCATAGCCACAAGCTAGTGCATGCAAACATAGCCCTTTTCAAATTAATCACATAATAAGCCATTTCATAAGAAATTGTATAACTTCAAACTTACTACTCTTTCATGAGCACAAGTATATTTTCATTTGAGCACTTACCATTTCAATGCATTTTATAATTAAACATATTATCATTCAACCAATAGCTTGGCACTTGCCTAAGCATCAAACAACAACACTTGTTAGCGTACTTGAACATATTTCATATAATTTCAGCATCAATAATCTTATTATCTTAACATGTCACACTTGAGTTTATTACTCGTTGCAACTTACATAATTTTCATGTATCAACATATCAAGATATTGATATATATATATATATATACAAATATCATGATACATATCATTCTCTTACCATTTCTTCATATACATATATCATCCAAGAGAACTCCCGATATTTTACCATTCAAAGAGCGACTTATGGATTTGAGTACATCATTAACAGAAGCTCAAAAGCTGAATAGAAGCTCGTAAGAGCTGAATAGAAACTCATAAGAGTTGAATAGAAGCTCGTAAGAGCTGAACAAAAACTCCTATGAGTTAAACAGAAGCTCATGGGAGCTAGACAGAAAGTAAAACACGAGATTTCGCAACAAATGTTGAACCCTGATTTACTTGGGTAATTTTCCAATATCTTCCTCCAATATTGTTAATTCGCCAAATCACGAATGTACTCAAATCCCGCATTCAATCCAAACTGAGTATTAAACTCGATAATATTTTTCCAACAATAATTCAATTCCAACAATAGAACATATATGTATATATATATATATACACATATATAATACCAATCACCAATTAACATTCACTTTAATCAAAATTATACAAAATATAGTTCATATGAACTTACCTGGTTAAATTGTAGAAATACCAATATTTAGGAGCATTTTGGAAATTTTTTATTTTCCTTGATTTTCCATTCGTCCTTGATCTAAATTAATAATATCATTAAATATATTAATTTATAAAATAAAAAAATTCATTTCATGCAATTTGGCCTTTTTGACATTTTTACAAAATTGCCCTTAAAGTTTTACTTTTATTCAATTTAGTCCTTGAACCCAAAACATGCAAATTAACCATTTTTAATGCAAACCCATGCTAGCTGAATATTCATGGCATTCAATAAAGCCCATTTCTTTTCAATAATTTCACAACAAACCCTTTTATTTTTTTATTTAACAAATTAACCCTTAATTGAAAAATTCATCAAAATCACTTTACAAAATACTTTTAAATAACAAATAATATATCAACTTCATCATTTAGCATAAAAAATCATATAGATTCATCAATGGAAACATCCAAAACCTTTAACAAAATCAAAAACTAAGGTAAGAATTAGTTGGACCTAATTGTAACAATCTTAAAAACATAAAAATTATAAGAAACAGGTAAGAATTGGACTCACATGACGTAAATGTAAAAAAATAGCTCAAGGAGCTTTCCCATGTCTATTTGAACCGAAAAGTGTGAGAAGAATTGCCTAGAATTCTCTTAGAAATTCAATTTGTACTTTTAATTTCTTAATAATTACCATTTTGCCATTAAATGGCCTTATTATTATTATTATTATTATATTTTCTTGTTATGCCGCCTCATCCTATTCATTTAGGTATATTTACTATTCAAGTCCTCCCTCATTTATTAATCAAGCCATTTAATCACTTAAATATTTTAATTAGCAAGTTTTGCAAATTTTTATTCAGTCCTTTTTAATTAATTAACTATCGAAACGTTAAAATTTTTCAACAAAAATTTAATACCATCTTAACGACACTCTGTAAATATTTATAAAAATATCTACGGCTTGATTTATAGAAACAAGGTCCCGATACCTCACTTTCTAAAACCACTTAACCTAATAAATCATTATAATACATAAATTACTAATTCAAAAACTTTTTTAAAACCATATTTGACTTGTAAATATTAAATAATAATAGTTATGAACTTACTTGCCAGATTTGGTGGCCTCGAACCTCTATTTTCGACACTACTGAAAGTCGGGCTGTTACATACATTGAATTGGAGGAAAAAGGATTAAAAATGAGGAAGGACTTCTCAAAATAAAATATATTGTAGAGAAAGTTGAAGGGTAGAATGGTAATTACTTAATTTAGATAATTATGGAAGATGTCATGATTAAGGACTAAATTGTGTAAATTTGTGATTGATGGGTAATTTGGTAATTATCATATTTAATAATTAAATTAGATGGATATTTTGGTGAAATTGTGTAGAAAGGATGAAGAAACATCTTTCATCTTCCACATTTCCACACCACATCCAACAAACCACCATCTCAACCTTTACTTTTATTATAATTAGGTTCTTCCACCATTTATAAGCATTTTCAAGCTCAATTCTTCAAATTTCTTTGTAAAATCATTAGAGAAACCTATTATTCACCTTAGTTTCATGAAAAGAGAATCAATAGTTGTCTTGTAGGAGAGAGAAAATAAGAAATTGGTTTTGATATCAAGTGATTAAGGCAAGAATAATAAGTTCCTACATGAACTTCATGTAATTGTTATTGAAATATCATAGATTTGCTACTTAATTGTGGTTTTAACATATAAATATTTTAGTTTTTGATACGAAAATGAAGAAAAGAAGAACAAGAGTGAAGATCAAATTGGAGACAAAGGAAAAGAAGTGGTCAAAGAGTGAAAATAAAGAAAAACATATAATCCAAGCTTTGGTTGTAAGCACTTCAAGAATTTTACCTTGTTGTGACTTATATTTATACGCAAATTATATTGAATAGTTAGTTTAATTGTGTTTGTGTTAGTATTATAAGTAGGAATTGGTATTGATTATAAATAAAAAGCAGATTAGATTTCATCTATGTTGTGAAATTGAAATGGTATGTTGTAGTGGTAGAAAAGGACTAAATTGTAAAGTAAATAAAATATTACATAAAGTCTTGAATGATGAAAGAGATATTAAAAGAAGAGTGTTGAAGCATTGGTAATATGAATGTTGAATGATTAGTGAAACTACAAAGTTATGTTGAATTTAAGGATATATGGATCAAATTGAAGAAAGGTGAAAAGTTTGTCTTATTTCTCTCTGAATATTTGCATGAAATGTTTTGTGATTCTGTGGAAAGATCGAAAAATAGAAAACCGGCATCTGTGACCACACGGGCGTGCGTATGTTCGTAGTGGAAACAATATTTTGCAATGAAATGATTTTTGGTTAGTAGCAATGATGTGATTTTGAAAAATCACGAAAAATAGGAGAAAGGGAATTAGAAGGTGAATAAGGTATATAATTAATGCTTATTGTGTGTAACACCCCAAACCTGGCCCAAACACTACTACCGGATCTGGTATGTCACTAAGAAAATTTTCGTAAAACAATCGTGTCGACAAAAAGCCAAATAGAAAATTACATAAATTGTGCCTTAATAATCAAAAGCCCAAAACTTAATTACATGTCCTTGAAAGAAATTAAAACGAGAATAAATACTAAAGGCCCATTTTAAATCTAAAATGTAAACAAATGACCTATGGCCTTATTACAATGTATTTTAAATCCATCATATAAAGTACTTAAAAAAAAAAACTAATATGGGGAAACTTTGTCGCCGGATCCACCTTCTTTTGCATGGCCACCTTGCGCTCCACTCCGGCCCGATCTGATGCACTAATCGTCACCTGAAAGATTAGTTTAAAGGGGGTGAGTCGCCAGACTCAGTGTGCAACCCTCATGCACCATTAGATTTGGGCCTCATTAAATATAATAATAAATTCATTTACATGGAAACATATAATATACAAAGCCCAACCCATTTGCCTAGGTTTCCATCCGCTACACGCCCCCGTACCAACCAACACACCATTGGGGATTTCTACAATCAACCCACATCGCTACTCTCCAAGATGGTAGTCAAGCTGCTCATCAACATATATTGGCTAAAGCCCTTATAACATATAATGGCCGAAGCCCGTATAACAGTTCACTGTGTTAGCCGCTACAATAGTTCACGGTAAAAATCGTTACTCATATACATGTACATATAACTTCCTCCTTTCATCACCCACCCCATGCAACATGCTCAATAATTTAAAACATGTACAACAGTTTACTTGTAACATATAGTCAGATTATTTACTAACCTGAGGTTCCGTCGTTTAAATCTGAGATTTCGGCTTTTAATGTAACATATAAATCTTATGAACACATATACATATATATATATATACATTTATTATTAATCATATCTAGATGGTGGGGAAGTGTTACACACCTGATTTGCGTACTAAGGCTTTTGATATATCTACGTTACTATCACTTGAAATAACTACTATTGGCCCACGATTTGACTTTGGTTTTGGCCCACACCCCATTGGCCAATCTCGCACTACCGAAACAGATCGCTTCTTGAATTTGGGCGACGATTTTACAGATCCAACCTTCTCTGCTTGACTAGTTAGCCGAATCCCGAATATCCTTTAGAAATTGTCACCACCAACCTTCCTACATTCGGCCATTCCCCAAATATTAAACGAATCAAAAATCACAACCATTCTAACCTATATGCCATTCGGCTAAATGGAAAGAATCATGGAAGACCATTCGGCCATACTTACCACTTTTTACCTTTGATTTTTCCACCAAGTCGGCTTTAATGGGATAGTTTCGGCTTCTAGGAGTAAAGAGTATAATCAAAAGGACCTTGGAACAATGGTTTAGATTAGGAGTTTGATAAAAATAAAGGAATCACAGAAAAGAAAAAATCCCAAAACTTACCGGATTACTAAGGAGTATACGGCTTACTGTGCACCTTCGGGAAAACAAAAATCTCCCTTGTAGATTCGGCTATGGGAGATGAGGGTATGAATAAAGGAATTCGGCTATTAGAAAAGGAAAAAAGAGAAACTGTAGAGAAGGCTTGGGAATTTTGGCAGAGAACGAGAGAAGAATAGGGTTTCAGAATACCAAAATTGAAGAATACTACTCCCTATTTATAGAGAAAATTCGGCATACCCACACACACAGAGTTGGAATTTCGACCAACTCTCCCCTTTCCTGATAGCCTTCATCTCATCTGATAACTCAATCCTTATCTTACCTTTAAGAGAGCCCACCTTAAAACCAACTCCTCCTTATTATTTATCAACTTTTTAACACTTAAAATAAAAGAAATAACTCCTAAAAGGTAGCCTAATTGCCGTCCACCCCTTCCCATTTAAGTGCCAAATTTGACCCATCTTCTAAGGCCTAATCGGCCACACAAGGGCCCAAATTCCTTCCCCCTCATGGCGCCACCTTATGCCCACTTATTGCACTTTAATTCTTTGGGCCACAAGCCCAGCTTGACACTTAATTAACCATCTTCTTAAATTATGAGCTAACACCATTTATTAGCCACCTAACCCAAATTTTTAAAGCCCACTATTTCACTTTAAATTATCCAAAGCACTAACTTTAACCCTAATCCAAATATTTAATCAAAAAGTCAGCCCAACATTTACAATCTCAATTTAACATATTAGACTACCATATAAATGCGTAGGCCCACTTTTTGGATGTTACATTGTGTCTATTTTTATATGAAAGAAACAAAGTAGGAAGAGGAATTTTATATTCTGTGATATGTTAATTTTAGCGAGACTGGTTCAGAATGACTTCGTGGTTCCCTATTCTGTCTTGGAAAAGTTATTCAAAATTTTAAAAACTTAATTTATATTTCTAGATTCCTTAGTGAGTCTATTTTCAATAGAAACAAGTGGGAGCAACATATGAAAATTGTACAAGGAGATATTTGAATTTAGGGTAAGAGAGGTCAGAACCATTGGTCAGTGAAACAGGGGAAATTTTAATGAATAAACTTTACTAAATGGCTAAGCCAAAAATTCTAGAAGAATTTTAATAAGAAGATATATGAGTCTAGTTTCAAAGAAAATTTACGGATCTAAATTTTGAGTTTTCTAACTCGAGTTATAGTCAATTTAGTCAATATGACGCAGATGGACAATTTAAATTTTTATGCCCCAAATTAGTAGTTAAGTCCGGGGTTGCGAAATTACAAAAATATCCTCGATGGGTAAAATTATAGAAATACCTTTGGGTTGTGAAATTTACCGAAATGCCCCTATGGGCCAAATTACCGAAATCCCCTATGGGCCGGTTTATCGAAATGCCCCTATGGGCCGATTCATTAAAAGTATTCAATAGATTAATGGTTGTTATTTATATGTGGACATTTTATGTTATTATATATGTTGCATCTCTACATATTGCATGGGATGGGAAAAATTGAATGAAGAGAAGTGTAGCCTGGTGGATTTGCCACAAATTCTGATAATGGCTATGTGCCAAATTAAATATGGTTTTGTGCCATCATGATTAAGGCTATGTGCCGATTATATTACCATATATGATTATGGTGGCTCAGCCACAAATATTATAAATGGCAACTTGCCTGCGAATTGGTGTCATTGGCGGGGTGGGTTGACTTGATCCCCACAGGTGTGATTGGCTGGTACGGGGATGTGATTGGATGGATGGGTTGGGTTGCATACATTGCACATATATATACATATATTCTGTTATGTAAATGGGCTTCGATCCAAGATTATGCTATATGGGCTCAGGCCCAAATTATTGCTAAATAGATTCAGGCCCAGTGGATGACGGTAAGGGATTATACACTGAGTTCTAGTAACTCACCCCTTTTCCCTTAACCCTTGCAGGTAATTCTCAGTGATGTGGATTTGGGCCATAGATAACTCGGTGGAGGCCATACTTCAGAAATGGTGTTTATTTTTAAACTTTAGACTTCTATTTCCGTTCAATCTATTACTTTTACCATTATGGGTTTTTATGTTGTAATAAGGCCTCTGGAATATTTTATTTTTGCTTTATGTTTGACGTACTTATTATCTTGCTTGAATTGTTTTAAATGGGAATTTTTCTAAAAACTTAAATAAAGGTTTTCCAAAATAGATTAACAAATGGATTTCAAAATAAGCTTTTACAAATATTTTAACTCAGAAATTTTCTCTCGAATTATCAACGATATTTTCAAAAGTCATGGTTTATAAGATCTCTAGTTTAAATTTTCGATTTATCAATCAACCTTCGAGATTAGTAGTATTTTATCATATGTTTCAAATCAAAATTGTTTTCATGATTATAACAAAATGATATCTATTTTAGTACAAATAAAAAGGATTTAACACATTTTTCTCATGTGACATGTCAGATCCGTTCATAACGCATGGGTCGGGTTTGGGGGTGTTACAGAAACATTTCTCGGTGGTTTCTAATCAAGTATATTCGAAACTTTACTCGGGTCAACCCAAATGCCCGATACTGAAATGACATGCCCCAGAAAACTAACTTCATTCAACCAAAACTCACATTTGCTGAATTTCGCATACAACTGCTTATCACGCAAAATCTGTAACACAAGTCTTAAATGCTCAGCATGCTCGGTTTCGTCACGCGAATAGATCAGGATGTCATCTATGAATACAACCACAAATCGATCTAGATACAGTTTGAATACTCGATTCATCAGATCCATTAAAATAGCAGGGGTATTAGTGAGTCCGAATGGCATCACTAAAAACTCGTAATGGCCTTATCTCGTCCGAAAAGCAGTATTTGGTACATTCAAGTCTCTAACTCGCATCTGATAATAACCTAACCTCAGATCAATTTTTGAAAATACCGAAGCTCCCTTAAGCTGATCAAATAAATCATCGATATGTGGCAACAGATATTTATTCTTTATGGTCACTTTATTGTGTTATCGATAATCGATGCACATTCTCAAAGTTCTGTCCTTCTTTTTCACAAATAGGACTGGCGCACCCCAGGGAGAAAAACTCGGTCAAGCAAAACCTCTATCTGTCAACTCTTGCAACTGAGCTTTCAACTCTTTTAATTCGGTCGGTGCCATTCTATATGGAGCTATTGAAATCAGAGTTGTCCCTGGCACTAGCTCAATACCAAACTCTACCTCCCAAACAGGTGGCAATCCCGGCAATTCCTCTGGGAACACATTCGGATACTCACAAACAACTGGTACAGTTTCAATCTTCTTTTTGCTTACTTTAATATCAATCACATAAGCAAAGTAAGCTTCGCAACCCTTTCTCAAATACTGTCGAGCCAACATCGAAGATATTATTGCTGGTAGCCCATTCAAGTTTGCAGATTCAATTTGAATTATCTCATTATTTTGACACCTCAAATCAATAGTCTTTCATCTGTAATTCACTACTACATCATGCATGGTTAACCAATCCATACCGAGAATAATATCAAACTCATCAAATGGTACCAACATCAGATCGGCTGGAAAACAGAAGTCTCGAATCATTAAAGGGCAATTCTTGCACACTCTATCAACTAGCATACACCAACCCAAGGGGTTCGAAACCCAAATCACAAACTCTGTAGACTCAACAAGTAAAGTCATGCTGGATACTAATGTTTCACACACATAAGAATGAGTTGAACCAGGGTCAATCAGAGCAATTACACTAGTATCAAAGAGAGTGAATATACCGGTGATGACATCTGGAGATGAAGCCTCCTCTTTGGCACGAATGGCATAGGCTCTAGCAGGCACACGGGCCTCTGATTGAATAGTCGCATCTAAAGTTCCCCTCTAAGCGCCGACCCTACCACTCACAATACGAGATGGTCTACCTCTAGCTGTAGTACTGCTCGATCTTGCACTCTGAGCATTATCCTTTCTAGCTGTCTTCAGGCAATCCCGAATAAAATGATCCTGCAAACCACACTTGTAGCAAGTGCGATTGTTAGATTTACCCCAACATTCACCAAAATGTCGTCTACCACACTGTTGACACTCAGGTTTATTCGGTCGGGTAATACCAACACTAGCAATCAATGTAGCCTGTGAACTCATTGGTGGTCATTCTCGTATAGAGATCCCTGTGTTAGCTTTGGACCGGCTACTATCATTTTTGAACTTATTTGATGACGCTTGAGGAAATTTACTCGCGAATCTCTTACGGAAGTTTCTAGCTTCAAACAAAGCTTTCCGTTTTTCTTTTCCTAGCTCTTCAGCTTTACAAGATCACTCAACAAGTGCTACGAACTCATTTATTTCAAGTATGCCAACCAGTAATTTTATATCTTTATTTAACCTGTCTTCGAATCTTCGGCACATAGCAGCCTCGGATGAAACACACTCACGAGCATAGCGACTAAGTCTCACAAACTTGCACTCGTACTCGGATACGGTCATACGACCCTGTTTAAGCTGGAGAAATTCCTTGCGTTTCGAATCTATAAATCGCTGGCTGATGTATTTCTTTCAGAACTCCGTCTGAAAGAAATCCCAAGTAACTCATTCTGTAACATCCTGAAATGGGCCTATGCATTTTTGATTTAATTATACGAAATGGCATGTCTTATGTATTATGAATGTATGATGAACATTTTTGGAAACTTGGAAAGTGAACATTTTGGAAACTTAGAAATGTTAAGTTAAAAGAGGAAAGTGAACATTTTGGAAACTTGGAAATGTTAAGTTAAAATAGGAAAGTAAACATTTTTGGAAACCTGGAAATATAAGGAAAAGATTTAGAAATGTTAAGTAAAAGAGGAAACTAAAACAAGGTGGCCTTAAGAAAATTAATAGAAGAAATTTGACACAAACATAGGCTTGTTTAAGTGGCTTGGAGGCACCACTTAAGGCCAGGTAAGTGACGCCACCTACATAAGCAATTGGGCTTGTGTTCGAGCCACAAGGAAAGCAAAAAGAAGTTTTATTTTTGCTACAAGGTAGGAAGAAGTGGACGGCAATAATGCACTAAAGGGAGGTGTTTTATTTTTGTTAAAATTTGGCAAATAGATGGATAATTATTGGTATTTTTTTTAGAGATAAGAGATAATTGAGGGATTAATTTTATTATTGAATAAAGTGATAATTAAGAGATAAACTTTATCAAAATAAGGGAGAGTTGGCCGAATAGGGGGAACTACGTGTAGTATTTTCGGCCAAAAGGAATGAAGAAAGGTCATTTGTTTCTTTTTCTTTTCTTTTGAAAGTCTCTGCCGAAATTCTCTTGTCATCTTCTCTATTTTCTTTTAACAAAACCGTAAGCTCCCTCTCAAAGACTCACCATTGCCGAATCCTCCATCTCAATTCATCTTCTTTGTTTCAATTCATCAAAAGCCAAAACCCCAAAGACAACCCCTAGCCGATTACTCCATCAAGTCCAAAAGCCAAGATCTTTGACAACTATTCAGTCTTCCTAGCCGATTTCTTTAGGACTTCAAGCAAGGGAGATTGTCGACTACAACACTAAAGGTAAAGATTAGATTGTTGTCATGTTATTCCTATTCCCTCTTCTTCTAGCCGAAAGTTTGAGTCTTAACCCAATAATGTTCTATGGCCGAATCTATGAAGGATCTTTCGGGATTTGGGTAGTGTCGACTATAGAAGGAGGAGTTCTCTGGGATTTTAACATTCAAGGTAAGCCACATGTAATGTTCGGCCAAGGGCCATTTAGTGATTCAATGTTAGAAATTGATCTAACATGCATTCTATAGGGATTTCGACAATACTGCAAAGAAGTGACAATTTTCGGGATTTAAGAATCGTAAGGTAAGTGTACTTACACATTCGGCCAAGGCTAATTTTGGTATTTAGGTATGTTGTTACTTGTTTGAAAAGCCGAAACTAATTTGTTAAAGTGATCTAATGCTTGGCCGAATACAAGAAGGAGTATAGCAAAGTTTTCAGGATTTGAGTGATAAGCAAATCGGCATCAAGGTAAGTTTTAGTGTGCAAATCCTACTAGGATTTGGTTTTATAACCGAATAGGCTTTATGCTAACATATTAAGGTTGGCCGAATGTAGGGACTTAAGATCTAAGGCTTTAGATCGGATTTTCGGGGTTCAAGTGAAATTGTTAAGCGAATCAGGTGTGTACCCTACCCTAAGTTTAATATGTTCATGGCTATGTTTTAAATTAAATGTGTTATTAAGAATGTGAAAAGCATGGCTAAGATACCATACAATGGTACAAAGTATTAAGGTACGTTTCCTACTCCTACTAGGATTATGAACATATGTTATTTTTAACATGTGAAAACTGGTAAGAATGTGAATTAAGGCATGAAATTGCATAATGTGTATGAAATATAGGGCATATGGGTTATATGAAAAGGGGAAGTTAATGTGGTGACCTAAGACCACGAAATCTGAATGTGGTGACCTAAGACCACGTAAAACTGAATGTGGTGACCTAAGACCACGATATCTGAATGTGGTGACCTAAGACCACGAATTTTATAAGAGGCGATGAGCACGCCGATGCAATGCAATGACGCCTCGATGGTGTGTAGCGGATGGAGGGTTGACTTAGTAGTCCCCACGGTGTGCGAGGTTGGTACGGGGACGTGTAGCGGATGGCTATCTAGGTTTGGGTTCTGGTTGCATCATTATTTTTATTTGTTTATGAACATGTATGATAATGTATGCCTGAATTATTAAATGTTAGTGTTGGTTACACATTGAGTCTGTTTGACTCACCCCTTGTGGGATTGTTTTTCAGGTAACGATCAGTGATGGACCGGGCCGGCAGATGCTTAGTGGAGGCCATGTGGAGTTCAAATTTCTTTTATTTGGACTATTTTACTTTAAGTATTTTGAATTTAAATTTGGAAATTATTTGATGTAATAAGGCCTTAGTAGAACTATTTTATTCTGTTTTTATTTATTAAGCTTACAAACTTTTATTTTTAAAAGATTAAGTAAACCTATTTTTAAAACAAAGCCCAAACGTTTTGTCACCTAAAGTAAAGGATTTTAATAATGAAATAAACTTGTTTTCAACTCAAGCCCAACCTAAAACGATCTTTCTTCCAAATCACATAAGTTTTTCCTAAGTAACAAAAGAATTTGAAACGGTTTACACCGGGGAACATACCAGATCCGGTCAAGGCTCTTGGGCCGGGTTTGGGGTGTTTCACGTTCATTAGGAATAATCGATACGAGAGTATTCCACCAATAGTAGGCAGAATCCCGTAGCAAAGATATGGCACACTTCAAGCACTCATCAAGTGTGCAGGATAGTTCATCGAAAACACGAATGGTATTATCGAGCAAAAATTCAGCTCGCTCAGCATCATCATCATCTTCTGCTCTAAACTCTTGAGCTCCGTGTTTTCTAATTCGGTCAACTAGAGGCTTGCATGCTCTCTCAAGATTAACAATTGGGGGTACCACCAGTACTACAGGGGGAGTATTTGGATTCAGGGGTTGTTGAACAGCCGGATTGGTCCAGATATATTGGTTGAACCAATCATTCATCACACTATCACTATCAGAAGTCATCACACTATCACATTATAAAATATGGCATGTATAGCTAGACCTAACACGCACTATGTTAGCCCGAGAACCGACTAAACTATAGCTCTGATACCAATCAAATGTAACACCCCTAACTTGTATCCATCGCCAAATTAAGGTTACGAGGTATTACTCAACTAACCACAATGTCCATCCATACACATGAATCTTATTACTTAAATAATAATATCACAAATAAACAAGTCATCTCAAAATAATATCATTAGCATTATTTAAAAATAAAATAATTCCATTCAAATAACAAAACACTATTCATTTGGTCATTTAAAAGCAAGGACCGAATAGGCATATGGTACTTATTCGTTTATTTCACTTCTATTATCAACAGCACATTCAAATATATATCATTACTGAACATATGCATCATTTTCGATCATTTTCATTCCACATTTCAATACCACATACAATTATAAATTTCAATTCAACTCATATATCTCATAATTTCTTGTTACATCGGCAATGTTCATTACATATGTATTATAACACCCCAAACCCGGTCTATGCTTTAAGACTAGATTTGACATGTCACATGAATTGAACATACGTATAGTCTTTTAAAGATTCAAAGAAAATGAATTTTCAAAAAGATTTTGAAAAGGGGTTTATTGAAAATCGAGGTTGATTGTTAAATCTAATAATTTGAGACGTAAAAATTTATAATTTAAAAACCTAAGAAAAATTTATTTAAAGTTCCGAGAATTTAAGAGAGTTCGAAGAAATTTTGAAAACAAAGATTTTAAAAGAATTGTTACAAAGAAACTTTCGAGTTAAAATATTTAAGAATGAAAACCCTTTTTGCACGTTTATGTACGGAAAACGTTTATTTCTATTTTAGAAAAATAAAATCCCACTTAAGTACTTTAAAGCATATCATAGAATCCATCCATAGGTAAAACATCCATAAAATTTAACCAGAGGCCTTATTACAGCATAACTTAAATAGAAAATATTAAAAGTACTTTTAAGAAATCCGAAATTTAAATAACCCATTATTCGTAGTATGGTCTCCAATGAGTCGTCCCCGGCCCAAGCCTCCGTCACTGATCATTACCTGAGAAGGGTTAAGAAAACGGGGTGAGTTACTTAGAACTCAGTGTGTAACTCACTTACCATAGTCCACTGGGCCAAAACCATTTAAGCATTTATTTGGGCTTGATCCCATTACAAATATAACAATTTAACATGTATAGAATGCATGTGATATGCATTCCCAAAACCAAACCTAAATTTCCATCCGCTACACACCACCCATACCAACCAGCACACCTGTGGTGAGCTTTAGTCACCCACCCCGCCAACACACCAAACTGGGCATTAAGCCATATATCAAACTGGGCATAAAGCCATATATCAAAATGGGCATAAAGCCATATAGCAAACTGGGCATAAAGCCATATATCAAATTGGGCATAAAGCCATCATAATTTTGTAGCAAAGCTACCAGAACTTCTCTTCATCAAAATAGCCCAACCCATGCAATCATGTATATAATACGCATAACAATCCATTCATATAATTATTCCAACATAAGGCCCATTATAAAAGTTATTACAATCTGGGCCATTTCACATTTTGCCCACATAATCTCATATCACATTTGGCCCATTTAGCAAATATCACATATGGCCCATTTATCAAATACCACATATGGCCCATTTATCAAATATCACATATGGCCCATTAATCAAATATCACATTGGCCCATTAAGTCACTTTTATCGATTTAGCCCATTAAGGGCAATTTCATAATTTTCACAATCTTAATACCAATTTCATAGTTTTTACCATTAAAGTGTTAAATATACCATTTTACCCGATATCATCAACTTTGCGATTTTAATCTAGCTATTAATATGATGTGGTTATCTAACCCGCAAGATACGGTTTGAGATTACACATCTGATTACGGTGAGTTCCACACTTTTCTGATCATAGAAATCTAGAAATGTTATAACGCTCGATTAGAGCACTTAACACTTAAAATAAATCTATTCTAAGATAAGCGGTCCAAATTTTTACCCTCGAAAACTCGAACAACTACTATTTGTCTATTCTCCCCGGTTGACTGTTCACAACCCGGTGGAAAATCCCAGATCGTCGGTGCCTCATGACTACGAACAGACTCAAATAATTGATTTTCACCGGATGAGGGTCCACAACCTGGTGAAAAATCTCAGATTGCCGAAACAGCCCTTCGCTTGAATCTAGAGGGAATAGCTAATCCGCCCCTCTTTTGATCACTATTCACCACCCTTTTTGATCCTATCTTGCTTGCCTCCACTGACAAAAGAACATTAGTCCAACTAATATTTTGAAAATTAAGATGATTGATTTTAAGGGGAGAAATCGGCTTACCACAAAATCCTTACGTTCAAAGGATGAAAATCAAGCGATAGCGTCCCTAAAGTAACATCGATTACTAAACCCCATCATTAACGAAATAATGAGTAAAATGGAATCCTTGATAGAAACCCTTACCTTAAAACTTTGGACCGAATCCTAGCGATTCATGATGATTTTGGACACTCCAAGTTTCGGCCTTCCACTAAGTTTATATGATGGAGAAAAAAATTTGAATGAGATATAGTGTGATAATGATCTCGATCCAAAAAGACCATCCCACACCAACATGTAAATTCGGCACAAAGGAAAAGGGAAAAAATAAAAATACTAAAGTATTATACTAGCCACTTACCGAGTGATCAAAGTGTGAGAAGAAAAGAATGAAATGATTTGAGAAGAAGATAAGTGTAGTAAAATATTCGGCTATGAAGAAAAAAATATTGAAGGAGATGGCATGAGCAACATTTGGCCATGGAGGAAAAGAAAAGGGAGAAAATGTTGGATATATTTTGTAAGAAGAAGGAGATGAAATAAAGGTATAGGACAATTAGGTGTTTCAGTTTTGGTTCATTTCAAGAATGAAAGATGAACAAAGAGAGGGGTTTGAGGCTAGAGAGCATTTGGCAATAGTGAAAGAAAAGAAAAAGAAAATGGCCTTCCAAGGTGTTACGGTTTCAGCACTAAGAAGAAATGACTTGATAGAATAGGCAAAATAAGACCAAAATGGTCAAAAATATGAATAACTAAAAGAAAACAAAAGATGCTTACCTAATGCTCAAAGTGCATTCGGCTAGGGAGAGAAAAGATGGAGAGAAAATGTTTTGAGAGAAAACAAAAATGACCAAAAAGAAATGTGCCCAACAAGCACCTATCCCTACTCAAAAGTCTTCAAAAATTCGGCCACCCCCCTTAGCCCCTAAAACCGTCCAAGTTCATGGACACAAGGTCAAAGTTTGGCCAATCCAAACTTTCCAAAACATCTTCCTTCTAAAGTGCCTTGTCCTCACCCTACATACCATAACCTCATGATTCCCTACCTTAAGTTTACACTTGCCTTTTTCCCTTAGCCACCTTTCCAAAAAAAAAAAAAGTCTAAGCTACCATAAATACTAGCTTGACCGACAATATGAAGATGAGAAGCAAAAAAAATAAAAATAAAAATTTCATATGCATAACAAAGGATTCGAACCTCTTCCCTCAAGCAAACAGTCATGGCGCGATATCTCCTTTACTACTTGCTCATCTTATGCTAACTTGAACCTCTTAATTACCTTAAGCATTAAGGTTACTTCATCCACTTCAATAAAGTACTATTTACCAAAATCCAATTAAATCCTGAGCCTTCTCGAGACTATTAAAACACATACATTGAATCATTTCACTACCTAAGCACCAAAATTATGCAACATATCGATTCTCAATCAATTTTTTTAGGATGTTACAATTTTACCCCCCGTAAAGAAAATTTCGTCCTCGAAATTTACCTAGTTAAAAGAGGTGAGGATATTACTGCCGAATCACGTCCTCAGGCTCCCAAATAGCTTCATCCGATCCGTGATTCTGCCAAAGAACCTTTACTAACGGTACTGACTTCTTTCTCAGCACTTTAACATCTCGATCCAAAATTTTCACTGGCTCTTCCTCGAATGACAAGTCAGGTCTTAACTCAACTTCCTCTATCGGTACTATATGAGACGGATCTGATCGATAACTCCTCAACATAGAGACATGGAAAACACTATGAATCTGACTCAACTCCAGAGGTAATTCAAGCTGATAAGCCACTGGTCCTACACGCTTCAACACACGGTACGGTCCGATGAACCTAGGGCTCAACTTGCCCTTCATTCCAAATCTAATGATCTTCTTCCAAGGTGAGACCTTTAGAAAAACCTGATCTCCCACTGCAAACTCAATGTCCTTACGCTTTAGATCCACATATGACTTTTGTCTATCCGAAGATTCCTTTAACCGTGCTCGAATCACCTTAACTTTTTCTTCCGTCTCTGATATCAATTCAGGACCCAACAACTGTCGTTCCCCCAATTCAGTCCAACAAGTAGGGGTACGACATCTACGACCATACAATGCTTCATAAGGTGCCATTTGGATACTAGATTGATAACTATTGTTATACGCGAATTCTGCCAACGATAGAAAATCCTCCCAACTACCTCTGAAGTCAATCACACAATCCCTTAACATATCTTCCAAAATTTGGATTACTCTTTCTGACTGACCATTTGACTGAGGATGGAAAGTCGTGCTGAAGTTTAACTTTGTTCTCAAAGCCTCATGCAAAGCTTTCCAAAATCGTGATGTAAACCTAGGGTCCCTGTCCGATATTATAGACACTGGTACCCCATGCAACCTCACGATCTCCGATACATACAACTTAGCCAACTTTTGCAGTGAGAAATCTGTATGAACTGGTAGAAAATGGACAGTCTTCATCAACCGATCTACTATTACCCAGACAAAATCTTTCTTAGTAGGTGATAAGGGTAACCCACTAACAAAATCCATCGTTATCTGTTCCCATTTCCATAATGGAATCTTCACTGGTTGTAGTAATCTCGATGGCAATTGATGTTCTGCCTTCACTTGCTGACACGTCAAGCACCAACTCACAAAATCTATAACCTCCCGTTTCAACCCTGGCCACCAATACTGCTCCCGTAGATCTCGATACATTTTATTTCCTCTAGGGTGCATAGCATAAGGGCTACTATGCACCTCTCGCAGAATCATTTGTCTCAAATCCGAATCCATGGGCATACAAACTCTTCCACGAGAACACATCACTCCACCCTTACTCATTGCAAAACCCCCTATTACACCACTTTCAACTTGTTGAATTAAGGGACCCAACTTTTCATCTGATAATTGCTTCTCCTTAATCTGACCTAACCACACAGGCTTCACCTGAAGTTCGGCTAGAAGACTACCATCTTCATACAGACTGAGGTGAGCAAACATCGCTCTCAAAACTGATATTACCTTATGACTCAACGCATCTGCTACGATGTTAGTCTTTCCAGAATGATACTCAATTGAGAATTCATAATTCTTTAACAGCTCCACCCACCTCCGTTGTCTTAAGTTCAACTCCTTTTGGGTAAGGAGGTAATTAAGACTCTTACGGTCCGTATAAATGATCGACTTCCTACCATAGAGATAATGCCTCCAAATTTTTAAAGCAAAAACCACCGCAGCCAATTCAAAGTCATGAGTAGGATAGTTGACTTCGTGCGGCCTTAACTGACGAGATGCACAAGCCACCACCATTCCACCTTGCATCAACACACATCCCAAGCCCGTGTGTGACACATCGCGGTAAACAATAAACTCTTTTCCAGCCTCAGGTTGAATCAGTATTGGCGCTTCCGTCAAAATCTTCTTCAATTTCTCCAAACTCTCTTGTTGTTTATCTACCCACACAAACGGCACTCCCTTTCGAAACAGTTTAGTTAGGGGTGCAGCAATCAACGAAAACCCCTCAACAAAGGGTTTATAATAGCCAGCCAAACCTAAGAAACTCTGAATCTTAGCCACTGACTTCGGTGGTTTCCAATCCAACATGTCCCAAGAAAGTCACTTCCTTCAGCCAAAATTCACATTTTCTGAATTTGGCATAAAGTTGCTTTTCTTGTAGTATTTGCAATACTATGCGCAAATGTGAGTCATGCTCTTCTTCATTCCTTGAATATACCAAGATATCATCTATGAACACCACTACGAACCGGTCTAGATAGGGTTGAAAGACTCGATTCATCATGTCTGTAAATGTAGCTGGTGCATTGGTCAAACCAAATGGCATCACCAAAAACTCATAATATCTATAACGAGTTTGGAATGCCATCTTATGAATATCTGCCTCCTTAACCTTGAGTTGGTGATAACCCGATCTCAAATCTATCTTGGAGAAAACTGAAGCTCCTCTCAACTGATCAAACAGGTCATCTATTCTCGGCATTGGATACCTATTCTTGATCGTCAATTTATTCAACTGCCTATAATCAATGCACATACGCATCGACCCATCCTTCTTCTTGACGAACAAGACCGGTGCTCCCTACGGAGATATGTTCGGTCGAATAAATCCTCGATCCAACAATTCTTGAATTTGAGCCTTAAGCTCCGCTAACTCCTTCGGCGCCATTCTATAAGGAGCAATGGACACTAGAGCCGTTCCGGGCAAAAGCTCAATGCCTTGACATCTGAATATTCTTTCACCGTTCTAGCATCTTCCACCAATAATTCCTTGGCATCCAAAGCACTAATGAAGGCTAGGAATGTGCCACACCCTTTCCGTACCAACTTTTCTGCCTTTAAGGCAGATACCACATTTGCTAAATAGTTTCTCCGTTTGCCTATCATCACCACTTCTTTATCTTCTAAAGTCCTTATCGACATCCATTTTGCAGCACAATCCAAGTGAGCACAGTGCTTCACCAACCAGTCCATGCCCAAAATAAGGTCGAACTCGCTGAAAGGCAGTTCCATCAAATCCGCCAAAAATACTTCTCTTTGAATTTCTAAAGGCATGTCTCTATATAATTTATTCACGATCACAGACTGTCCTAAAGGACTAATTATCGTCATCTCTCTATCGATAATCTCAGATTCAATATTCAGATTTCCTGATATAGCACTAGCAACATACAAGTGGGTAGACCCGATATCTATCAAAGTAGTAACAGGTACATCAAAGATAAAGAACGTACCGATTATCACATCAGGTGCATCGCCATCCTCCCGATGCCTGGCTACATAGACTAACCCCAGTTGTATTGCCTCCGCGTTACCTCTGAAGCCAGTACCTCTACCCGGTGCACCTTGACCTCGTCTAGTGCCATTACCACCACGACCTGGTCCACGGCCCTCGGTGGTCATTGGCGCCTCTAGCTAGTCAGGCATCGTGGTTACAAGCTTTTTGAGTCAGAGCAGTCCGTCGAGGATAATTCTTAAGCTGGTGGTCCTTAGAACCATATTTAAAATAACCATCGGCTCTCTTCTAACATTCCCCGAGGTGTCGTCTTCCATAGTCAGCACATGGTTGGATCTGGTTGGTAACCACAGGTGCTCTAGCTTGAGCTGGCTCATCATTCCAAGGCCTTTTTGGAACCTTTTAGCAGAATCTGAGTACTTAAAGTCCTTCTTGCCTCTACTTCTTTCCCAGTTCTGACGTTCTGGGTTCTTAGCTTCTTCAACTATTTTGGCTTTCTCTACAAGCGTGGCAAAATTCCTTTCCTATTGCGGGGCTATCAAAACTCGCAACTTATCATTCATCCCATCCTCAAAGCGTACACAGTGCTCATGGTCGGTTGGAGCTATTATCCTAGCATAACGGCTTAAGCGTATAAATTTTGCCTCGTAAGTTGCCACCATCTTATTTCCTTGAACAATATTCAGGAATTCCTTCCTCCGGGCATCCACATAACTTGCCCCTACATACTTTCCTTGGAAATTAGCTTTGAAGAAATCCCAAGTAACACGTTCAGCCTAGGTGCCTTCTCGAAAAATAAGCCACCATTGATACGCCTCGTCCCTCAACAAGGACACAACTCCTCTTAATTTTTGCTCGGCAGTACATTCTAGATCGTCCATAATCCACTCCACAGCCTCGAGCCAATATTTCGCAATATTTGGGGCTACTCCAGAAATACCCATAAAAGTCTTAGCACCATTTGATCTAAGTCGCTCCGATGTTGACCCACGAGCTACTGGCCCTGATCTAGCCCCAGCAACCCTTTCCAAGACTTGTAACATTGCTTGAGACAGAGCAATGCCTTCTCTCATACGGTCATGGGATCTATTTTTTGACACAGGTGATGCCGGTGCATCCATTTTCGGCATATGTCCCAATGCCTCAGACACAGCTCTAACACCTCGGCCTCTACCACAGCCACGTCTACCACGTCCACGTCCTCTAGCGCTCATATTAACTAATTCAGTTTAATCTGATTACAAGTTTTATGAATCAGAATACTATTTCAGTGTTTATTAACGATATTTTATGAGATATAAGGGATAGAGTTTGTTTTCGCAAACACATCCTATAGTCTCAATCCCTATAGTTTCAACACCTAAAACTAGAAGTTCTAGAGCGTTCCTATGATCATATCACAATAATAATTATTCAGTATACGAATACTTACTGTAACATCCTGAAACAGGGGCCATTAGGTTTAAATTATTTTGCATGTGTATGGCTTGACTGTGCATTAATTAAGGTGTTTTAAGATCTAGGTTTAAGCCAAGGGTAGGTCCGAGCTGTAGGAAAAATTTTTCTTTTAAGTGTTAGTTAAAGGGAGCTAAGGGGAGCTAGGCCTTAGGGGAATTAATGTGGAGGTTAAGACACAATAATTCACTTGGCAAAGTGGCAAGGGAGGTGCCACTTAGGGTCTTGGAAAGTGACGCCACAAGCAGTGTGAGGGGGACTTAGGTTCGAATCCCATGGATAATCTTAAGGTGATTTTTTTTTATTTTGGACTTGTATGGCATGTGATGGTCAAACTTTAATTAAGGTAAGGTTGGACTATTTTCTTTTATGGATAGTAGACTAAGGAAAAAGGTAAGTGTTAATTTAAGGAATGAAATCCTAGGTTTTGGTATGATAAGGGGACATAAGGCTTGAAATAAGGGATAGAATTTCTTAAACTTTGGGAAAGTAGAGGATTATAAGGCATGAATCAAGGGCTTTATTTTGGAAATTATTTTGTGGCCATTTTGACCATGAATCTGGTCAGTTTTTGGGGCTAGGGGGGTTGGCCGAATATTGAAAGGGAATAGGGGATAGTTGATCAAATTCTTTAGCAAATTGGGCACCATTTTCTTTTCTCTCCAAAACCTCTCTTCCTAGCCAAATGTATCTTGGGCTATTGGTAAAATTTTGCTTTGGTTTTGGCTATTATTCTTGGCCAAATTGGTATTATTTTCTTTTCCCTCTCAAGCTCTTTTCCTCTTTGTGCCGAAATTACTACCATTGAAAGGAGCATTGTTTTTCTTTCATTTTATTCTTTTTCTTCCTTGGCCGAAACTTATAGTCATCATTCTCTCTTTCCTTCATCTTCTTCTTTTCTCTTCTTTTCTTTTCTTTTTACTTTGCTTAGGCCGAATCTCCCTTTCGATACCAAAGCTAAATTGCATCAAGTCTCAACCTTCTCTTTTCTTTTCACAATCCATCAAAAATCGAAAGCACAAGTAAGCCTTAGCCTATTTCTCCATCTCTTTCTTCTTCCAAAGTCAAACACTCCTCTATAGTAGCCGAATATCTCTGTGGTTCCAAGGTAAGTGAAGTGTGATAATCGGCCAAAGGCCATTTTTTTTGTAAGCCTTATGGGTTGAAGCCGATTCTAACATAGTTATGTAGGAGGGAGTTCATCAAATCGCAAGGTGCAAATCGTTTAGGCTTTGGGTTTCAGGATTTAATCGATCGTGTCTTAAAAAAGGTGTGTAGTTATCGACCGATCTCCGTTGTTTGGATTTGTTGTTATATATATATACGTATAAGATGTGTATGATAGCCAAAATAATGGTGAGATGGTGGCTACCCATAGTGGGTATTCTGTTAACTGTGTCGGTTTTATGATAATATTTTACCATGGTATATGTGTGGAATTGTGGAAAGCATGTGATGTATGCTCATTGAATTTTACTATTATTTGGCCATGATACTGACATATGCATAGGGATTGGGATATGATTATTGAAGGACAGGGTGTACATTTATGTACGTGGTTTAGTGATGGCTACGAGCCTCACGTGGATTGATGATCGGCTCTGTGCCTCATCGTGGTTGGTATCGGCTTTGTGCCATATCATGGTTGGTGATGGCTATGTGCCACATCGTGATTTGATGTTAGCTACGAGCTATATTGTGGATTGACGTTGACTGAGGTAGCGTTGTGGATTATACTGTGATTTATTTCACGTGGACCAGTGGCTTGACCACTTGGTGGATGGCATTGCTTGCCAAATTGGTGTGTAGAGGTTGGAGGGTTGATTTAGTAATCCCCTAGTGTGTGGTGGCTGGACACGGGGGTGTGTAGAGGATGGACCCTAGGCTGGGTTGGGTGCATTTTGCATTAGTATTTGATATGTGGATTGGTGTGGTTTTGGCTAAGCCCATGTGTGGAAATCTGTGGACTAATTACACACTGAGTCGGTTTGACTCACCCAATTTTTTTTTACCAAATAATGCAGGTGATACATGATTCTTGGACCCAATTTGGAGCGGATCTGAGGTGGCCATGCGTAAGATGTTTTCATTGTTTTATGCACTTTATATTTTCAGTATTTTGAGTAAATATTTATTGTAATAAGGGCCACTTAAAGTATTTGGGACTTTTATTGTGTTCGAGTTGGATTGACGATCGAGATGATATTTGGAATGTTTTATTTTAGAAAGCGATTTACATCATCAAAACTTATATTAAAGTTTCAATTTAAAAATTTGTAACAACATAATTTTACTTAGAATTTTAAATATACAATGTTTTTATAAATGACAGAAAATTTTTATGTTTTCACCCTTATTACAAATTCGTTTCAAACTTTTTCCTCAGTAGCATTCTAGATTCGGCCGTAGCATTTGGGCCGAGTTTGGGGTGTTACAATTTGGTATCAGAGCCCGGTTCAAAACTCAGCTTTGAGGGTTTTGGGTCCAAAAACATTTTTCAAAGATGGGCTTTTCAAAAACATAGACTTTCATGAACTATTTCAGGTTTATTCTGGCATGGCACCTTTATCTCCGGCTCGAAGTCCACGAGGTAAGTACCCCTAACTATTGAAGTGATTGGTATGTGAAACTTTTTGGGCATTAGGGATCATAGATTAGTAGATTAGGAGCTATTGAACCCTAGGACTAGTTTACTCCAACACAAAATACATAAGACTTAAGTACAACCAAACAAATCTATGAGTAAGTCGTCGAGTTAGGGTGTGGCAACAGTTGTGCGCATGTCTAGGATTGGATTCGATAAGAGCTTGGCATTTAAGTAGTCCTAGTAACTCACCTCCTCTTCACTCGAATCCTACCTGGTGCGTAGCAGCGTTCACCCTAACCAAGAGGACTTATTCACCGGCTAAACCCGATAATTAAAACCCGAAAGGGACCAAATACACTTGCTTTGTAAAAATTACCTCAGATTGAATACAAACCTTAGTTTTGTAAAAACTACACTGTTTTGACTAAAATATCCTGGTTTGGACAATTTACTAAATTACCCTTGATTTATAAAATTACCAAAATAACCCCGATTTCTGGAATTTCCAAAAATACCTTTGATTTGGAAAAATTTTCAAAATAACCCCGAAATTTGTAAATCTGCAATGCCTTTAATTTGTAAAGATTTTCGAATTAATCCTGATTTATTACTAAAATACCCCTATAGGATGAGTTACGAAAATACCCCTAGGTTGGGAACGGATAAAATGCCCATAGTAGTGTAGTGGATGTTGTGGATGAATGAATGTGACTCTCTGAATTAGGGGAGTAAACTCGAGATGAAAACTTTGGTTGATCGAAAGAACTACTACTAAAAACTTCTTTACATAAAATTGTTCGCGGATAATCAGTGGAACAAAAGACTAATGCATACAATTTCTTAAATCAGATTAAATCGCGAAGTAGACATGAGTTCTAGGGGACGTGGTTGTCGTGGGCGAGGTAGAGGTAGGATGGCAGTGTCGAAACCAGTTGGGTCTGGTCAGGGTTCCAAAAATGAGGCATCGCCACCGGCTGTAGGGGCAGAATATCAAGAGCAAACTGGAGGAGATGACGCAGTATCGCAGGCTATGCTGCGAGTTTTAGAGCGAGTAGCAGGAGCTAGTATGGGAAATGGGGCTCAAAAGTAGTAGCTGAACGACTTAGATCAAATGGAGCTGAGGTTTTTAGGGGAGTATCTGGGGTTGCTCCGAATGTAGCGGAGTATTGGTTAGAGGCAGTCGAGAGGATCATGGACGATTTGGATTGCACTGTTTAGGAAAAGTTGAAAGGTGCTGTTTCGCTGCTTCGAGACGAGGCTTATCAGTGGTGGCTCACTGTCAAGGAGAGTATCCCTGCGGATCGAGTGGATTGGGGGTATTTTAAGGTTAAGTTTAAAGGGAAATAGTTAGAGCTAGCTACATCGACTCTCAGAGAAAGGCATTTCTGAATTTAGTGCAAGGAAATAAGTCGGTAGCTGAGTATGAAGCGGAGTTTCTGCAGTTAAGTCGGTATGCTAGAGGGATTGTAGCTACTGATTACGAGCGGTGTGTTAGATTTGAGGATGGGTTGCCAGATGAGCTGCGAGTGTTGATAGCATCGCATCGAGAGAGGGACTTTACAGTCTTTGTGGATAGAGCTTGGATAGCCGAGGAGGTCAAGAGGGATGAGAGGCAGAATAGAGATAGGGATAGGAACCGGATAAGAGGAGTTATGGATTGTCAGAATCATCTGTGAATTTTCAAAAAAGACCAAGGGTTGAGAATTCTGTACGTGCACTTGTACCAGTTTTTGGGAATCAGAGTCGTCCATGTGCTCAGTGTGGGAGAGCTCATGCAGGAGAGTGCTAGGGAAATAGCAAGGAATGTTTCCAGTGTTTGTCTAAGGCTTATTTGGTTAGGAATTGTCCTCAGGAGATGGATAGGGCTCTGGACAAGAGGCGGTGGTTATGTCTGATCGAGGCAGAGGTGGTCAACAGGCGACAAGGGGTCGTGGTCTGAACCATGGAGGGAATGGTTCTGGCCGAGGTCGTGGAGCATCAGGCAGAGGTGCTGAGGGTATAGATGCGAGACAGCCAGGGTTAGTTTATGCAGTCATGCATCGCGAGGAGGAAGATGTGCCAGATATGATAACGGGTACGTTCCTTATTTCCGGAATACCCTTTATTGCCTTGATAGATATCGTGTCAACTCATTCTTGTATTGCTAGTGAAGTATCTAGAACTTTGAGTGTGAACTTTAAGGCTACAACTAGAAAGTATGTTAGTTTTATTAAGATCAGAGTGCGCAGCAAGAGCGTAGCGTGGTGAGTTAGGATGCACGGCTGTTAGTTAGTTGGAAATTTCGAGGACGAAATTTCTTTAAGGAGGGTAGAACTGTAACATCTTGAAATAGAGGCTATTAGGTTTAAATTGTTTTGCATGTGTATGGTTTGATTGTGCATTAATTAAGGTGTTTTAAGATCTAGGTTTAAGCCAAGGGTAGGCCCGAGCTGTAGGAAAAATTTTTGTTTTAAGTGTTAGTTAAAGGGAGCTAAGGGGAGCTAGGCTTTAAGGGAATTAATGTGGAGGTTAAGACACAATAATTCACTTGGCAAAGTGGCAAGGGAGGTGCCACTTAAGGTCTTGGAAAGTGACGCCATAAGCAGTGTGAGGGGGACTTAGGTTCGAATCCCATGGATAATCTTAAGGTGATTTTTTTTTTATTTTGGACTTGTATGGCATGTGATGGTCAAACTTTAATTAAGGTAAGGATGGACTATTTTCTTTTACGGATAGTAGACTAAGGAAAAAGGTAAGTGTTAATTTAAGGAATGAAATCCTAAGTTTTGGAATGATAAGGGGACATAAGGCTTGAAATAAGGGACAGAATTTCTTAAACTTTGGGAAAGTAGAGGATTATAAGGCATGAATCAAGGGCTTTGTTTTGGAAATTATTTCATGGCTATTTTGACCATGAACCTGGTTGGTTTTTGGGGCTAGGGGGTTGGCCGAATATTGAAAGGGAATAGGGGATAGTTGATCAAATTCTTTAGCAAATTGGGCACCATTTTCTTTTCTCTCCAAAACCTCTCTTCCTAGCCGAATGTGTCTTGGGCTATTGGTAAAATTTTGCTTTGGTTTTGGCTATTATTCTTGACCAAATTGGTATTATTTTCTTTTCCCTCTCAAGCTCTTTTCCTCTTTGTGCCAAAATTACTACCATTGAAAGGAGCATTGTTTTTCTTTCATTTTATTCTTTTTCTTCCTTGGCCGAAACTTATAGTCATCATTCTCTCTTTCCCTCATCTTCTTCTTTTCTCTTCTTTTCTTTGCTTTTTACTTTGCTTATGCCGAATCTCCCTTTCGATACCAAAGCTAAATTGCATCAAGTCTCAACCTTCTCTTTTCTTTTCACAATCCATCAAAAATCGAAAGCACAAGTAAGCCTTAGCTGATTTCTCCATCTCTTTCTTCTTCCAAAGTCAATTACTCCTCTATAGTAGCTGAATATCTCTGTGGTTCCAAGGTAAGTGAAGTGTGATATTCAGCCAAAGGCCATTTTTTTTGTAAGCCTTATGGGTTGAAGCCGATTCTAACATAGTTACGTAGGAGGGAGTTCATCAAATCGCAAGGTGCAAATCGTTTAGGCTTTGGGTTTCGGGATTTAATCGACTGTGCCGAAAAAGGTGTGTAGTTATCGCACTGATCTCCTGTTGTTTGGATTTGTTGTTATGTATATATATATACGTATAAGATGTGTATGATAGCCGAAAATAATGGCTGAGATGGTGGCTACCCATAGTGGGTATTTGGTTAACCAGGTCAGTTTTATGATATTATTTTACCATGGTATGTGTGTGGAATTGTGGTAAGCATGTGATGTATGCTCATTGGAATTTTACTATTATTTGGCCATGATACTGACATATGCATAGGGAATGGGATACGATTATTGAAGGACAGGGTGTACATTTATGTACGTGGTTTAGTGATGGCTCTGAGCCTCACGTGGATTGATGATCGACTCGTGCCTCATCGTGGTTGGTATCGACTTTGTGCCATATCGTGGTTGGTGATGGCTATGTGCCTCATCGTGATTTGATGTTAGCTACGAGCTACATCGTGGATTGACGTTGACCGAGGTCGCGTTGTGGATTATCTTGTGATTTATTTCACGTGGACCAAAGGCTTGACCACTTGGTGGATAGCATTGCTTGCCAAATTGGTGTGTAGAGGTTGGAGGTGATTTAGTAATTCCCGGTGTGTGGTGGTGGATACGGGGGTGTGTAGAGGATGGACCCTAGGCTGGGTTGGGTGCATTTTGCATTATTATTTGATATGTGGATTGGTGTGGTTTGGGCCCATGTGTGGAAATCTGTGGACTAATTACACACTGAGTCGGTTTGACTCACCCAATTTTTTTTTACCAAACAATGCAGGTGATACATGACTCTTGGACCGGACTGGAGCGGATACGAGGTCGCCATGCAGAAGATGTTTTTCATTGTTTTATGCACTTTATATTTTCAGTATTTTGAGTAAATATTTATTGTAATAAGGGCCACTTAAAGTATTTGGGGACTTTTATTGTGTTCGAGTTGGATTGACGATCGAGATGATATTTGGAATGTTTTATTTTAGAAAGTGATTTATATCATCAAAACTTATATTAAAGTTTTAATTGGAAATTTGTAACAACATAATTTTACTTAGAATTTTAAATATACAATGTTTTTATAAATGATAGAAAATTTTATGTTTTCACCCTTATGACAAATTCTTTTCAAACTTTTTCCTCAAGAGCATTCTAGATTCAAATAGTAGCGTTTGGGCCGGGTTTGGGGTGTTACACTTACTTGACTTGGTGCCGGATGCTCGTGGTGCCATACTACCTTTAACACATAAATTCTATAAATTCAAAATAGTTTTAAACGAAAATTGTTGTTGAACCCAAATCACAGTCTAGTTTTAAAACTGGCTCTGATACCATAAAATGTAACACCCCAAACCCGGTCTATGCGTTAAGACCAGATTTGACATGTCACACGAATTGAACATACGTATAGTCTTTTAAAGATTCAAAGAAAATGGATTGTCAAAAAGATTTTGAAAAGGTGTTTATTGAAATTGAGGTTGATTGTTAAATCTAATAATTTGAGACGTAAAAATTTATAATTTAAAAACCTAAGAAAAATTTATTTAATGTTCCGAGAATTTAAGAGAGTTCGAAGAAATTTTGAAAACAAAGATTTTAAAAGAATTGTTATAAAGAAACTTTCGAGTTAAAATATTTAAGAATGAAAGCCCTTTTTGCACGTTTATTTACGGAAAATGTTTATTTCTATTTTAGAAAAATAGAATCCCACTTAAGTACTTTAAAACATATCATAGAATCCATCCATAGGTAAAACATCCATAAAATTTAACCAGAGGCCTTATTACAACATAACTTAAATAGAAAATATTAAAAGTACTTTAAAGAAATTAGAAATTTAAATAACCCATTATTCGTAGTTTGGTCTCCACTGAGTCGTCCCCGGCCCAAGCCTCCGTCACTGATCATTACCTGAGAAGGGTAAAAAAAATGGGGTCAGTTACTTAGAACTCAGTGTGTAACTCACTTACCATAGTCCATTGGGCCAAAACCATTTAAGCATTTATTTGGGCTGAGCCCATTACAAATATAACAATTTAACATGTATAGAATGCATGTGATATGTAATTCCCAAAACCAAACCTAAATTTCCATCCGCTACACATCACCCGTACCAACCAGCACACCTGTGGGGAGCTTTAGTCACCCACCCTGCCAACACACCAAACTGGGCATTAAGCCATATATCAAACTGGGCATAAAGCCATATATCAAACTGGGCATAAAGCCATCATAATTTTGTAGCAAAGCTACCAGAACTTCTCTTCATCAAAATAGCCCAACCCATGCAATCATGTATATAATATGCATAACAATCCATTCATATAATTATTCCAACATAAGGCCCATTATAAAAGTTATTACAATCTATCCCATTTCACATTTTGGCCCACATAATCTCATATCACATTTGGCCCATTTATCAAATATCACATATGGCCCATTTATCAAATATCACATATGTCCCATTAATCGAATATCACATATGGCCTATTAAGTCACTTTTATCGATTTAGCCCATTAAGGGAAATTTCATAATTTTCACAATCTTAATACCAATTTCATAGTTTTTACCATTAAAGTGTTAAATATACCACTTTACCCGATATCATCAACTTTGTGATTTTAATCTAACTATTAATACGATGTGGTTATCTAACCCGCGAGATACGGTGTGAGATTACACACCTGATTACGGTGAGCTCTGCACTTTCCTGATCATCGAAACCTAGAAATGTTATAACACCCGATTAGAACACTTAACACTTAAAATAAATCTATTCTAAGATAAGCGGTCTAGATTTTTACCCTCGAAAACTTGAACAACTACTATTTGTCGGTTCTCCCCGGTTGACGGTTCACAACCCGGTGGAAAATCCAGGATCGTTGGTGCCTCACGACTACAAACAACCTCGAATAATTGATTTTCACCGGATGAGGGTCCACAACCCGATGGAAAATCTCGGATTGCCGAAACAGCCCTTCGCTTAAATCTAGAGGGAATAGCGAATCCGCCCCTCTTCTGAGCACTATTCACCACCATTTTTGATCCTATCTTCCTTGCCTCCATTGACAAAAGAATATTAGTCCAACTAATATTTTGAAAATTAAGACGATTAATTTTAAGGGGCGAAATCGGCTTACCATAAAATCCTTACGTTCAAAGGATGAAAATCAAGCGATAGCGTCCTTAAAGTAACATCGATTAGTAAACCCCATCATTAATGAAATAATGAGTAAAATGGAATCCTTGATATAAACCCTTACCTTAAAACTTTGGACCGAATCCTAGCGATTCACGATGATTTCAGACACTCCAAGTTTCGGCCTTCCACTAAGTTTCTATGATGGAGAAAAAGATTTGAATGAGATATGGTGTGATAATGATCTCGATCCAAAAAGACCATCCCACACCAACATGTAAATTCAGCACAAAGGAAAAGGGAAAAAATAAAAATACTAAAGTATTATACTAGCCACTTACCGAGTGATCAAAGTGTGAGAAGAAAAGAATGAAATGATTTGAGAAGAAGATAAGTGTAGTAAAATATTCGGCTATAAAGAAAAAAAATTGAAGGAAATGGTGTTAGCAGCATTCGGCCATGGAGGAAAAGAAAAGGGAGAAAATGTTGGATAGATTTTGTAAGAAGACGGAGATGAAATAAAGGTATAGGACAATTAGGTGTTTCGGTTTTGGTTCATTTAAAGAATGAAAGATGAACAAAGTGAGGGGTTTGAGGCTAGAGAGCATTTGTCAATGGAGAAAGAAAGGAAAAAGAAAATGGCCTTCCAAGGTGTTATGGTTTCGACACTAAGAAGAAATGACTTGAAAGAATAGGCAAAATAAGACCAAAATGGTCAAAAATATGAATAACTAAAAGAAAACAAAAGATGCTTACCTAATGCTCAAAGTGCATTCGGCTAAGGAGAGAAAAGATTAAAAGAAAATGTTTTGAGGGAAAACAAAAATGACCAAAAAGAAATGTGCCCAACAAGCACCTATCCTTACTCAAAAGTCTTCAAAATTTTGGCCACCCCCCTTAGCCCCTAAAACCGTCCAAGTTCATGGACACACGGTCAAAGTTTGGCCAATCCAAACTTTCCAAAACATCCTCCTTGTAAAGTGCCTTGTGCTCCCCCTACATACCATAACCTCATGATTCCCTACCTTAAGTTTACACTTGCCTTTTTCCCTTAGCCACCTTTCCAAAAAGAATAAAGCCTAAGCTACCATAAATACTAGCTTGACCGACACTATGAAGATGGGAAGCAAAAAAAATAAAAATTTCACATGCATAACAAAGGATTCGAACCTCTTCCCTCAAGTAAACAGTCATGGCGCCATATCCCCTTTACTACTTGCTCATCTTATGCTAACTTAAACCTCTTAATTACCTTAAGCATTAAGGTTACTTGATCCACTTTAATAAAGTACTATTTACCAAAATTTATTCCAAAATCCAATTAAATCTCGAGCCTTCTCGAGACTATTAAAACACACACATTGAATCATTTCACTAGCTAAGCACCAAAATTATGCAACATATCGATTCTCAATCAATTTTTTTTTAGGTTGTTACATATATATTCCATCATAAGCACACCTTAGCTAGATATTACATCAAAAATTTAGCCATTTATTTCTCATGGCCGAATATACTATAACACTCAGTGGAAAATTTAAGCTCCAAACTAAATCAATGTCACGACTGAATATTTACAAACGAGTATACTTAAAATTGGCTTATTAATGTATCACCTTTGATAATCTCAAACACAAAATATGACCAATTTCATTCGTGTCTAGTCACGTTGGTACATTCAATTTATGCAAAAATATATTTTTCAACCCAATGTCCTATATACCATATTCAACCAATTTCAAATACTCAAATTCACATATAACATATTATGAAATAACTTCCAAGCTAGGCTTATAATACATATACTAATATACTCATATAGTAATTCCATAATTAAATATGATCATATCATACTCAAACATAGAAACATAGCGATTTTTGCATGGCATATATATATACACATATCATTTGAGCACAACCCAAGGGACATAGTCTATACATGCCATATGTTTCAAAAGAGATACAACTTATAGAATACCGAAGCTAGGTGATAGTACGATTGACTTTGACGAAGATCCCGAGCACGAACTAGCCTTCAAAGTCTATAGAATAGTCAAATGAACACAACAGTAAGCTATCTCAGCTTAGTAAGTTTTAAGTAATGGTAAAGAATGAAATTAAACATCGCAAAAGTAAAATCAAAGTAACATGAATATCATTAACCTCATAGCCGTAGGTTTATATACATACATATCTATCAAATTACCATTCAATAACTACCATGTTTGGTAATTTCAAAACCAACATTCATGCATTCCTTATTCGATATCATATAAAACTATGCATCATCATTTCAATCAAAACATACTCAAAAACTCATAACCACATAACATAACTCAAATTTCATAAGCTAACTTCACTTACCATATTAATACTAACCTGCCTAGCTTTCATGAATCACATACCTGTTCATTCCATTACGTTTAATACAATTTGCTACATGATAGCTTTAGCACATATGCAAACCCACACACTTAGTGCCATTACTTGATAAAATGCACACGTAGTGCAAATTCCTTGTAACGTGTCGCACATTTAGTGCCATTGCATTATATTCTGCACACATAGTGAAACACCCCAAACTCGGCCCACAAGCCCTGACCGGATCTGGCATGCTTCTAAAAAAAATCCATTCAAATTATTGTTTGAAACTTTGCTAAAAACTTGTGTATATTATTTTTTTTGAAAACTCTTGATCTGGGTTGGGTTCGAAAATTAAATACCTTGTTGATTTGGCATCAAAACATTTGATAAATATACTTAAAAAAATTTAACTTTTAAACTTTAAATTCGATAATAATTGTATCATACTAAGTAGCTTAAAAGCATGCATAAATGATTCAATACTTTGGCCTTATTACATCAAATAAAAACCCGAATAATTCATAACTTAAACATAAATAAAAATAAATCAATCCTTGAGCTTTGCATGGCCACCCTTGAGCTCCTGCTGACCCGATCCATTACTGATCGTTACCTGAAAAATAATCCCACAAGGGGTGAGTCAAACAGACTCAATGTGCAACAAACACTAAAATTTAACAATTTAGGCATATGTTCACATATTACATGCATATTCATATAACAGATAGGAAATAATGATGCAACCCAAACCCAAACCTATATGCCATCTGCTACACATCACCCGTACCATCCTGCACACCGTGGGGACTACTAAGTCAACCCTCCATCCGCTACACACCATCGAAGGCAGTCGCTGCAGTCGACGTGCTCATCGCCCTTATAAAATTCGTGGTCTTAGGTCACCACATTCAGATATCGTGGTCTTAGGTCACCACATTCAGTTATCATGGTCTTAGGTCACCACATTCAGAAATCGTGGTCTTAGGTCACCACATTCACTTCCCCTTTTCATATAACCCATATGCCCCATATCAAACATATCATGCATTAACATGCCAAATTCTTATTTCATATTCTTATAATGTCATATGTGCGTCGTAACAGATATTTAACATAATCCCAGTAGGAATAGGAAACGTACCTAAGTACTTTGTACCATAACATGGTACCTTAGCCATATTCACATTCTTGTACACATACTTATATTAAACATTGCCATAAAACTTATTAAGTAATAGTGTGGGGTACACACCTGATATACTTATCGAATTTATTGAAATCTTGAAAACTCGTTCTATCGCTTTAGATCTTTAATTCCTATATTCGGCCAACCCTAACATGTTAGTAAAAAGCCATTCGGCTATAAATCCCAATCCTAGTAGGATTGTTGTAATCAAATTCTTACCATGGTGCCGATTGGATTAAAAATTAAATCCCGAAACTTTGTGATGCTTCTTTATTGCAATCGGCTATACCCTTAATCATTGAACTAGTTAGTTTTGAATTTTTAAACAAATAAGAATTAGATCTAAATACCACAATAGGGCCTTGGCCGAATGTCAGATTCACTTACCTTTATGAATCTAAATTCCCGGAAACCTCAGTTTACTTCTGTCGCCTTCCTCTTAAAAATCAAAGTCACCTAATTTTTACCTACATTCGGCAATCCTCCACTTATTCAACAAATCGAAATTCTCAATTATCTTAGCCCATATGGTATTCAGCCAAAAATAAAAGAATAGAAAAGGGCCATTCGGCCACCTACCATTAATTACTCACCTTCGACTTTTCCAAAATCGGCACTTCTGGCTTATTATAAAGCGAGATTAAACTTCTAGGGCTAAAAAAGAGAAATTGATAGGCATAGACAATTGATTCGGGTTAGATCTTGATGAGAAGAGAGGAAGAAATCGTGAGGAAAAGAAATCTCGAAACTTACCGAATCACTAAAGAACATGCGACCTATGGTGCACCTTGAAACTAAAACACCCTTGTAGATTGGCTTTGAGGCTTAGAGATTCTACTATAGGCTTGAAACTTATCTTGACTTTTGATTGGTTTTGCAAAGGAAAAAGAATTGATGATGGGAAGCACGAGGTATTTCGGTTTTACCGGAAAGAAAAGGAAGATATAGAACTTAGAGAAATTCGGCAAGACTAGGGGATTTTGTTTTCGGCTTTGTGGAGAATTGAAAAGAAAAAAAGAAGAATAATGGCAGAGAGAATTCGGCAGAGATTTAAAAAAGAGAAGAATGAATGTTGAATGGCCTTAGTTTTCCTCCTTTTACCGAAATTACTAAGCCTAGAAAGTCTCCTTTCTTGGCCATCACTCTCATATCTTTATTTTCCTAGCTTAGCCGAAATTCTAAAAGAATTTGACTGCAACTTAAACTCCTACCTTAGTCTCCCTATGCCATCCATCTCCTTACCTTAGGAGTGCCAAATTTTAACCCATTATTTTGGGCTTCATGTGGCCATACTAGGCCCAAGTTATCCTAGCATATAGCGTCATTTCCAGAGCCCTAAGTGGCATCTCCGGGCCATTTTTCCAAGCCCGATTTTGTCACATTTCCAAGGTTCCTTACATTTCCTTACATTTCCAAGCTTCCTCTTAAGACTTAATATTTTCTAAAGCATTTCCTTACATTTTCTTACATTTCCTTACATTTCCAAGCTTCCTCTTAAGACTTAATATTTTCTAAAGCATTTCCTTACATTTCCTTACATTTTCAAGCTTCCTCTTAAGACTTAATATTTTCTAAAGTATTTTCTTACATTTCCTTACATTTCCTTACATTTCCAAGCTTCCTCTTAAGACTTAATATTTTCTAAAGCATTTCCTTACATTTCCTTACATTTTCAAGGTTCTAAAATGCACACAACACATTCACAACACATAAGGCATACTATTTCATGTAATTTTAGCCTTAGTGCATAAGCCCTAATCCGGGATATTACAGTTCTACCCCCTTAAAATAATTTCATCTTCGAAATTACTTACTAACGAAAAATCATACATCCTAACTCACCACACTACACTACTGTTGCGCACTCTGATCTTAAAACTAACACATTTCCTACAAAAATTCACATCAGCGGCTGGGGGTGGTGGTGGCATTTCATTCTCAGATCCTTGACCCAATCTAACGGGTTCAGACACGGTCATTCGGCCTCTTCCACGGCCATGTACGTTACGGCCACGTCCCCTTGAATTCATACTTGCGTTTATCTGATTAAAGAGTTTTATACATTAGTTTGGTTCCACTTGATTAACCACGAACAGTTTTATGTTTAATAGTTCTAGGAAGTTGTTCTTTCAATTCATACACATACAGTCTCACATCATTCACCTAGTCACACATATGAACTTGCGTTCATTACAGAGAAATGTTGTAATTGTCGTTGTTTGTTGTTTTCCACTACCCAGGGGTATTTTCGTAATTTCATCTTATAGGGGTATTTTGGTAATTTTCAAATTAGGGTATTTGAAAATGTTGTAAAATAGAGATTGTTGATATTTTACAGAATTAAAATTACTTGCTGGAAAAATTTCAAGGGTAAAATGGTAATTTATACACTAGGGGTATTTTTGTAATTTTACAAGCTAGGGTTATTTCGGTAATTTTTCGCAAAATATGGTTCCTGGTGACTTTCAAAACAAGGGTATTTTTAAGAATTTCTAATCTGAGGGCACTTCGGTGATTTTCCTTACTGAGGGTATTTTGGTCATTTGTACAGGTTAGGGGTAATTCGGTCAGTTTGCAAATCAGGGTGCCCTTGATTTTCCAAAATTACCATACTACCCCCGATTTCAATAACAATTTTTGATTTTTCACAAGTATTCAAAAACAAACAGAAACACCCCAAACCCGGCCCACAAGCCCTGACCGGATCTGGCATGCTTCTAAAAAAAATCCATTCAAATTCTTGTTTAAAACTTTGCTAAAAACTTGTGCATATTTTTTTTTTTTTTGAAAACTCTTGATTTGGGTTGGGTTTGAAAATTAAATACCTTGTTGATTTGGTGTCAAAACATTTGATAAATATACTTAAGAAAATTTAGCTTTTAAACTTTAAATTCGATAATAATTATATCATACTAAGTAGCTTAAAAGCATGCATAAACGATTCAATACTTTGGCCTTATTACATCAAATAAAAACCCGAATAATTCATAACTTAAACATAAATAAAAATAAATCAATCCTTGAGCTTTGCATGGCCACCCTTGAGCTCCTGCCGACCCGATCCATTACTGATCGTTACCTGAAAAATAATCCCACAAGGGGTGAGTCAAACAGACTCAATGTGTAACAAACACTAAAATTTAACAATTTATGCATATGTTCACATATTACATGCATATTCATATAACAGATAGGAAATAATGATGCAACCTAAACCCAAACCTATATGCCATCCGCTACACATCACCCGTACCATCCTGCACGCCGTGGGGACTACTAAGTCAACCCTCCATCCGCTACACACCATCGAAGGTAGTCATTGCAATGACGTGCTCATCGCCCTTATAAAATTCGTGGTCTTAGGTCACCACATTCAGATATCGTGGTCTTAGGTCACCACATTTAGTTATCGTGGTCTTAGGTCACCACATTCAGATATCGTGGTCTTAGGTCACCACATTCACTTCCCCTTTTCATATAACACATATGCCCCATATCATACATATCATGCATTAACATGCCAAATTCTTATTTCACATTCTTATAATGTCATATGTGTGTCGTAACAGATATTTAACATAATCCTAGTAGGAGTAGGAAACGTACCTGAGTACTTTGTACCATAACATGGTACCTTAGCCATATTCACATTCTTATACACGTACTTATATTAAACATTGCCATAAAACTTATTAAGTAATAGTGTGGGGTACAAACCTGATATACTTATCAAATTTACTGAAATCCTGAAAACTCGTTCTATCGCTTTATATCTTTATTTCCTATATTCGACCAACCCTAACATGTTAGTAAAAAGCCATTCGGTTATAAATCCCAATCCTAGTAGGATTGTTGTAATCAAATTCTTACCTTGGTGCCGATTGGATTAAAAATTAAATCCCGAAACTTTGTGATGCTTCTTTATTGCAATCGACTATACCCTTAATCATTGAACTAGTTAGTTTCAGCTTTTTAAACAAATAAGAATTAGATCTAAATACCACAATAGGGCCTTGGCCGAATGTCAGATTCACTTACCTTTATGAATCTAAATTCCCGAAAACCTCGACTTATACATGCCTTCCTCTTAAAAATCAAAGTCACCTAATTTTTACCTACATTCGGCAATCCTCCACTTATTCAACAAACCGAAATTCTCAATTATCTTAGCCCATATGGTATTCGCCAAAAGAAAAGAATAGAAAAGGGCCATTCGCCACCTACCATTAATTACTCACCTTCGCTTTTCCAAAATCGGCACTTTTGGCTTATTATAAAGCGATTTAAACTTCAGGGCTAAAGAAGAGAAATTGATAGGCATAGACAATTGATTCGGGTTAGATCTTGATGAGAAGAGAGGAAGAAATCGTGAGGAAAAGAAATCCGAAACTTACGGAATCACTAAAGAACATGCGCCTATGGTGCACCTTCGAAACTAAAACACCCTTGTAGATTGGCTTTGAGGCTTAGAGAGATTCGGCTATAGGCTTGAAACTTATCTTCAGTTTTTGATTGGTTTTGCAAAGGAAAAATAATTGATGATGGGAAGCACAGGGTATTTCGATTTTACAAGGAAAGAAAAGGAAGATATAGAACTTAGAGAAATACGGCAAGACTAGGGGATTTTGTTTTCGGCTTTGTGGAGAATTGAAAAGAAAAAAAAGAAGAATAATGGCAGAGAGAATTCGGTAGAGATTTAAAAAAGAGAAGAAAGAATATTGAATGTCCTTAGTTTTCCTCCTTTTGCTGAAATTACTAAGCCTAGAGAGTCCACTTTCTTGGCCATCACTCTCATATCTTTATTTTCCTAGCTTAGCCGAAATTCTAAAAGAATTTGACTGCAACTTAAACTCCTACCTTAGTCTCCCTATGCCATCCATCTCCTTACCTTAGGAGTGCCGAATTTTAACCCATTATTTTGGGCTTCACGTGGCCATACTAGGCCCAAGTTATCCTAGCATATGGCATCATTTCCAGAGCCCTAAGTGGCGTCTCCGGGCTATTTTTCCAAGCCCTATTTTGTCACATTTCCAAGGTTCCTTACATTTCCTTACATTTCCAAGCTTCCTCTTAAGACTTAATATTTTCTAAAGCATTTCCTTACATTTCCTTACATTTCCAAGCTTCCTCTTAAGACTTAATATTTTCTAAAGCATTTCCTTACATTTCCTTACATTTCCTTACATTTCCTTACATTTCCAAACTTCCTCTTAAGACTTAATATTTTCTGAAGCATTTCCTTACATTTCCTTACATTTCCTCACATTTCCAAGGTTCTAAAATGCACACAACACATTCACAACACATAAGGCATACTATTTCATGTAATTTTAGCCATAGTGCATAAGCCCTAATCCGAGATATTACACATAGTGCCCAACGACCTATTTCGCACACACAGTGCTCGGTATCTTGATTTGCACACTTAGTGCTTATTCGAACCTATTTCTCACTTCCTTAAACATATATACATATTTATAACATAGTTCATTTCATTCCCAAATCATCTTCACATTCGGCATTCCAAGAATTTGCATACATACAATTCGTTCTATAAATTTCATTTTTTAAATCAACATCTCACATGACTACATTACAAAATATGTACACTTTTCATTCAACTAAACTCATTTTCCACCTATTACTACATTCGGCCATCCCCTTTATTTTATATTTAACTCTATTAAAACATATACTTCGTTATGAATAAAAGTTCAACACAATCCAATTCCTTAAAAACTTACCTCAGAAGTCGACAGATTAGGGTTTCCTGACTATTCATTCAACTTCGCCTTTCCTCGATCAAATCCCGTTTCTTTTTGTTCATGATCTAAATAATTTCAAATTAAGCTCATTCAAATATATTTTCTTTCAATTTAATCCAAAAACACATAATTATGCAAATTACCATTTTACCCATGATGTTTGCAACTTTTACAATTTAGTCCCTATTGCACAAAACATGCATTTAGGCTTGAAAACGTAAAAATTAACAAAAACTGAACTAACCACATACCTTAATTTAGGCTTGAAAATGGCCGAACCAAGCTTTGTTTATTTCTTTCTTCTTTTGCATGCATTCAGTCAAGAAAAAGATGAACAAAACATGTTTCATTTTATGTTTTATTATTATATATATTAACTTATTGTTCAATTACTATTATAACCTTTCTTTATAATTTAACAAACATTATACTACACTGTTATTTTAGTACATGGCCGGCCACTATCTTTAAGATGGTATTTTTTCCTTTTAAAAGCTTCCAATTTAAAAGACATCCACAATTTGGTCCTAACACATGAAACCATCAAGTTTTAACTTTACGTGATTAAGCCCATTTTAATAATTCGACACTAAAACGATAAAATTAAATCACGAAAATTTCACACATAGCAATTCACACATAGATGACTCAAAAAATAATATTTTAAAATTTTTATAACTCAAATTAGTGGTCCCAAAACCACCATTTTGATTAGGGATAAAATCAGGCTGTTACAGATAAGGTTCAAAGATCGCAAGCGTGGTAAGGATCGTTAGCAAAGTGGTAAGTGTTCTCGACTCAGTTATGGTTTAGTGGATGACCGAATGTAAGTATGGCCTATAGGGGTGACTTATGTGGAATATGAGTCACTTATTTTGATGATATATGTTTGAGTGCAGGTCAAGGGGATGCTCGTGATTAGTAGCTAAGGAAAGGCTATTAGAAGCCGTGGCACACGGTAAGGTTACGGTAAGGCTTCAACTTTTGGTAAATGTGTTGATTTAGTGATTGATTGAAAGTTGGTTGGTTGGTTGTAGGTTCAATACCAAGGATAGAATAACATGTCGCAGTAACCAGGTGTGTACAAACACTACACACACATGACATCGACAATGCCGAAAAGCCGAAAGTGGCTAAATGGGCCCGGTGGGCCTTGAGGCTAAATTTTGTGAAATTATTTGATTTGGTTATATGAATTGAGTTTGTCGTGTATGTTACATGATTTGAAATTGTTTTGGGCCTAATAGGCTATAAGAATGAGATTTGGGCCTAATGGGCCATAAGGATGTGAGTTGGGCATAAGGGGCTATATGAACGTGAAATGGGCTTGATAGGCTTTATTAGGACGTAGATAAGTACGTTAGGGTTTAATGGACTTTAGGTCTAGTTCTGAACAACTCTTAAACCGCATAAGACTTAATCTAATAATTAAACATGTCCGTGAACAAGTAGCTAGGTTAGAGTGTGGCAACGGACAAATGCATGTCTAGAATTGGATCTAGGGAGAGCTTGGTACTTAAGCGGTCCTAGTGGCCCACCTCCTCTTCTCTAGAATCATACCTGGTGCATAGTGTCTATTCACTCTAGCCGTAAGGACTTGTTAATGGGCCAAAGTTCATAACTAAAACTCGAGAGGGGCCAAAACACCCTTGATTTGTAAATTACCAAAATATCCTTAAATTTGTAAAATTACTAAAATAGCCCTAATTTGGAAATTATCGAAATATCCTTAGATTTGTAAAATTACTAAAATACCCCTATTCTATAAAATTACCAAAATACCCTTAGTTTGGAAAATTACCATAATATCCTCGATTTACAAAATTACCAAAATACCCTTAATTTGTAGAATTACCAAAATACCCTCAATTTGGAAACTTATGAAAATACCTGATCGTTGTAAAATTGTCGAGGTTTAAAATTTATAAAGAGAATGATCGAACCTGGAAACTAACTCTGACAACGACTTAAGGCAAGTGTACCTATCGAACAGTAGTATAGCTTAGGCAAGACCGGATTATCGAACCCAAAGGAACTAAAAGTACTAATACTCACTTTCTTTCTATTATTTAGCCTAAATATTAAATTATTTCGTTGACTAACTAATTAATTACTAAACTAAGATGAAAAGACAAAAAGAATGAATTGGGAAATAACTTGAAGAAAAACTCAGTTGATCACGATGATACCATCAGGAAGAATCCACCTAGACTTCACCTATTATCTAACACTAAACCATACGATTTATTCACTTGACTTGATCCGTAAGACTCCCTAACGTATATTAAATCCTCTCTCAAAGCAAATAACGTCTAACCCTAGGTTAATTAACGGAAATCTCTTTCTCACTTAATAACCTCCTAGAATAGCAGTAAATAGAACTATGGACTCCCATATTAGGTTTCACCCTAATCTGGCAAAATCTCATCACCCTATCTCTAGGTGCGCGAACGACTCCATTTAATTATACTAGATCTATTCTTAGGCAGGGTCTATTCCTTCTCCACCTAAGAACATCTAACTTGAATTAATATCCTGGAAACATTAACACAAGAATTAATCATACATAATTAATAACAAATCAAGTATTTATCATATAATTCAAAAAAAAAAATAATAAAATCCATCTAGGTTTCATCCCCTTCAGGTATCTGAAGGGTTTAGCTCATAACAAATAAACAAAACATCTCAAGAGAAAAGATAAAATAAAACATAAGAAATCCCTAAAACCCCCTGAAGGAATTGAAGGAGAGATCTGCCGTTTTGAGTAGAATTTCGGCTTCTTGAGTCAACTGGCTATCTTCGAATGATTCCACAAAAGTTCTGGCATTTACCGAATTTTGAATGTCTCGGCCTCCGCTCCACTCCCTTTTCAGGTTACACTTAGGGTGTTTATATAGACTTTTGGAATGCTTTACTTGGCCTCTATGTGTCCCAATTCAAGTATACTTCGTACTCATTGTTTGAATAGGCTTTGGAATGTGTTTTTTCGCCTCAAAGTATCCAAATCCGTGTGAAATTGCTCTCTCTCGCGATAGGGGCACGGCTATGGTACACGCCCGTGTAAATCATTTTCAGGCCGTCTCTCGATTCTGTCGATTGAGGCACGACCGTGTAAATCATGGTATGGTCGTGTGAAGTAATTTGACGAGACACGGTTGTGTGGCTTGAAGTCCAGGCCGTGTGGTTTGAAGTCCAGGCCGTGTCGATCTCCACTTTGGCCCAAATTGGCCCATTTTAAGCCTATTTCTCATTCTTTTCATCCTCGGGTGCTTTCTTGAGTATAAAACATGAAAAAAAATCACCATTTTACATAAATCAAGGGCTAAATCATCCAAAAGAATGCTAAATATGGAGTTAAAATTTGTTACTTTTACGGTTTATCAAATATCCCCACAGTTAATCTTTTGCTTATCCTCAAGCAAAATTCTCAACTTACAATTAAGATGAACTTTCCACAATTCATAATTCCCAGTAACAATGCCTCATCATAATTCATAGATAATTTATACATGAATAATTTAACTCAAAGACTCCTAAAGATTCAAACAATTCTAAGTCATATATTTGTAGCATGAAAACATAGGTCTCTCCTCTTATCTAAATAATTACCTTTAATTTAAAATCGACAAGGATTGACATCCTCACTAAAGATTCACTCAAAGCACTCTAAGTGTTTAAGGTTCAAGAATAAGCACTCATAAATCGAACCTGAAAAGTTAATCCCATAGGCTTGCCTGAAAATCAAATCTCCACCACTGTAATATGAGATGATACACAAATCAAAAGGTCTTTATCAGGGTTGTAACGGGGCTTAGGTTAAAAATGTGGATAAAGGCTGAATTAGAAGGTTTAGAATCGAGATTGAATTGTCAATTTACCTAACTTTTAGAAAAATAATTGAACTAATAATCAAAATAATTACATCACATGAAAATACTAATAATACGAGCTTCTTCTTCAAGATGCTGAATTTAAATGTACAAGCTCTTAGAACATAGAATTAATAATGAATATACTTCGATTGATTCAATTTTTTTTAAGAAAACAAACTAAGTAAATACATAATAAAGAAAGAACTTTATCGACTGAAATAAACTAATTAGGCAACTGATCAAATCAATTCTCGATAGAAGGGTAGACAAAAGAATGGTGATAACAAATACAAAGGGTTTTGGGTTAATATTAGCGGGTGAATCCATAAAAAGGGTTGTTAGGGTCAAATGGGTTCACTAAGGGTTAATTTGTAAAGGTAGGCTTTTTAGTGGAGTGAATGGGTTAAAACCTAGGTGCCTTTATCATCTCAGTATATCAAATTAATTAATGTGGTCTCGATATGTATAATCAAAGCAAGTTCTAGAATAACAATTCAGTTTTGACACACTCATAATCAATAAAGTGAGCACGAAAAAAATATATGCTCTATAAGGCTCAAAATCTCACAAAAAATATGGGTATTTGACATCAATCCCTGTAAATTTCAAACTTCAAAGTAATATTCAAATTTAGTTCAACAACCTAGAAAATTTTTAATTCTGAAAAATAGACTTATGATGCTTGATTCTCTAGTATCTTAATGTTTAAATCATCAATGCACAATTATCTATAACCTAATCTAAGACATATCAATAAAAATCATAAATCATCAGAAATTTCATCCTAATTAGTAATATGAGGAAATTACTTAAGAACTAGATATAATTCAAGGATATGAGAATAATGCAAAAAGTTAGGCACTTTTACCACCCCACACTTAAGATGTACATTGCCCTCAATGACAAAGATAGATAAATATCAAAATAGTAGAAAATCAAAAGATAGGGAGAAGTGAAACTTCCTAAATTTTGGATGAAGTTAATAAAAAGAATCCGAATAGGGTTGGAGGTGAACGTGGGGAAACGCCTTGGACCATTTGAGATTGAATCCTCGAAGTAGCCGGTTAGGTTTTATTGTATCCTAAGCCAAATCTAAATGGCATGAAGAATAAGAAAAAAATAATAAAGAAAATAAAAAATAAAGATAAAAGTAAAAATAAATAATGGAAAATGAAAGAAGAAAGATAATTGGAAAAGAAAAAGTAAGAAGGAGGTTTAAATAGAGATGCGGCCCATGTTTTGGGGAAAATTTTGTCCTGTTGCCATACGTATACGGCCATGCCCTTTTACCTACTTTTGGTGCCCACACGGCCACGGCCACAGCCCTGTGGTCTGGAAATCTGCATTTTTGGTTTATTTGAATGCTAAAAAGGGAAAAAATAAAAATAAAAATAATAAAATAAATAAAATAAAAATGGGGTTAGTGCTCGGGCTGCCTCCCGAGAAGCGTTCGTTTAAGGTCTTGAGCTAGACTTACCTATTATTTGTATGGTCATGGTGGTTTGAGGAGGTGAAAATCCTTTCTCATGCAATCAACTTGGTTATGGATATATAGTTTAAGTTGAGTAGTGTTTACCTTAAAGGTGTTGAATTTAGGATTGCTTACCTTGACTGCGCCGTATAGGAAGACATTAAGTACCTCAAAAGTGATTTCTTCATTTGTCTTGAGGTCTGAATTGGCAATTCGAGGGTCTTCCTTATCCAATAATACTTGATCCCTAATAAACAGTAAAAGTAACATATTTTAATCCCACATTTAGTATGCTTTTGGATGAATTTATCTTTTATTTATGTAAAAAGGTGCTTCTAATCCTTTCTTTTCATGTCTTATACTCAGGAAAGTACCTAAGGATAAGAAGAACGTAAAACGGGCTTAAAACGGACCAAATTGGGCCAACCCAAGAAGTCGGTACGGCCTGGACTTCATACAACACAGCCATGCCCCAATATTTAGATTGCACACGGTCGCACCCTGATTGGCCCAATTTGGCAGACTCGAAGCACGGCCTCTACCCATATATTGCACGGGCATGTCAAAGTCGTGCCTCAATCAATGGAATCAAGACACGGGTTGGACCACAACTTACATGGGCGTGCCTTGACCGTGCCCCTGCCGTAAGAAAGAGCAATTTCATTCGGGAAAGGATACTTGGAGGCAAAGAAATACATTCTAAAGCCTACGCAAACACCCCATTAGGAATTAGACTTAAATTAGGATACTTAGGGGCCAAGTAAGGCATCACAAAGTCTATATAAACACCTTAGGAGGCAACTTGGAATGGGAGTTCGGCAGAAGCCAAAACAGGGCGTCAAGTTTTTAGCAGAGTTTTTCTGCTAGAGCTTTACTTGTTAGGGAATTACTTGAAGATAGCCAATTGATCCAACTCAAGAAGTCAGGATTCTACTCAAGACGAAGGAACTCTCCTTCAATTCCTTCAGGGAGTTTTAGGAATTTCTTATGTTTTGTTTTATCTTTTCTCTTGAGATGTTTTCTTATTTAGTTATGAACTAAACCCCTCAGATACCTGAGGGAGATGAAACCTATGATGGATTTTGTTATTTAATTCTTTGGTTTATATGATAAATACTTGGTTTGTTCTTAATTATGTTGCTTAAATTTATCTGATGTGCTTAGATAGAGGAGGAATAGACCATGCCTAAGAGTAGATCTAGCATAATTAAGCGGAGTTGATCGAGCGCCTAGAGATAAGGTTACGAGATTTTGCCAGATTAGGGTGAAACCTAATATGGGAGTCCATTGATCAATTTACTGCTTCCTTAGGGGGTTATTATAAGAGAACGAGGGTTCCACTAATTAACCTAAGGTTAGACGTTATCCACTTTGAGAGAAGGTTTAATATAGGTTAGGGAGTCTCACGGATCAAGCTAAGTAAAAGAAATTATATGAATTGAAAAGTTAGATAATGAGTGAAGTCATAGGTGGATTCTTCCCAAGGGTATTGTCTTTACCAATTGAGTTTTCTTTAAGTTCTTTTCCCGAAGTTTTGTTCTTTTGTCTTTACATTTAAGTTAAGTATTTCATTTATTTTAGATTAATAAACCAATCACTCCATATTTTAGGCTAAATAATAAAAAGAAAGTGAGTAATAGTACTTTTAGGTTCCTTGGGTTCGATAAGATATTCTTGCCGAGCTATACAACTGTTCGATAGGTGCGCTTGCCTCTATCGTTATTGCAGTCAGTCTACAGGTTCGATCACTCTTTTATAAATATTAAAACTAGACTGTTTTGCAATGATCAATCCCCTATTTTGAAGTGATTTGTTATTCTTATCAGCCCGTCTGGGGGTTCCTTCAGTTTTACTTCGTGTATTCGTAGTTTCTCTTTAAAGTGTGTCTTCCACTCTTCTAGTTTGTCGACCTTAAGGCTTCGTTCCTCATGCAATTCTTCTTTATTTGCACGAGGTCTATGATTCGGCTCAGGTTTGTGACTTCGTGGTATTTCCTGTGGTGAAGGTTGAACAAATTTGTTATCAACTGAATTTACTTTCTCACCTTCATCAGTCGATGTTCTGGCCGAGTCAAGAGCTTGTAGACTAATTGATTCATCACCTATACAAAGAATGAGTTCTCCAAACTGTTTCTCTGTGTTGTCCTTCTTCATTGCTTCGGAATATAGTATACGAGGTTGGTACTCTATAGTTGCCGGTTTTGGTATATCATGTCACATCTCAACCTTACCTTCACTTACCACAAGTTCTTCCCTTGGGTTTGGTACGTCTAACCCTTCACTATCATAAATCACTTGATTTTGCTCTCTCGGGTTAGTTTCAGTATTGCTTGGCAAGCTTCCATGTGGTAGTTCTAAGATCAGCTTAGCAAGTTGTCCAATTGACTTAGTAATTTCCCAACTGACTTAGTAATTTCCCCAACTGACTTAGTAAGTTCACCAACTTGGTTCTTGATCCCTTCAATCAATGTTTGTCAATTCTTAAGGGTGGTCTCGGTGTCTTGGAGACGAGTATCTGTGGCTGCCATGAATTTTGTCAACATCTCTTCAATGTTTGACTCTTCTTCCTGTTGGTGAGGTGGTTGTTGAAAATCTAAGGGAGTTTCGGTCTTTGGCTATTTTGATCATCCCACGAGAAATTGGGATGGTACCTCCAACCTGCATTATAAGTGTCATTATAAAAATTATTTGTTTGGTCTGGAATAGTTACCCGTATAGTGAGCTTGCTCGTTTTCCATGCCAAATCCGTAAGGTGGGTACTCAGGATTCGCCATGCCTCCTAAATTTGAATCATATTGTATTTTTGGGTGTACTTGCGAGAGACTATACGAACCATCAATCTTTTTATTCATCATTTCTAACTGATTAGATAACCTGGTGACCACGTCGAGGTTGAAGACACTGGCTGCTTTAGTAGTAACTATCCTCATTACTTGCCACTGATAATTATTCAGTGCCATCTTTTCCATAGACTAAAATTATCTGCCAAAACCGAATAAAAGAAAAATTAGCAAACTAAAAAAAATAAAAATTAAATTGAAAAAAATAAAAAATTAAATAGAAATAAAAAAATGGCTAAAGTAAAAAAAATAGAGCTTTCTTAATATTTTAGTTCCCCGACAACGGTGCCAAAAACTTGATCGTTGTAAAATTGTCGAGTTTTAAATTTTATAAAGAGAATGATCGAACCTAGAAACTAACTCTGACAACGACTTAAGGTAAGTGTACCTATCAAACAGTAGTATAGCTTAGGCAAGACCGAATTATCGAACCCAAAGGAACTAAAAGTACTAATACTCACTTTCTTTCTATTATTTAGCCTAAATATTAAATGATTTGGTTGATTAGCTAATTAATTACTAAGCTAAGATGAAAAGACAAAAAGATTGAATTGGGAAATAACTTGAAGAAAAACTTAGTTGATCACGATGATACCATCAGGAAGAATCCACCTAAACTTCACTTATTATCTAACAATGAACCATACTATTTATTCACTTGACTTGATCCGTAAGACTCCCTAGCTTATATTAAACCCTCTCTCGAGGCGAATAACGTCTAAACCTAGGTTAATTAATAGAAATCTCTTTCTCACTTAATAACCCCCTAGAATAGCAGTAAATTGAACTATGGACTCCCATATTAGGTTTCACCCTAATCCGGAAAAATCTCGTCACCCTATCTCTAGGCGTGCGAACGACTCCGCTTAATTATGCTAGATTTATTCTTAGGCAGGGTCTATTCCTCTTTCACCTAAGAACATCTGACTTGAATTAATATCCTAGAAACATTAACACAAGAATTAAGCACACATAATTAAGAACAAATCAAGTATTTATCATATAATTCAGAAAACAATAACAAGGTCCATCTAGGTTTCATTCCCTTCAGGTATCTGAAGGGTTTAGTTCATAACAAATAAAGAAAATATCTCAATAGAAAAGGTAAAACAAAACATAAGAAATCCCTAAAACCCCCTGAAGGAATTGAAGGAGAGATCTGCCGGCTTGAGTAGAATTTTGGCTTCTTGAGATGGATCAACTGGCTACTTCGAGTGATTCCACAAAAGTTTCTGCTTCTGCCAAATTTCGAATGTCTCAGCCTCCGCTCCACCCCCCATTTTAGGTTACACTTAGGGTGTTTATATAGACTTTTGGAATGCTTTCCTTGGCCTCTAAGTGTCCCAATTCAAGTATACTTCCTACTCAGTGTTTGAATAGGCTTTGGAATGTGTTTCTTTGCCTCAAAGTATCCAAATCTGAGTGAAATTGCTCTCTCCCGCGATAGGGGCACGGCCATGGTACACGCCCGTGTAAATTATTTTTAGGTCGTGTCTCAATTCTGTCGATCGGGGCATAGCCGTGTAAATCATGGTATGGTTGTGTGAAGTAATTTAACGAGACATGACCAAGTGGCTTGAAGCCCAGGCCATGTCGATTTCCACTTTGGCCCAAATTGGCCCATTTTAAGCCCGTTTCTCGTTCTTTTCGTCCTCGGGTGCTTTCTTGAGTATAAAACATGAAAAGAATGGATTAAGTGCACCTTTTTACATAAATCAAGGGCTAAATCATCCAAAACCATGCTAAATATGGGGTTAAAATATGTTACTTTTACGGTTTATCAATACCCCTATCCGGTAGTATTACGATTATACCCCTATAGGTAGAATTACGATAATACCCCTGTAGGGTAGAATTATGAAAGTACCTTTGATTGTGAAATAGATAAAATACCCTTATGTGATGAACATGAATTTTATGGATGTTACTCATGTGCATGCTGCATTCATATGATATTCTGTTTAGGATGCATATGGGTGGGAATAATGGTATGGAGGAAGAATTTGAGGATCGCATAGTCGCTTGACGACTTTGGATCCACTGTTGGCTTTAAGCCCATTATATGATTAGCAGCTTTGCTGCAACGTCGAGTAGTGCCGCTGTGAGTGCTACCATTGGAGTGCAGCGGAGGGGTGGGTCGAGCTAGAATTCCCCACATGTGTATAAGGTTGGAAGGGAAATAGTGTGTGTAGCGGATGGATTTTTGGGAAGGGTTTTGCATTACCTTGTTTTTCATATGATATGATATGATATGAGGTCATTGTGGGCTAAGGCCAAGACCACCGATTTTGATAAGGCTTAGGCCCAATGTGAATATTTGTATGTTGATTTGATTGCCAAGGGTTGTACACACTGAGTTTCGAAACTCACACCCATTATTTAATGTTTTAGGTTATCCTCAGTAGACGGCTCGACGTATGAGAGGACTCAGAGTTGGCTACACTACGAGATGTTAAAGTTTTTATTTATTTGTTTCAAAGGACATGGTTTTAATTGCTTTGTTTTAGATGGATGTAATAAGGCCTTGTATCTCCAATTTGATGTTACTTATGGGTTTTACTATTATTTCCACTGCTTAATTTTTATTTTAACTTAAATAAATTTCAAAGTTTAGTAAGGTTTTCAAAATAACTATAACCTATGGGCTATTATTTAAAACATGGGCTTTCTTCATAACTTCTCAAGTTACTTATATTTTGGGCTTTTAAACCTTAAACTTAAGTTTTCTGCTAAACAAAGTTGTTTTGAGATTTTTCTTCAATGTGACATCGCCAGATTCAACCATAACGTCCGGGCCAGGTTTGGGGGTGTTACAGATCAAGTCATCCATCACAAAGATGAATGACCCGTAGCCACGCTTACTTTTCATCAACCATGTAATGCTAATGAGAGGATATCATTTACCCATGTTTTGGAATATGAATTTCACTAATGTGGATGATGCTACACACTGCAGAAGTCGTACACCCAACGCAATAGCTTACAGTTCCTTATCTATTTGAACTTAGGCTTTTACTTACATTAAAGTGTATGAGTCACACATATATATAGTCAGCCATCCACTATGGATTTAGGTGTGCCACACTATGAATGTCACAAGTGAATAAATTCAGAAACGGATTTAGGATCTATTCTGCTTGGCTCCTATCTGATGTACTGTCAGTCCAATTAGTCATATCTATGTCTCTATCTTCTGGGAGTCATCCGCTCTGATGCCTAAGATAAAGTATCTTCCCAATTGGACTTGATAGTTGACATATTAGTCTTTTAATCGGTTTGCTTATTTCCAATTAGACTAATGACATGTTTAGGTTCGTCTACGAATATAAATTGTCTTTTCGTACTATGATTTGACCACTGACTACTGTTTAGTATTAATTAAACATTTAAAAAACCAATGACCAACATTTTCTTCCATTTTTTTACGTGCAAAAACCATGTGAGGACAATTATACAAAGGATATTAATGTAATCAATGTATTTGTTTTATTAACCAATCTATTCGAAAAAAGTACAACTTTACAAATGAATATACTACATTCAGGGCACCAGATCCAACAGTTAGTTGGGAGTCGATTGAATCGATTAGACCCTTTCTGTGACTGGTCAATAGTAACAAAGACCTTCACTAAATTTTCTTTACCTTCCCCCAGATTTTGTGGAAAAACTAGGAGATTGGGTTAAGTAAGCATTGCCACTTGTCAAAATCCACTGTAAGAGATTGGGAGTATATATATATAAGGTAAAGGGAATGCATTCAAGGGTTTTTTTTCTCTTTTGATTACATTTTGGTAACTTTTTTTCATTCTAAATGTTCTCTCATTCTTCTTCGGTAAGCTAAAGCTAATGTTATTGAAATCAACGGGTGATTCAACCTTCTGGTAAGTTCGATAGCTCTACATGTTATGAAGTAGGGATGTATAAATATTTAAGAACAGTATGTTTTGAGTGGAAAACCTACATGAGGGTCGTGTATAGATGAAATGTTAGTAACCTATCAGTAAATAAGGTTTTAATTTATGATCCTTTAAGCATTTGCTATTGCTAGATCCGGAAGGATGATTGAAACAAGCATTCTGGGCTGAGGTGAAGGTGAGTCTCTAGAACCGACTTCTGTATATCATTTTAATTCAAACCAATGGTTGGTGCCTCTATTGATAAGTATGACTCCTTGAGAAAATTTCTGTATAGATGTAAGAGAAGAGTATTAATAGTTTTTTGAATACGAAGTTACATGATAAGTGTCTTTGTTGTTAGAGAGTTGATACGCCGTCTCTGGAATGTGTGAGTGGTAATAATTAGCATTACATATGTGTGTATGGTCAAATTTAAGTAAAAAGGCCATTGATGTGGTATGAGTCCAGTACATACGAGTCTGTGATAAGTATAAATGTGAATGGGAGATTTATTGTGTAGCCTTTGGTAGGGCAGATATAATGCTAACCAGACTGAAAGATGATGAAATAAATCTATGGAAATTCCATGACCATGGCATCATATGATATTACACCAAGAGGGCGTAAAGGTATAAAACCATGTGGGAGAAGCCCTATGGCATCCATAGAGATGGTCCACCTGGACAGTAAATACGGATTACCTGAAAAGACTTTGGGGTGAGATACCTGAAAATTCTTTGTGGCGTATAACAAGGAAAGCCTTAACGGCATAGCAATTTGGAAATCCTAAGTGATGAATTATCTGAAGGACTTGTATGGCGAATACTATAAATCTTGCGCGAGGTCTTATATAAAGAGCCTTGGTGACAAGCCATCTAGAAAACTTGTGTATTGAATTCTAGTGTACGAGCCTAACTGGCAAGATATTAGTCAGCCATATGGTGAAATGTGGGTATGCCTTCAAGGCATTTTCTGAATGAATTTTGAAAAAGTGTAATAGATTGGGGAATCCGCTATATGGATGCCAGGACAAAGGGCTTTGTGTATTTGGAATTAAAGGTGGTCTAAGTTGCCTCTATGCCTGGAAATTTTCACGTGCTATGTAGAAGTCATTTGGGATTCTATTGTGTAAATTAAAATGCTACATTGTAATGACCTGATAGTCAAGGGTATCAAAAAGTGTATTTCTGGAACTCCATTCCTATGAATTGGACTCATAAATATTTTTAATAAATATTTACGGAGTTAAGTTAGTAGCGAATTAAATTTTAGGTAAGTAATTTTCTTGGAAATTAGAAGTTGTTAAGGTGTAGGGGTCAAATCGCATAGGCTTTAAAAGTTGAATTATAGGGTTAAATAAATTAAAGGGGCTAGAATAGTAAATATATATATTTACTTGGTGATAGTGGATGACATTGGTGATATATGTTATTTATATATATTGTTAACTTAATATATATATATATATATATATGTATGTTATAATAAATAAATGGTATAACATGTATGTATATTATATTATATAATAATAAAATGAAAACAAAATTTACAAGAAACAAAGTGGAAAGAGATGAAACAAATGCATGCAAATTAAAAGAGAAGAAAAGAAACAAAGAGACAAATAGAGGCCCACGACACTAAGGGCTTCAAACTTTCAAATTTCAATTGGTTAGTCAATTTAGTCCCCTTTTTTGTAATTTTTATATTTTTGCAATCTCAGTACTTAGAACTACCCGATCCATGTTGTAATTTTTAATATTGTTCAATATTTTAGATGTTACCATGGTTGAATAGTTTAAGTATTAGGGATTAAATAGATAGATATTTAAGTTAGAAGTGGAAAAGACAAATTTGTGGAATTAATTGTTGATTTTGAGCAGTACAGAATAAATTGAGAAAACTTTGAAATTAAGGGGTAGAATTGAAAATAGGGAGCTAAATTTAGCTCGGATTGAAATTTGTACAAAAATTCAAGCTTAAATATAGAGATTAAAATTACTCTCGGTTTAGGGACTAATTTGGGGATTATGCAAAATATAGTGGAAAAATTAAAATTCTTGTGAATTTAGTTGTGTGTTATTAACTGATTGTAATTATGTTATTCCGTAGCTAAAGTTGTATAGAAATCCTCGAGTAAAAAGGGGAAGGATAAAATCGACATCGAATAGCTGAGAATTTATGGTTTGTGTTCCTATAATCTGAATTTTGTAAATTGTTGCATTTTTCACTATTATGCATGGTAAGACATGAGGTGAGTACTTTTGTTAAAATTGGGATGAAACAGATTGAATTGATTATATATTTTGAGAATTGTGATCGTTAATGAATTGAATAAAATGCCTATATGTTACAAATGTATATGTATATATATGGGAATGATGCATTGGTTATATTGAAATATGAAATGAAACCCTATTAACTATTCGAGTTAAGTCGGATATAGATGGCATGCTATAGGATAGGAAGAGTTCAGGGATTTCTTTGACCTTGAGTTGATGAGGCACTGGATGTAAACTTATATAGCGCCGAGCGCAGTTATTACTTCAGATTTATCCGATGAGGCACTAGGTGCTAAACTGATGTGTTGGTTGGATTCGTGTATCTGTCTGAGTCTGATTCATGTTAATAGGGAAAATTAAATGACAAAAATTGAGACATCTGATATTGAATGGCAAAGTATGTGAAAGGTGAAATGAAATGAGAAGTGAAATATGAAATTATGATTCTATTGTGATTGTTGATAAATTATGAGCAATGCACTCATTAAGTGAAAATGGGAATGAGAAATGCCATTATGTAAGTTAATTTAACAAATGCCTTCTTAAAATTTATTGCCATGTTTTGGAAATTACAAGATTTTGAATGCGAACATTGGTGAATAAAGTTAGCATAATAAATTTGATACACTTCATGACATTTCTCTATTGTATATTACATCTTACATATTTATATCAATACTTTAAATTGTTCAGATTATAGAGATACCACTTAGTTATACTCAACGTGTGGTTTTGTTTTCCGTGTGCAGGTTAGGTACTTTTTAGCTTATCATTGACTCAGCATCCAACAATGATCTCGAGCTCAAGTGTGGTGATGTTATATTTTGTAATGGTATATACCTAAGGGGTCCTTTGTTGATATGTTTATGAGGTGATGATATTTTGGTTTCTTAGTGAAATGATGTATAATTGTATATATATATGGTTATAGTTAAGGAAATGTTGGTATAATTGCTTAGGCTAATGCTTGGTATGTGCTTAGCTTCAAATTTGGTAACTTAAAGAGTTGAAAGTTAGTTCAATTATGGTAAATGTGGAATGAATAGAAGTCTTAAGTGGTTGATGACTTGATGAAATGTTTGAATATATATAATGTGGTACCAATGAGGGTACATTGGTTAGGCACTTAAGATGGTTGTTTTGGCATGTTTTGAGCATGTTTAATAGGTTAAATGGTTGGTATTTGAGTTGCTTAATGCCCAAGCAATTAGGAAATGGTAAACTAGGTGCACACGGCTTAAGTCACGGTCTGTCACACGGTCGTGTGTCACATATGGGCAACCCACACGGGCGTGTGCCCAGAGCGTGTTAAAAAATAGTATAGGTGTAGTTCCACACGGGCTGACACATGGCCCGCGACAAGGCCATGTGACCCAAGTCAGTGAGTTAAATGGGTAGAGACATGGGTTGGGACACGATCGCGTGTCTCAAGTTAGTGAGTTACACGGGCAAAGACATGGGCTGGGACATGGCCGTCGAAAGCCACACAGCCTGGGGCGTTCCACACGGTCGTGTGTCCCCTATTTCAAGGTATTTTTGAAATTACCGTAAAAATTTTAGAATTGTTCCAATTAGTCCCTATTTGTTCATAGGCTATTTTTAGGGATATATAGACTCGAATTAAGGCCTATAAGAGTATATTTACTCTTATTTTGACTGAAATAACGAACCTAAACTAGGTGAAGTAGGCCATTCTACTAACATCATCGAAGGTAGTAGTAGTCAGAGTATGGTTCAATACTCTGATGCTAATAATTGGAATAGTCTTGATATGTATCCAACTTCTAGTTTTCAAGAGGGGATAAATAGTGAAATGTAGATAGTTGAAGACCAAGTTTAGCATTGCATAGCATGACTCATTATTCGATTGTATAAGAAATTATTATGGAAATATTAAATTAGCATGTATTGCTTCTTGTATGATGTCATGTAAATAGTTAGCTTGCATTTTTATTTATGCTGTGATTGAATGTGATAATTGGTTGTAATGCCTATGACCCTAATTTGACGAAGGAGAGGGGTTAGGGGTGTTACATACATTCTTCTAAGTAAGTCTATTGTTTGAGTTTTTTCGACGTTATAAGGTAACCAGTGTTTTGATAATTGTTGGAGTCTGTAAGGGAATCCACCAAGAGTAGTAACTATTGAGTATCATTCTAAAAAGTGTATCCAACTACTATTTGTAAAGAAATTGTATAAGGGGATTTGAGATATGGTGTGAAGTATGTGATCTACCAATCGAGTGAAACAAGTATAAAGGGATTAAGTGTAGAGTTGGTGTGTAGTTATTTGCCAACTAAAATTAAATAAGTATCCACCAAAGTCTGAAAGGAAGTCCAGAATCTTAAAGTCAAGGATTTCAACATCAATGCTAAAAGATAATACTGGTTTAGACTCATTAAGGTCCATTGAACTTATGGGTGTTTATTTGCAATGCAGGTTGCTAGGTTTAAACTAGTTTGCTAGAAGAGACCAAGTCAGGAACGCACCAAAGTAGTTGGTTGTAGAGCGATATTATGCATACAGAGGGACACTTTTGAGAATATGTTTTTAAATGGCGACTAGTATTGTACGCCACGTTTGGGTTTGTTTCAATAAAGTTTTAAGTGGTATTGACTTACACTATCATTGAGTATCAATTGTAATTAAATAAACAATTATCTTTAGAATCTATATCTTAGAATAATAACAAATAGGTGAAAAGTATGTTCAGTAAAATCTTCGCCTATTTTAAAATTTTTGTGAAGTGTTTTAATTGTGGTGGCATCCTATATTCGGAACCTGTAAATCGAGTCGAGTATAAGGTGTTACAATTAGCATGTACATAGGTTATGTTAGGATAAAATGAAATGTTTAATGGACTAAATTGTAGAACTTGAATACTTTGTTAGTTTATAAACTTAGTCTTAATTAAATGAGTTTGAGATAAGTTATACGATTATTGAAATTGAAAATTGAGTTCATTTGGCTGAATTGTGAATTGGATTGGTTGTATTTTAAGGTTTATGGTGTAGGGGCTTAAGTGTTATAGATTTAGTACTTAAGCAAAATTTCCCTTCATTTTCAACATCGAACCTAAAAATGGTATCGATACCGAGCAGGGGTATTAGTACTAATGTAACAGCCCAATTTTGGGTCTAGTTAAAATTGGGGTTTCGAAACCACAAATCTGACAAATAAAAATTCATTTTTATTATATTTTTATAGTTACATTTTTATGGGACGATTTTTTGAAAATTTCGTTCGAAAATTTTGACGTTTGGGCGCTCAATTTAGTCAAAAGGACTAAATTGCAAAAAGTGAAAAACTTGAATTCTATATGGTAGAGGTGTCCAATTTCTATCAGATTTTAAATTAAATGTCCTTAAATGGTAATTAGACCATTGGTTAAGTTGGTGGACAAAAATGGACATGGTTTGGCATATTTTCTAAAGTTTTTCATTAAGGGCATTTTGGTAATTTGGTAATTAAAATGAATTAAAAAGCCAAAATAAAGCCAAATTTTTCCATCTTCTTCTTCCTTGGCTGAGTTTTACATGGAGAAGACATGGCTAGGGTTTTTCAAGCTTCCAAGCTCGATTGTAAGTTCGTTCTAGCCCCATTTTTAATGCTCTTTACATTTTTGAAGTCGTTGTAACTCGATCTTTCTATTTCTACCATCAATTTGAAGAGATGTCAAGGTCTAAAATTTTACCCACGTTGAACATGTATGTATTTTGATGTCTAATGGTAAAAAATGCATGTTGGTGTATGATAAATGACTTTTTCTTAGTGATTTTCGGTTAAAATACCTAAAAGGACTTATTTGTAAAAGTTATAAAATATGGTGTAAAAATGTGAATAAATGAAAATTATGGGTTTTTATAAGCATTTATAAGGTTAGGCTAGGCATGGGTATTGAAGAAATTGAGTACATTTCATTTAACGAGCCTAGGGACTAAATTGTAAAAATGTCAAACTTTAGGGGAAACAATGTAATTTTTCCATAATGTGATTTTGGGCTAATTTGAATTGTATAATGATTGAATAAGTTAAATTTGATATTATAGATTAAGAAAAATGAGGTTTGGACCTAGAACAGGGGAAAAACGAGTATTTGACGATTTAGTCATTTTTGCCATTTTTTATGTCGAGGTAAGTTTGTATGTAAATAATGCAACGTTATAATTGTATTTATAATGTTTTTTTATTGCATGAATTGTATGATTGACTCTATGGATGAAATTGACGAAGTTTTGACAAGCAAGTAAATCCCGGTTGAACCTTAGGAATAGATAGGATACAAATGTCACGACATTAGGGTCACTGAGATTACGTGTAAGACCATATCTGAGATATGACATCAATATGAGACTTCGTGTAAGACCATATCTGGGATATGGCATTTATATGAGACTTCGTGTAAGACCATGGCTGGGCTATTGGCATTGATACGAGATTACATGTAAGACCATATCTGGGATATGGCATTGGTACGGTGCTATGTGTACAAGATCCCCGAGTATCCTTTAGTATTCCAAATGGTTCAACGGGAAATTCAACAAGTATGTCAAAGAAGAGAAAGAATATGTAAGTAATTACAAATTAGTACAGGTATGTACGTAAAGTCTATAAGCATTGACTTTATGGAATTGTGAGTTCATGATTTCCACGAGAATGATGTTGTGAAAACCTTGTGATTATTGGTCAATACTTGTGATGTATGAAATTCATGATAAATTTGTTTGACTGTTAGTGATTGACTTTTAGGCCAAATTGAGTTATGATATATCATGCTTTATTCATGCAAATTGTGGTTTATCGGATATGAGAAAAAGGAAAGATTGGCATAATTGCCTATTAAAATGATTATGGAAGTATGAAAAGATATGAGCTTTAAGCAATTGAAAGATGTTAAAGTATATGCTTGAAATGTAAATGCTCACAATTAATGTGCATGGTTACTATGAAGTTTGAAATAATTCGTTATTTACTGTAATCTGATATAAAGGAGAAATTATGGTTGTTAGGCTAAAGCCAAGATATGTTAAATTATGCTTATAAGTTGATAGAGTAAACATTATGACTGAATGAAAATTTATAATTGTGAGTTTTAAAGTATTTATTTTTATTTTATGTGTATATTGTTGGACTTGATAAAATATTGGTAAGAGTTGCTTATTATTTTCGTACGGACTTACTAAGCTATATATATAGCTTACCCCCTTCCTTTCCAATGTCTTATAGGGTTATTAAGCTAGCTCGGATTGGAGATCGCCGGAGATCCTATCACACTTCCAAGCTGTCATTTTGGGTATAAATGAATTCAAGTATTTTAAGTCTATGGCATGTATAGGGACTTAGTCATTTTGTTAACTGTGTCATTGTGATTGTAGCCAATGTGTTGGCTTGTGATTGTCAAAGGTTTGTTTTGCTATTTAGCCATGTAAGTTGGCTCATATTGGCTAACATGATTGTAAGCCTAAGCATATTCATATAGTCAATGTCTATGGTGATATGATTATGGTATGCCTAATGAATGTGGAATTTGTATGTTTGATTTAGGGCTTAATAAATGAAGTGAATATGTTAGGCAAAGATATAAAGTTGATATTTTTAACCATGAATGTGGAATCTTGCATGAATTGGTGTGGAATGGTTGAAGTTCTAAGCTTGATAAATAATGGCATGAGGATGACATGTTATTGTCTTGGTTGTGGTATTTTAGTTGCTTTTAAATGCTTGAAATTGTGCCATGTGATGTTGTGTTGATGTGTGCAAGTGAGGGTCGCAAATTGGCTTGGTAAATAGCCTTATTTTTTTCCACACGAGTAGACACACGGGCGTGTGTCTAGGCCGTATGTGACACACGGCCTACCCCACGGGCAAGTGTTCTGGCCGTGTGTCCCCTGCACCTTAATTGTTGCGAAACAGAATGTCCAGAATTGAGCACAGGGGCAGAGACACGGGCATGTCCCTTGGACCACACGGGCGTGTGAGCCCTGCTTTTAGCAAAAATTTTCTAAGTGTTGTAAAATTTTCTAAAGTTCTCGGTTTAGTCTCGAACCACCTCCAAAGCATGTTTTGGGCCTCGTAGGCTCATTTTAGGGACGATATGGATGTGTATGAAAAGTTTTAATTTGGACGCAAAATTTATGACTTAGAAATGTATGTTTACTTGTGTTATAAGTCCGGTAATGCCTTGAGCCCTGTTCCGGCATTGAATACGATAAGGGTGTTGTAACTAAAGTCAAAGTACCATTACCTTGTGGATAGTACCAATACTTGACCCTATTTTATACTTGAAAGTGGTTGAAACAATGTTTTTACTCGAAAATTTATTTGGTTTTTGACAAACTCGTTTATAGAATAAATATAACACCACAAATATAAGAATTGAGAACGACGGTGTCAGTAAGTGAACAGGTCAAATGATAAAATAGTTGTATAACAAAATACCAAAAGTATCCCGAGAATCATACCCAAAGAGGATGGAACAAATAATAAAAGTACTTTTAGAATACTAAGTCTAAGTAGTAATAGTTAATTCCTATATTACAATGGATCACAAAATAGATTAAGAGGATTAAAAATAAATAACTAACAAAAATAAATAAACAAATAAAGATAAACAAATAAGCTAAATCGATAAACCAATTAGGAAGATCAACTCTCTTCAAGGTTTGCAACTAACTTTAGATTGGGGGTCTAAAGTGGATTAGTCATCGATTAAGCAACAATTACCTTCTTGCTCTAATTAACTTAATCGATTGGTTGATACTCGGTACGACATTATCTTTTGATCTTGTCTACCCTATGATAACTTATTAGGATTGTCAAGCCTAACAATTTAAGAGCACATAATTTATACCAACTAATCCATCTCGAGAAATCTAAAATCATCTGTTATCCACTCGTTAATCTCCCCTAAGGGATTTAGCCACTCATGTCATTCATAATCTCAACTTCGATTGAATAAACCATGTAAGAAACACAATTGATTCGAAGAAGAAAAGATATTTGAATAACTGTGGAATGAGTATCGAGTGGGGAACGGAGTAGCAAATCTCTCAATTGGAATACAAAATAAAACAAGTGCAAAGGAAAATATAAACTAAGTAGTTTAATTAAATAAAAAAGTCCTTAAATCAAAACTGATTCAAGAAGAAAAATAAACTAAAACTAATTCTAAACTATAAGGGGTTTTGAAGGCATCTAGGATGACTTTATTACATGCAATCCTTAATGTCTTATTTATAGAGGTGTTGGCAACCCAAATGAGGTCTTTGGCACATCCTAGATCTTCGTATAAGTTTGATTGCACAAACAAAAATAACCCTGAATTACTTGGGTAGGACGTCGATGTGTGTCACGCCACACCAAGGCTATGGTGCTACACGATACCCAATTCCAAACTTAGTCAATTGTTTGGTGCTTTGACAGCTCGAGCAACTTGTGCATCACTCACCCCTTGCTTCTATGTTAATTGGGCCTTTATATATTCATCCTATACACTCAATTGAATACATTAGCACAACCTAAGGCCCGTGTCAGCCTATTAAGTCACAACACCTACAAAATGTGTTAAAAACACTTATTTTTATTAACTTTCTATCCTAAGGCTTAAAATTAACCTAAATTAACTACTACCTTTGACAAAAGGTCACTTTTAATCAAAATTAGGTTTTCTTTTAAACATTATGTTTGTAATATTAAAAATTCATTATAAGAGACTCAGGTTATTAGAATATGATTTTTTTTCTCTGGAAACAAATGTAACATTCCGATACCTTGAACCGAAAATTGGATCAAGTATGGGGTGTTACAACTTTATTCCTCATTAAGCACTACACTTGTAAGTATCACCTCATTCCTCGTTTTTCATATGAATCTCATAGTCACTACTCCAATACTATTTAATTGAGTTGCATCATGTATCCTATTCCATTGTTTACGTTAGCCACATTTATGCTCCTTATTCTGATACTCAAACCTATTAGAAACTTCATAATGCGTGAGAATGAACATTTAATGAATAAGTGGTTCACATCCTTATCCTCATGGTTACATAGCTGACAAATAGGTTCCCTTTTTCATTTATGTTTAATTAGTGTCATTTTTGTAGGAAGTGCTCCATTAAGCACAGTCCAAAGGAAAATTTCAAATTTAAAAGGAATAGTAAAGTTCAACAATTGTTTCTAGTCAAAGCTAGGCATAATATTCTATGACATGTATTCTTCAAGTTGTCAAGCATTGTACACATTGATTTTTTTATAGAACTCACCATTAAATGAACACTTCCAAATGAATTTATTATTCCCTTCACTAAGAGAATACACTATTTTCCTAAGCTTTATACCCCAATCATTCTCAAGCATTTGACTGATTTTTCTTCCATTCTAAATTTGGGTTAATATGTTTATATAAAAAAATGTTATTATCATTGGCAATCCCATTTTTACCATTCATATTTAAAAAGGAATCCTTAGTTTTCAAACATCTATACCTTTCAAATTTCTTTTCAAAAATCAGAGGGTTTAGGTTGTACCTCTATAAAATCTTTTATGAACAAGACTTAGAAAGCAAATTACATTGAGTTAAACATTTATCTCAGTAATAATTCTCCTAGCTTATTTACTTAAAAGGGAAATCATTTATAATTGTTGAATCAAATAGTTGCTAATTACTTAGAAAATTTAGTTTTTGAATGGAAGTGGTTGACTGTAGTGGTACTACGAGTGTCATTAGGGGAGCAAACTAAAATAGAGTAAACAAAAGGACACAATAGATTGTTTATGCAATTCGGTTTCCTTACGTATGTGGAGCCTAACTTAGTGAGTGACTTCACAATCTTTAAACTCAAATACAACAAGTGGTTCAAGTTCTATAACTCTCTTAGTATAGCAACCTCACTTTTGCATCTTAAAGACCTAGAACACTCACCTTTAAATTTTCCCATTTAGAATTTATGCTGTAAACACAACTTGTTTAGTGTACAATATCCAATCCATTAACTATAAAATAGCAAAATACAATATACTAATAAAGATCAATGTAAAGTGGACTGTTGGAGATTCATTCTTCAATGGTATCTTCAATGAGATCTCGATTGCTTGATCCGAACCAATCCAGTCTTCAAGGAAGCTTGCTTTAATTGGATTGATCTTCAATGTTGAGCTTGCATACATCTAGAATACCAACATCATTCAGAGCCCAAAGATTTTGTTTCAATAAATTCCCAACTCCAAATATGGCAAGTAACAACTATCACAGTGATGATGGAACTGGCCACATGCATTTGGCATTTAATCAGCCAGTTCAAAATCTTGCCTCAATAATAACATTAAAAAAACAAAAAGGAATCAGTCATTAATGCTGCTTACCAAAAACCGAACCATATTTGATAACATGGTTTACAAAGGGTCTCCGATCTTCACAAATGAGCTATCACAAATGAACTTATGTAGTCAATTATTTTAATAAAAAATATATTAAAGAAAATATTTTCTTTAATATCAAAGGAAGTCAAGGAAAAATTATTTAATGTAAATTTGATTAGCGTCAACTTACAATTTTCTGTTAAATACAATTTACTTCAATTATTTTTATTAAATTGTAACGCCCCGAATTTGGGCCTAGAAGGAAATAGGTCTTGATTGTGGGAACACATAAAAATTTATGTGTGCAAGGAAATGACAACTTGCTTGTTTAATTTAGTGGCTAAGTGATTTAGGAAGAGTTGGGAGTGTTGGAGAAGTCCTGGGTCAAAACATGGGCTTTAGCAAAATTTTTTCCTTTTACTTTTAAGTGAATCTTGGCCATAGCTTGAAGGCTTTATAAATATTTTTGGTGAAATCATACACAAGAAGTTTGCTGGTAAAGGTGGAAAGTGGCGTGTAGAGTGTACTAGTGGTCTGAGGTTCGAATCCCTTAGCATGCAAAAGAATATTTATTTTATTTCCTTGTAGTAGGAGAGGTAGAGTTAAACTAAAACTCTACAAGGGGTAGTTTGAATTGGTCTTAGAGTTGTTATGGAGGATATCAATGAGGGGTAAGGGGAGTGATTTTTGGAGATTTTCAAGGGATTTGAAGTGTGAGGAGAGTTGGGGCGCAGTAGGATTCTAAGGCCTTGGTGAAATTCGGCCAGGGGAAAAATAGTGAGCATTTTCGGTACTAGGAATTCCTTGTTCGATTTTTGTGAGTGTTGATAGGAGAGTGCTAAATTTTTTTGCTGAGAGTTTGGGTTTTTTTTTTCACTTTTTGCATTTTGGGTTCCCTCAAGTCTTATCTGTACTACGAAGCTGACCACTAGTGTCATTTCCCTTCTGACCATTCATGTTATTCTTCTCCTCATCTTTGATATTTTCTTTCTCTCATAGCCGAGCCTTCCCTTCTCTTCTTTTAACTTCTGTTCATCTTCTATTCTGGTTGGCCGAATATCACTGTTGCGTTGATCTACTGCAAAGGTTCTGAATATCGATAAGTGATCAAAAGCTATTTTCTACTTTTCTTTTGAAATCTTATGCACCCATGTTCTTCCTTTTTTTTCCAAAACTGAATAACCCCATTAACCAATTGTTATTTCATTCTTCACGTACTGCACTCATTGTGGTTCTAGGGTCTTCCTCAAGGAGTGGTGAAGTGTGAAGGGTTTGGAGGAGTCGCACTTTCGTTCTCAAACGTCCGTTAAGGTAATAAGGTTACCTTATATTTTGGGGTTGGTCGAATATGCCCTACCACTTTCTAATTGGTTCTTGACTGTACTTTAGGAAAGCATCAAAGGCGTGTGATCATTTCTGAACAGCGAGATTTGAGGGATTAAGGTCACCCTCATTCAAACAAGGTAAGAAGGGTATTTCGGATTAAGTGTTATTAAGAGGGTGTTACCCTAACAGTTGAGAACTAACATTGGATCTCGATGAATCTAAGTTGGGTGCTTATAGATCTTGGAGTGACTCCATAAAAAGGTGTGTAATCACACTATTGTTTCTTTGAGCCGGCAAAAGTTGAAAAATTGAAAAGTCGAAACCTCAGCATATGAGGCCTCACGAGCATGCGATCGCTCATGTGGTATACCGAGCCCACAATCATAGGCAATAAACTGTAGAGGCCACCACGAGCGTTCTCATGCTCTTGGGCCATTATGGGTCGAAATTGGATTGGGCTATATAGTTCGCATAGCCGTGATTAAATTTGGGCCAAATGGGCCACACAAGCGCCTGGGCCCATTTGGGTCAAATATTGGGCTTTGAGCCCATTTACACTGTTTTGACCAAATGGAGTATTTGTGTCACTCGATGCTACTATAGGCCTTCGAAAAGGTTGTTAACTGTATCGAGACCCAAAATAAGTAAAGTGACCAAAATACCCCTAAAGGGAAAAATTACCTATAACATCCCAAAATTGGGCCTAGTAGGATTGGGCCCATTGGGCATTGAGCACGGAAGTATTTAAAATTTTTGGAGAATAAGAGAATGGCTTTATTTCAAGTTGAACTTATTGGGAAGGTGATTTTGGAAAGTTACGAGGTTTCTAAGAAGTTCCGGGTTCAAGTTAGGCTATAGGTAAATTTTTGTGTTTATGCACTTAATGGGGAGAAGGTAAGGGGCATCAAGACTTAAGGAAATAAGTGTGCATTTTGCTAGCACAAGGAGTCTATTGGTAAAGGTGGAAATTGGCATGTGGAGTGTACTAATGGTCTGAGGTTTGAATCCCATCTATTACATTTTTGAGTAAATTTTTGTGCTTCTCTTCCATGTGTCAGTCATGACTTTATTATGGTAAGGAAGACTTTTTTTTGATGGAAAGATGGCTAAGGAATATGGTAAGGAGGAAGACTAGGGAAAATGATGGAAAGAAATGAAGGAAAAAGGCAAGAGAAGGGGACATGTTGTCCTATTATGTGGAGGATGTTATGGAAAGAATATTTTTGGGTCAACACTCATCTTTTTGGTAAAGATGATACAAGGTTTTGGTAGGGAGAGAAAGGGTGTGGTGAATTTTATTAGGCATTTTGAGGAGCTTTTGATTTCTTTTTGAATGTCTTTTCCTTGTTCATTTGGTGCCTCTTTTTCCTTGCCTATAACCGAGACCATTTGAGAGAAATTCTCCTTTTCTTCTTTTCATCTTTGCCATATCTATCTTTATTCTTTTAACAGTTTGGTGCTTACCTTCCAATCTTTTCCTTTGGTTACCGAAAAAAAAGTCCCTCTTGTTGTTCATCTCCTTCATGGTATTAGCCGAAATTTTGACACTTCTTATAACCATCTCTTCCTTTCCTTCCTCACTATTTCTCTAACCCTTTTCTCATTTTCTTTAATCGATTTTACATAGGGGCTGAATCATCCTTGTTCTTTTTCTCCAATAGCCGAACTACATAACACTATATCCCTTTTTCTTTTCTTTTTCTTTTGAGTGTTGGACACTCTCTCTTCCTTGGCCGAATTAGTAGAGTGTTAGTTTACACTCTTGTCATCTTTCTAGCCTTTGGCTTTCTAAAGAGGGTTGGTAAGTAGAATCTCGAAGTACTTTATTAGAGGGCAGATCGATCACCTATCCCTTGTAATAAGAGACTCGGATTGTTGGTGCCGCGGAGAGTATCATATTACGGATTTCGAATAAGGTGTGTAATCCCGTACCCATCTGAATACATGTTTGAAATGGTGTGTAATCCCATATGTGATTTGGTCGACAGATTGAAAAATCAGAAATCGGCATATGTGATTACTCGGACGTGCATATGTTCATAGTGGAAACCATATTTTGCAATGAAACAGTTTTTAGTTAGCAACAGTGACGTGATTTCAAAAAATCATGAAAAATAGGAGAAAGGGAATTATAAAGTGAATAAGATATCAAATTAAAGCTTAATGTGTCTAGTTTTATATGAAAGAAATAGAGAAGGAAGAGGAATTTTATATTGTGATATTTTAATTTTACTAAGATTGGTTCTGAATGACTTCGTGGTTCCCTGTTCTGTTTTGGAAAAATCATTAAAAATTTTATAAAGTGAATTATGAATTATAATTTATATGTATAGATTCCTTAGTGAGTCTATTTTCAATAGAAACAAGTGGGAGCAACATATGAAAGCTGTACAATGATATATTTGAATTTAAGGTAAGAGAGGTCAGAATTTTTGGTCAGTGAAACAGGGGAAACTTTAATGAATAAACTGTACTAAACGGCTAAGCCAAAAATTCTGGAAAAATTTTAGTAAAAATATATATGAGTCTAGTTTCAAGGAATATTTACGGATCTAAATTTTGAGTTTCCTAACTTGAGTTATAATCAATTTAGTCAATGTGATGCAGATGGACAGTTTCATTTTTAATGCCCAAATTAGTAGTTAAGTCTGGGGTTGCGAAATTACGAAAATACCCTTGGAGGGTAAATTACCGAAATAACCCTGGGTTGTGAGATTACCAATTTACCGAAATGCCCTTATGGGCCGATTTACCAAAATGCACTATTGGTTGATTTGCTAGTTTGCCTTAGTGGGCCAAATTACAAAGTTCTATAATTGGCTGATTTACCGTAATAAATTACTGGATTAATGATTGTTGTTTATACATGTGGATATTATGTTTAATTATGTATGTTACATGTTGCATATTGCATGGGTTGGGAAAAATGTTGAAGAGAAGTGTAGCCTGGTGGCTCTGCCACATATTCTGGTGGCTTTGCCACAAATTCTGATAATGGCTATGTGCCAACCTAAATATGGCTATGTGCCATCGTGATTATGGCTTTGTGCTAAACGTATTTACTCGGGGCTATGTGCCTAACATATGAATTAACGACTCTGTGTTGATCATATTTACCTAAGGCTGTGTGCCGATTATATTACCGTATATGATATTCTGGTGGTTACGCCATTAATCAGATAGTGGCTATGCCACGCATAATTATGACTCGTGGCTCACCACAATTATTATAAAAAGCGACTTGATCATAGCGTTTACAGTGGCTCGATACAAATATTATAAATGGTAATTTGCCTGCGATTGGTGTGTTTGGCGGGGTGGGTTGACTTGATCCCCACAAGTGTGATGGGATGGTACGGGTGGTGTGTGGCGGATGGATTACTAGGATGGGTTGGGTTGCATTACATTATCTGTATTATCATGTTTATAGGCCTAAGGCCCAGTTTATTTTGTAAATGGGCTTCGGCCCAAGATTATGCTACATGGCTCCGGCCCAAGATATTGCTTTACGGGTTCAAACCTAGTGGATAACGGTAAGGGGATTATGCACTGAGTTCTAGTAACTCACCCCCTTTCTTTCTTAATCCTTGTAGGTAATGCTCAGTGACGAGGACTTGGGCCCATGGATGATTCAGTGGAGGCCATACTTCAGAAATAAATGTTTCAAACTTTAGTAAATTACTTTTCTGCTCTATTTCGTTACTTTACTATTTTGTGTTTTTATGTTGTAATAAGGCCTCTAAAATATTTTAATTTTTTCTTTATGTTTGACGAACTTATTTTAAATTATTTTAAAATGGGAATTTTTCAAAAACTTAAATAAGGATTTTCTAAAATAGATTAACAAATGGATTTCATAACAAACTTCTACGAATATTTTTAACTCAGACATTTTCTCTCGAAATATCAACAATATTTTCAAAAGTCACGGTTTATAAAATCTCTAGTTCAAATTTATCAATTTATCAATCAATCCTCGAGGTTAGTAGTATTTTATCAAATATTTCAAATCAAACTCGTTTTCTTGATTTTAACAAATCAATACCTATTTTAGTATGAATAAAAATGATTTAACATGTTTTCTCATGTGACATGTCAGATCCGGTCATAATGCATGGGCCGGGTTTGGGGTGTTACATTACCCTTTTACCCCTAATGCATGAAAATGACCATTTTACCCCTAGAGGTAGGTTGACAGATGAAAGTATGTACTGTATCACTGTACTGAGTAGGATATATTGCATACACAAAAATATTGATGACATGGCATACTGCATGGGGATGGGATCTTGTATTGGAGGAAATGATTGATATGTGAGGGTCACACGGGTCGCCTGAGACGACTGTAGACACACCGATGGCTTGAAGTCGATTATGTGATTGGCAGTTTTGCTGCAATATTGGTTAGTGCTGCAACCGACGCTATATAAGGAGTGTAGGGATGGGTGGGTCGATTTAATCCCCACAAGAGTGTAGGGTTGGACAGGAGACGGAGTGCAGGGTTGGTTTAGGTATTTATGCATTGCATATACTAATTCTGATATTGAGATAGGCTTAGGCCCAAATATATGCGGTATGTGACATTTGATACGGGCTAAGACCCAATCGAGGTTTATGAGGGCTAAGGCCCAATTGCCACCATTACTGTAATGGGCTTAGGCCCAGATAGATGTGATGTATGTTATTTGATTGTTGGGGTTGTACACACTGAGTTTTCGCAAACTCACCCTTCTTTTTAAATTTTCAGGTAATTCCTAGTGAGGCGCTTCGATATACTGAGGGACTCAGAGGTGGCCACACTATGAACAATTGTATTTTCGTGCTTTTAATTTACTTTATTCCTTAATTATGTTTTATTTAATTTGGGTTTTGTTGTAATAAGGCCTCTATAATTTCTGGATTTTAAATCTAGGATTTTATTGATTGTGATTTGTATCTGCTAGAAGTAGAACAAGGTTTCCAAAACAATAACTATTTTCAAATGCTACATTTCTGCAACTCAATTTTTAAATATCACGTTTTCGTAAATCATTTTGTTTTAAATTAAGCTTTCGCAACTTTAAGGTTTTAAAGGTGATAACGTTTAAAAAGGGAATAACTTTCTAATGAACTTTGATTGAAAATAAACAAACGTAAACTGAGATTTTGTACAAGTTTTAAATGGCAAGAAGTTTTAAATTTCAAGAAGAGTTTTCAATGAAAACATAGTTTTTGAAAAACACTTCAATGTGACACACCAGATTCGGCCATCACGTCTAGGCCAGGTTTGGGGTATTACATAAATGCTTTTAAGTTTAATGTTGATTTAAGAAAAAAGTTTCTTTCATCCCATATTATAAATTCAGGTTCATCTTCTCTATTTTATTATCTATTTTTTAAAGTAAAACCTTTTTAAAATTTATCTTTAATTGTTTTAGTTGAGGACTATTATTGTGGAGAGGAAAATTGAGTTAAATTCCATCAGTTCGTAAACCTTCAATAGGTGTGAAATTCTTTGTGGTGGTATTGTTAGGAGGCAATTACATCAAAATCATGTGCACCAAGTGACAGACAATTTCTCTTTAAAGCCAAAGAGTTTAATCCTTGGAAACAACGTTAAGATCTCAATAATTCAAATCTATTCCCAGTCGATAAGTGTGCAATGCAAGTAAGTTTATTATTATAATTATTTAATTTTAACAAAGTTTATGAATAAGCAAAATATACAAAATTAATTAAGTTTTTCTAACAATTTTAAGGCAAAAACTTTATTTTATTTTATTTGTTTCTTTACTTTGTTGGATTACCAACAAATTTTAATAAAAATAAATTTTATCTTGATTTTTTATAAAAACATGACATCTATTCAAAATTTTGAAATTGATGTAGCTAAGACTTCTTCGGAAGGGAGGATTCCACTATCACTCTTGTTGGTGCATAGTGAGAAAACTGAAAATTTTGATGGAACAAAATTTAAACGATGGCAACAAAATATGTTATTCTATTTGACCACCTTGAACTTGGCTAAGTTCTTAACTGAGGATGAGCCAGAACTCTAAAAACAAAAAAAAAAAAAAAATTGCTTCCACAACCATTGTTGTTGTGGATGCATGGAAGTATAGTGACTTCATATGCACAAGTTACATCCTGAATGGCTTGGACAAGAAACTCTGTAACGCCCCATTTTTTCCTAATTTCGGCTTTTGTTAATTTGACACAAATCTGTATCTGCTTCAGTGGTTATGTGTCTGGGAGTGTCTGAGAGGTCCCAAGTTCAAGCCTTGACTTGGGTAATTTTTTTTATTTTTATGAAGTAAGCCCTAGCTCTGTTCATTAGGCTTTTAATTAATTGTTGTGAAATTCATATCAGAATGGGCCTGCTGGTTTGGTGGCTAAGTGTAGTGTAAATGTTGTTGGAGGTTTGGGGTTCGAATTGCTGTGCGAGCAGGGGGAATTATTTTTGCTGCTAGTGTCGGGTAGGAGTTTGAGTTTTAGTTAAATGCTAATAGTGGATTGGTTGAGGGAAAAAAATTAAGGAGAGTGTATGGGGGAGTTATTGGAATCTGATCAGTTGGTTTGTTTTGGAAAATTCGGCTATCTCCCTCTCCCTCTCAATTTCGTTTCTCCTCTTCTTGCTGTTCAATTTTCTTTCTCAAAAACCCTTGTCGAAATTTTTGTTTCCTTCCCTTTCTCGATTATGCAATTTCGCCCTCATCGGTGTACCTTTTAACTTCGTACGTTCTGGTAAGTGGAGTTTTGCTCTCTGTAACTTATGTTTTTCCAACTTTTATTTGGGGGTTTTGATGTTTGGCAGCAGCATTTCGCGTCGATTAAGGGTCTCATTGTGCAATTGCGTAATCAACTATTTCGAGGTGTTGGGGTAAGTTTTGCATCGCTTATGGGATGCGCTTCTCGTCTTGGATTCAGTTTTGGTTCAATTGATTAAGTGATAAACTGAGTGAAGTTGGTAAATTGTAGGTTCTGAAGTGCTTGGTGGTTGTTTCAACATCAATCGAAACCAGGTGTGTACCCAGAAATGTAGAAAACGAGGTTTCGACAAAAGCCAAAAACCTTTCTGTCGACGCCACACGGGCGTGTGGTCGCCCATGTGGTAGGCCGTGTGCAAGACTGTAAGTCACCACACAGCCGTGTGATCAACGAGCTAGGCCATTCACGAGTGACACGATTGTGTGACGACCAAGCAAGGCCGTGTACGACACATGGGTTCAACCAATTGGGCCACACAATTTTGTAGGATTTTGGGCCAGGCCGTGTGGGCCACATGGGCGTGTGGGCCCACACGGGCAAGCCACATGTGCGTGTGAGCCCATTCTTCTGAAATGTATTGTAAGGTTGCACGGGTCACCCCAGTTGACTGTGAACCTACTGAAGGGTCGGTAAGCAAAACTTAGACCTGTACTTTTGTGATTTGATTATGTGAAATTTTTACTAAGCTTTCTATATTGAGCTTGTACACTGATTTGAATGTATGGATTGTTATTTGCATAAAAGCATGTCATATTATGTATGTTGTATTGCATTGGGGTGGGTTGATGATATTTGGAGGATGTATCTGAAAGGATCTTAAGCCTATTATCTGGCAGCTCAGCAGCAACTTTTTGATCATGTGTCGCATTCGGTACAGCATGATGTTTAGGGATGGGTGGGTTGATTTTATCCCCACATGATGTTTAGGGTTAGACGGAGCTGGTGTGTAGAGGCTGGTGGGTAGGATCCTGCTATTCTATTCTAATATGCATATTATGTCTGAAACGGGCTAAAGCCCTAAAACATATCTAATTCTGTATCTAAGTGGGCTAAGGTCCACACCGTTTCTGTGATGGGCTCAGACCCGAACTATGAATTTATGTCTACTTTCTGATATTACTGTGTGCATGTTTTCTGTAGGGATAACACATTGAGTTTGTGAAAACTCACCCTATTATGTTTAATATATTCAGGTAATCCCCAGCAGTAGATGGACCGGTGCGGCAGAGGACTCGGCGGTGACCATGGTTCTAGACCCTTAATTGTTTTTACTTTTATTATGGTTCTGGTTATATTTGGGGAGTTTTATGTAACATGGCCTTTACGGATTTTTGTTTAAAATTTGGGATTCTTATTTTTTTTAAACTGCTAGCAGTATGATAAGACGCAAGTTTTCAAAATAAACAAATGTTTTATCAAATACACACGAATTCGTAAATTATTTTAAAAGCCTCCACAACATATACTATTTTGAAAATGGATGATGAATGAATAAACGATATGTTTTTTACGGTAACCTAAGAGATTGAGAATGGCCTTATTGTAATTACGTTTTCCAAAGCACTATCATGTGAAATTGCCAGATTCGGAGATAATGTCTAGGCCGGGTTTGGGGTGTTACAAACTCTATGATGTTTATAGGTCCATTAATAGTGTAAAGGCACTATAGGAGGCTTTGGATCGAAATTACAAGGCTGAAGATGCAGGATTGAAAAAGTTCATAGTTGAATTTTTTTTTTTATTTTAAGATGGTTGATTCAAATATTATGAAAATCCAAGTTTAAGAGTTTCAATTAATCTTGCATGAAATTCTTCTAGAAGCTATGGTTTTGAGTGAATCTTTTCAAGTGGCTGCAATTATTGAAAATTTGTCTCTTTCTTGGAATGATTTAAAGAACTACGTTAAACATAAGTGCAAGCAAATTTGAGTTGAAGATCTTATCCCAAGATTGAGAATAGAGGAAAATAATAAGCTACCCATGAAGAATGAAAGTTAGTTTTCAATAGCCTCAAGGGCAAATGTGGTTGAATAAGAACCAAAAGAAAAGGCTTTCTATAAAAGGAAAAAGCATTGTTAAGAAATTTCATGTCAAATGCTTTGCATGTAACAAAATTGGTCATCAAGCCAAGGATTGTATAAATAAGAGTTCTTCATCTAGAAAGTCAAAGAGAGGAAATATTCATCAAACTCATGTCACGAAAGTGAATGAACTTTCAAAGGAAGTTTTAGAAATGAACTATTTAGCACTTGTCTCTGAGGCCAACTTGGTCATTAATCCTGAGCAATGGTGGATTGACATTGGTGCTACAATACACGTTTGTGTTGAAAGAGGATGTTTTCAACTTATAAAGAAGTGGATGAGGAACAACTTTACATGGGGAATGCATCTACATAAAAAGTACTTGACATTGGAAAAGTTATTCTGAAAATGACCTCTGGGAAACTTTTTACCCTTAACAATGTACTCCACATAACAGATATTAGGAAGAATCTTGTGTCTGGATCTATAACGAACTGAATTCCAATGGTGCCAAAAATACAATTTCGAAACCCGATTTCTATAAATCGATTCCGTAAATACAAAATAGGAATATTTACATAGTTAATATAAAAATATATTGAAGTTCAGTTAAGTCATTTAGCTGAAAAACTAGAAATTGTAAAAGTCCAATTGTTATTGAGTTTTAATTAAGAAAAGACTTGGGGACCTAGATAGTAATTATTCAAAGGGCCAAAATGGTTAACAAAACAATTTAAAACATGAGATAGTAGAGGTTGATGATGGCTTCCACTTAATCTTAATTATATAATTAAATAAGTAAATAAACCTTAATAATTTAACTAATTATGATTTATTAAGATAATTAAAGGTTAATTAAGCTATAAATAACTACGTTAGTAGATGAAAAGATGATATTGTCATCTTCCTCCACCAAATCGTAGCCATTGAAGAGAAAGAAGAAATTTTCGAGCTTGCAAACACCATTCGACCACCAAAATTTCAAAGCTAAAGACGACGTTGAGCCGTCGAGAGAGAAACGAAAAGCAAAAGCCGTCGACAAGTGGCACGAGGATTCGATTTGTACTTTTATGATTCGAGATCAATTTAATTGTTTGCATATATATGTTAATTGGATAATTGTGTATTGAGTTGAGTATATGATGGTCGTATGAATTGAATTGTGGCGATTGATGTTGAATCTTGAAATATTGGACTAAACCGAATAAAATAGAAATAAGTAAGATATAAATTGATAAATGTCTTATATTATGAATTGATTATGGAAATGGTATGGAACAATGGTGTTTAATATGTAATGATATGAATTTGATAATAATAAGAAGTTATATGAATTGAATTGTGTTGACAATATCGACTATCGGAATTTGGACTAAATTGAATATAATATAAAAGGATGTGATACTATTGATATATAATATGTGATATGAATCATGCTATCTAATATTGAATATATATATATATATATATATATATATGAATTGATTATGAACTGAAATGAGATTATGATATATGAATGGTTGATGCCCTTGTGAACTTAATAAAAACCTAGGATACAGTTAGCATGCCAATACGGTCATATGCGCACTTATGTATGGGATAGTTGATGATATGGATATTATGACAGGTTATTTCAGGATCCATCATCTGTTGCATATCATTGACTATTTATTGTCTTTACGGAGACCTTGATGTTGTGGAGGGATGTATTTGAATACGAATATATATATTTGTTGCCTACGGGCTTTGTACTTCTGTGTCTTGGTATGGTGTAGTTTATTCTCAGACAAGCTATCTTTGTGTGGTGTAGTTAACTCGCATATTTGAGTCTATTTTTACAAATATTGTATTGGGCGAAACGTTAAATTGAATTCTGAAATTGGAATATAAAATGTTTATTAGTTAAATGATGTTTACAACGATTTGGTAATACAAAATGGTATTATAGGTACATATATGTGCAATGTGTTTCATTGTAACGACCTAGAGGTTAGTGATATAGAAAATTGTGGTTTCGGGACCCTATTTTTGTAAATCGAATTAAATTTCAACTATGTTAGGAGTGAATTAAATTTTAGATAGGTAGTTTTATCGAAATAGTTTTTAATTAGAGTATAGGGACTAAATCGTGTAAGTAATCAATGTAAATAAACCATTATATATGAATACATATGAGTGGCCAGTTAAAACTTATTATGATATATGTTTTATATTATAAACTTTAGTTAAATTATTGTTAAAAGAATAAAATAAAACAAAAAGAAATTAAAAGATGATGTTAGTGGATGGAAAGAGATATATTATTCTCTTTTCATCTAAGCCTTTTTGAAGAGAAAAGAAAAGGGAGAAGGACACACAACAATAGGGTTTAAACTTTTTAAGCTTCAATTAGTTAGTCAATTTAGTCACTTTTCTTGTAATTTTTATGTTTTCAGAATCCCGGTGCCTCGAGCTACCTAACTTATTTTGTATTTTTCGTTATTGTGAAAATTTGAGGATATTACTTTAGTTGAATATTTAAAGTTTTAGGAATCAATTTGATAGATTTTTAGGTTAGAAGTGGAAAAGGACTAAATTGTAGAGTCAATTGACGAATTTGTACAATAGGGGCTAAAATGCATAAATTGTGAAAATTATGCTAGTCCTGATTTTAGTGACTAAATTGAATAAAATGCAAAAGTTGAACAAATTAGAAATTGAATCAAAATTTTAATTTTATGTTGATGAAATGTCTTATTGTTTTAATCCATAGCTAACGTCGACCCAAATCCCTCGAAAAACAAAGGAAAAGATAAAGTTGTCAACGAATAACTTAGAGTTGAAAGTTTCTATTTTTGTAATCCAAACTATTTAAATTATTGTATATAAACATTGCTTCATATGGTAAGCTTATAAGGTGAGTTAGTTGTTTGGAAATCTCTGTGAAATGCTAATTGAATTGAATGGATGTGATTGAATGTTTATTTGTGAAATTTGACTTAATTTGATAGTTATGTAAATAATGTACATTGAATTATATACTGAACTGAATTGATTTAAGAAATGAACAATGTTGATAGATGCATGATAATGGATTGATGGAAACTTGATTTTGATATTGAGGATTTGGTATGTTGAATCAAATCGAGAAACATGTTACCTTATTAACTGTTCAGGTAGGGTCGAGTATAAATGGCATACCATAGGATAGGAAGAGTTCAAGGTTATACGGCTATGTGTCGAGAAGTGCTGGGCATTCTATTTGTCGGTTATACCGACTAGTGCTGGGCATATTTATTTGTCAGTCTTCACCGGCCAGTATAGGGCACAATTTATTATCATGGATTTATCTGTCAAGCACTGGGTGCCAAATTGGTGTGTTGGTTGGATTCACGTATCCGTCTGAGTCCGAGTCATGTTAATAGAGAATTAAAAATGGAAATCAGAACCACGATGGTGGAACATTTAAGTTAAAATGGTTATGAACTTTGAATGTATTCAATGGTAAGTTTTGAGATGGAATGTGTTAGCATATGTGATCACTGCAAAACAGTCTAGTTTTAATATTTATAAAAGAGTGATCAAACTCAGAGATCTGATCATTGCGACAATGATAGAGGCAAGCGCACCTATCGAACAGCAGTATAGCTTAGGCAAGAATATCTTATCGAACCCAAGGATCTTAAAAGTACTATTACTCACTTTCTTTCTATTATTTAGCCTTAAATATGGAGTGATTGGTTTATTAATCTAAAACAAATGAAATACTTAAACTTAAATGCAAAGACAAAAGAACAAAACTTTGGGAAAAGACTTTGAAGAAAACTCAATTGATAAAGACGATACCCTCGGGAAGAATCCACCTATGACTTCACTTATTATCTAACTTTCAATTCATATGATTTCTTTTACTTAGCTTGATCCGTGAGACTCCCTAACCTATATTAAACCTTCTCTCGAAGTGAATAACGTCTAACCTTAGGTTAATTAGTGGAACTCTCATTCTCTTATAATAACCCCCTAAGGAAGCAGTAAATCAATCAATCGACTCCCATATTAGGTTTCACCCTAATCCGGTAAAATCTCGTAACCTTATCTCTAGGTGCCCGATCAACTCTGCCTAATTATGGTAGATCTACTCTTAGGCAGGGTCTATTCCTCCTCCACCTAAGCACATCAGATTAAATTAAGCAACATAATTAAGAACAAACTAAGTATTTATCATATAAATCGAAAGAATTAAATAACAAAATCCATCATAGGTTTCATCCCCCTCAGATATCTGAGGGGTTTAGTTCATAACTAAACAAGAAAACATCTCAAGAGAAAAGATAAAATAAAACATAAGAAAACCCTAAAACTCCCTGAAGGAATTGAAGGAGAGATCCTCCGTCTTGAGTAGAATCCCGGCTCTTCGAGATGGATCAATTGGCTATCTTCAAGTGATTCCCTGAATAAAAGCTCGCGTAAAACTTACGCTTAAAACTCCCTGCTTTAAACGCCAAACTCCCTTTTTTAGTTGCTACCTTGGGTGTTTATATAGACTTTGTGATGCCTTACTTGGCCCCTAAGTATCCTAATTTAAGTCTAATTTGTAATAGGGTGTTTGAATAGGCTTTAGAATGTGTTTCTTTGCCTCCAAGTATCCTTTCCCGAATAAAATTGCTCTCTCTCGCGGCATGGACACGGCCAAGGCACGCCCGTGCTAGTCGTGGTCGAGCCCGTGTCTTGATTCTGCTGATTGAGGCACGGCTATGGCACAGCCGTGCTAGTTGAGGTTCAGGCCGTGCTTCATGTCTATCGATTGGGGCACGGCCATGCAAATCGGGAATAGGCCGTGTTGGGCTTTTTGTTGATGAGGCAAGATTGTGTAAATAGGGTGTGACAGTGTGCAATCTAAATATTGGGGTATGACCGTGTGGCATGAAGTCTAGGCCGTGCCGACTTCTTGGTTTGGCCCACTTTGGTCCGTTTTAAGCCCGTTTTGCGTCGTTTTTATCCTTGGGTGCTTTCTTGAGTATAAGACATGAAAAGAAAGGATTAAGAGCACCTTTTTACATTAATTAAGGGTAAATTCATCCAAAAGCATACTAAATGTGGGATTAAAATATGTTACTTTTACGGTTGATGTAACACCCCAAACCCGGCCCATGAGTCTTGACCGGATCTGGTATGTCACGGAGTAAAAAGATTTGAAACATTTTGAGTGTCTGGAGGAATCTTGTTAAAATATGGCTAAGGTATTAAAACAGGGTTTGATAAAACTCAGTTGGGAATATTTTTATAAACATGGTTGTGTTGATAAACCCTTTTAAATACGTTTGATCATGTAAATTTTAAAATCATCAGGGCTATAGTTGACTTGGTGTATTTTGTTACCCGATGGTAACATCTTTGAAAACCCGTAGAAGTTATTAAATTTGAAAAAAGTTGTTTTTAACTGGTTCACTTAACATTTATAAGTTTCATTTGTAATATAACATAAGTAAAATAAAACAGTAAAATAAACATCCAAATAATAATTAGCGGCCTTATTACAACCCAAAATAAAAAGACTTAGAAAATAAGTAATATTAACTATAACAAAGTAAATTCAAATCCAACGATAAGCATGGCCACCTCAAGTCTTCTCCAGCTCCATCTCCGCGATCTATTCATCTGCAAAATAATTTGGGAAGGGGTGAGACATCAAGACTCAGTGTGTAAATCCCCCACCCGGAAAATACAACTCATACACAATTTATTAACAAACATGCAAACATGCAACCCAACTAACCATCCATACTCCTTTACTACCCCGTGTGGTCAAAACCACTGGTGGTCAAAACCACTGGTGACTAGAGTCACAAATTAAATGATGGGGCCAACCCATCGTGTGGTCAAAACCACTGATGACCATAAGTCACAAAATATCATAATGTGGTCAAAACCACTGGTGGTACCAAACCACTGGGACTTAGTCATAATTTAATAACAGTGTGGTCAAAACCACTGGTGACCGAAGTCACAATAAATCTGATGGGGCCAACCCATCTTGTGGTCAAAACCACTGGTGACAGACCATAAGATCATCCCCCTCCTCTCATCAATCCCACCATCATCATGCTTACATATCAATTATCATATATCATGCATTTAACAGCATATGATGGCATACTCAATCATATTTCATAGACAAAGTAATAGGGGGCTTACCCGGAATCCATGCTTAAGCCCACAAGCAAATCACTACCATAATTAACAAGGCAACAATATAGCAAAGTTTACTAATAAAGTGTGTAAAGAGTTTACACACCTGTTACTACCAAAATTCATAGATCCCGAAGATCCGATCTACTATGCTAGAACCTTTGACCCTAAATTCGACCAACAACAAGGTTAGTGACATAGGCCTATTCGGAAAACCCAAGTAATCCCGAAGGATACAATGTACTCGAAATAACACTCACCTTGGTTGCCGATTTGGTCTCCTACCAAATCCCGAAACGGCACTTATTCCTGAAATCGTTGAGATCCTTATATGGCACATACTAGTTTCGGCATTTAAACATAAACTTTTTAACAAATGGCCCTTGGCCGAATGATGTATAAGCCTTACCTTGAAAAATCAAATCATGAAAGCTTCATTCAATCGGCTATGGCCCCCTACAATCAGTTTAATCACATTAATAAGAGTCATAGGCCATTCGGCCATAATCTCGAACCTAAAAGAGGTTATTACCCCTTACCTTAATGACTATTTAAGCCCCTAAACACCACAAGTTAGCACCACTTGGTGTTGTTAGGGGGTTCGGCTACCTTCAATTGAGAGAAAAGAACCGAATGCCAGAGTGAAACAGCACCTTTCTTTAAGGGGGATTTGGCCAAGTGGATCTTAATAGGAGAAGAAAAGATTCTGGTAAAAGAGTGGAAGAGGTTCGGCTAATAGAGAAAAAAGTAGAAGGGAATTAATGGTGGTTTCGGCTTTGTAAAAGAAGAAAGGAAGTAGATGGGAGATGAGGGAGATTCGGCCAGCAACCAAATGAAAAAAAGAAGAGAACTTGTTTGAATGATTTTCTAAGACACCCTTGCTTAACACATAACCGAATATGGATGGCCCTAAGGAGTCCCAAAACTGGCCATCACCCCTCTCTTTTGTGATAATTTCAGCTTTTAATTCTCACCCATTCAATCAAAATCAAAAGCAATATTTATCTTCCCTTAATCTCCTCATTGAACAAATATAGATTATCAACAACACTTACTCTTCCAACCGAATCCTAGAGCAAAAATTAAGCTTTATCCTTATCAATTTAAGAGTCCAAAATCAAGCCATTACTCACTCTCCCATTCATGTCGGCTTCCAAAAAAATAAAATGCCAACTGCAGCTTCTTTGGTTTGAACCCAGGACCTGGTGGAGGCAAACTGCACCCACGCCTCTAACCATTCTGCCAAGTCGTGTCTTTGTGACATAACCCCGTCACAAATTCTTTTAAGAGCTCCCTTCTTTGCTTTAACGCCTAAAACAAAAATAAAACACCCATCGCTTCTAGCATGACTCGAACTTGAGTCCTTTGCCAACACCCTAAGTGGCGCCCAAACCACTCCACCAAACGACTTTCATGTCCAAACCTTACCCAAAAAATCATAAGGCCTTCCAACTTAGCCCCTTTCTTTAACGCCCCAAAAGCCCAAAACAAAACGCATTCCCCTTGTAACTCCCAAGAATCGAACCCAAGACCTTACATTCGTCACCCCTAAGCCTTTAAGTGGCACATGGAAGCCACTTTGCCAATTAACTCTTTGTGTTAAGCTTCACCCAAATTTTACTTAACCCTTTCTCACCTAATTCCTTCCTTTTAAGCACTTAAAAAGAAATTTCAGCCCTAAGTCTGACCTAGTTCGGGGCTATGTCTAGACCCTAAAACATGTCTAGCAAACATAGGATTTACTTCTTCAAGCACACACATGAGAAAAATAATTAAATTACAAACAACCCCTAATTCGGATGTTACAGCTTCTACCCCTTAAAAGAATTTCGACCTCGAAATTACCTCGGATCGAAGAGTTGGGGTATTGTCGCCGATCACATCCTCGGGTTCCCATGTGGCCTCCTCCGTACCATGGTTTCACCATAGCACTTTTACCAAAGGCACTGACTTCCTTCGCAGAACTTTGACATCTCGATCCAAAATCTGTACCGGCTCCTCCTCGAAAGACAAGTCCGAGTTCACTTCAATTTCCTCAACCGGCACAACGTGTGAGGGATCCGATAGATAGCGCCAAAGATCAAAACATGGAAGATGTCATGTATCCGCTCAATTCTGCGGCAACTCAAGTCGGTAAGCTACCGATCCCACACGTTTCAACACCGTATGCGGTCCGATGAATCTAGGGCTTAGCTTGCCCTTCCGGCCAAACCTCAGCACCTTCTACCAAGGTGATACCTTCCAGAAGACCTTATCACCCACTGCATACTCAACATCTCTACGTTTAAGATCGGCGTAGGATTTATGCCTGTCCGACGCCTCTTTAAGACGATCCCGAATCACTTTAACTTTATCCTCCGTCTCTGCTACTAACTCTGGACCCAACATCTGTCGCTCTCTTAGCTCCGTCCAACATGTAGGAGTACGACATTTTCGACCATACAGCACCTCATACGGTGCCATCTAAATACTCGCTTGATAACTATTGTTATAGGCAAACTCTGCCAAAGGTAGGTACTCCTCCCAACTACCACAGAAGTCCAAAACACAGCCCCTTAACATATCTTCCAATACTTGAATAACCCTCTCAGATTGTCCATCAGACTATGGGTGAAAAGTCGTGCTGAAATTCAACTTTGTGCCTAACTCCTGATGTAGAGCCTTCTAGAATCTCGACGTAAATCGGGGATGCCAATCTGAGAAAATGGACACTGGTACTCCATGCAACCGCACTATCTCAGCGATATACAACTTGGCCAACCTTTGGAGCGAGTAGTCAACCCTCACCGGTATGAAATGGGCCGACTTGGTCAACCGGTCCACTATCACCCAAATAGCATCCTTCTTACTGGGCGTAAGGGGAAGCCCACTTATGAAATCCATAGTAATCTCCTCCTATTTCCACTGTGGGATCTTTACCGACTGTAACAGTCCCGATGGCAATTGATGCTCAGCCTTAACTTGCTGGCATGTCTGGCACTTGCCTACCAACTCGGCCACTTCCCGCTTAAGACTCAGCCACCAAAACTGCTCCCTTAAATCCCGATACATCTTGCTGCTTCCTGGGTGCATAGCGTACGCACTGCTATGAGCTTCTTTAAGGATTCGCTGCCTCAACTCATCACCCTTAGGCATGCATACTCTCCCCTGGAAATACAACACTCCATCATTGCCCAAGCTGAAACCTTCAGCCTCACCATTCTGTACTTGCAACCTTCGAGTATTCAAAGCTTCATCAGTCATCTGCCTTTCTTTGACCTCATTAATCCAAGACGGCTTCACTTGCAATTCCGCCAAAAGGCTCCCATCCTCATAAAGACTTAGATGAGCAAACATTGCTCGTAACATTAGCCTTCCCCGGATGGTATTCTATTGAGCAGTCGTAGTCTTTCAACAACTCAATCCACCTCCGTTGCCTCAGATTTAAATCTTTCTGAGTCAGGAGGTACTTTAGACTTTTGTGATCTGTGTACACTACTGACTTCTCCCCGTACAGGTAGTGCCTCCAGATTTTCACGGCAAATACCACAGCAGCCAATTCCAGGTCATGTGTCGGGTAGTTAGCTTTGTGAGGCCTCAACTGTCGTGAAACATAAGTGACCACCTTCCCTTCTTGCATCAACACACACCCTAAACTAGTATGCGATGCATCGCAATACACAATGAACTCCTTTCCTGCCTCAGGCTGAATTAAGACTGGTGCTTCTGTCAAGATCCTCTTCAGCTTATCGAAACTCTCTTGCTGCTTCTCAGACCACACAAACGGAACCCCTTTTCTCAACAGCTTAGTCAACGGTGCTACGATTAAGGAGAAATTTTCCACAAATCTTCAGTAATATCCTGCCAACCCCAGAAAACTCTGAATTTTCGTAACAGACTTGGGTGGTTTCCACTCTAACACTGCCTCGATCTTACGGGGATCCACCCTAATTCCCTCGGCTGAAACTACATGCCCTAGAAAAGTTACCTCCTTGAGCCAGAAGTCGCATTTGCTGAATTTGGCGTACAACTGTTTCTCCCTTAGAACTTGCAAAACCACACGAAGATGTACATCATACTCCTCCTCAGACTTCGAGTACACCAAAATGTCGTCTATGAAGACCACGATGAACCGATCCAGATAGGGTTGGAAAACTCGGTTCATCATGTCCATAAACACGGCCGGTGCATTCGTCAAACCAAAAGGCATTACCAGAAATTCGTAGTGTCCATACCGAGTACGGAATGCCGTCTTGTAGACATCAGCCTCCTTCACCTTAAGCTGTGGTACCCTGACCTAAGGTCAATCTTAGAGAACACCAATGCTTCTTGAAGTTGATCGAACAGATCGTCAATCCTGGGCAAAGGATATCGGTTCTTTATTGTCAACTTGTTCAGCTGCCGATAGTCTATACACATCCTCATTGTCCCATCCATCTTCTTAACAAAAAGCACTGGAGCTCCCCAAGGCGATACACTTGGTCGGATGAACCCTCTATCCAATAATTCCTGAATCTGCGCCTTCAACTCTACCAATTCTTTCGGTGCCATCCGATACGGAGCTATAGATACTGGCGCGGTTCTGGGTAGCAAGTCGATACCAAATTCAACCTCACGGTCCGGAGGTAGACCCGAAGTTCCTCTGGAAACACATCAACATAGTCCCTTACAGTCCGGACATCTCTCACAGCAACATTCTTAGCTTCCAAAGCACAGACATGCACCACATAAGCTTCACAACCCTTCCTAACCATCTTTTTCGCCTTCAACGCAGAAACCACATTAGACAGGTAATCTCTCCTTTTACCTATCATCACCACCTCATCACCTTCCACGGTCTTTATTACCATGCGCTTAGCTGCGTAATCCAGGCTAGCCTGATACTTTACTAGCCAATCCATCTCAAGGATTAGGTCGAACTCCCAAAACGGTAGTTTCATCAAGTCAACCAAGAACACGACCCCTTAGAGTTCTAGGGGTACGTTCCTATAGAGTTTACTTACTTCTACAGAGTGACCTAGGGGGCTTAATACAGTCATCTTCCTAGAAGTAAGCTCAGAGTCTAAGTGCAAAGTTTCCACTACGTTACTAGCAATGTATGAGTGGGTTGAGCCAATGTCAATCAAAGTATTATAGGGTACACCAAAGATCCAGAACATACCGATTATGACGTCCGGTGCGTCGCCCTCCTCTTGACACCTCGAGGCATAGGCCAAACCAGGTTGCCTAGCCTCAGTACCACCGGTATCTCCCCTCGGTGCCCCACGACTTCTGCCAGCACCATTACCTCCTCTTTCTGCACCACGACCCCTCTGTGGCTATTGGTTATCCCTCCTGTTCGGTGCACGATCTTGACCCTCTGATCTCAGTCTAGCTGCCTTTTTTCAGATAGTCTCTAACTCGATGCTCTATGGACCCACATTCGAAGCATCTTCGGTTACCATTCCAACATTCCCCCGTGTGAGACTTCCCACACCGGGCACACAGTGGTGGCCATTAAGGATTAGCAGCAGCAGCAGGCCTAGCAGCTTGATCTGACCCACCAAAACTCGTCCTTTTCTGCTGATTACCAAAAAACTTTGAAGGTCCCGAGCTCCTCTTATTCTAATTCCTATCTTGATTCCGTCTAACCGACTGTCTTACCCCTTCAGCAACCTTCGATTTCTCTACTAATACGGCAAACTCCTATTCCTGTTGTGGAGCTATCATCATCCTCAGCTCATCTCTCAGCCCATCTTCGAATCTAACACAGCGTTCATGCTCGGTACCCACAATACCACGAGCATACCTACTCAACCGGAGGAATTCGGCCTCATACACCACCATCGTCTTATTGCCTTGAACCAGGTTCAAGAAAGCCTTCCGTTGTGCATCCACGTAACTAGTTCCGATATATTTCTTTTGATAGGCATCCTCAAGAATTCCTGGTGAGATTTTACGCCACTGTTCCATCCCTTACGGTGAGCCACCACCGATATGACTCATCCAAGCGTAGATATTATGCCCTTCCACTTCTCCTCACCAGTAAATCTAGGTCACCCATGATCCTCTCACGATTCCAACCAATACTCACAAGACTGGTGCCACTCCGAAACTCTCTAAACACCTCTGCTCTGTTAGCAGAGTCGTTCAACCACGATTTACGGGCTCGCACTGCTACCGCCAAGAACTCGTTCCAACACTCGTAGATCGCTCGATACTACGTCGTTACCACCAGTCTTGGAACTCAGTTTTCGTCGCCGGTAGATCCGGCATCTCCTTTCCAGACCCATGACCAGACCTTGCTGGCTCCGACAAGGTCATCCTACCTCTACCGCGGCCACGGGGCGGACGTCCACGACCTCTAGTACTCATTACTCTCGTTTGCGTTTATCTGTTTAAGAATTTTATGCATTAGTATTTCACTTGATTATCCGCGAAGAAATTTTATGATAGAAGTTTAGGAGTGGTTCTTTCGTAGCATACATGCACACAGTCCTTCTATTCATTCATTCAAAGAGACGTTGTAGTTTTCATTGTGATTGTTTTTCCACTACCCAGGGGTATTTTCGTAATTTACCCTACAGGGGTATTTTTGTAATTTTTTAAAAAAATAATAAAAATTCTCGGATGATTTTGTCAAAAAGTATTTTGGAACTCTTAAATTCCAGGGTTTTTGAAAAATTTTGAAATCTAGGGGTATTTCGGTAATTTTAGACCTCAGGGGTATTTCGATAATTTTTCACAAATCAGGGTGAATAAATTAGGGATATTTCAAAAGTTGTAAAACATTGATGGTTCTTTTTGAGAGTTGCATTTTTCGAAACAGTGATGTTGCAAAATTTTGAAGATCAGGGTCATTCTGGCAATTTTGTTGGTTAGGGGCAATTTTGTAATTTTCCTAATCAGGGCATTTTCATAAAAAGGTTTTCAAAATTTGGTTCTAATTGATTTCACAAAAGAAGGATATTTTGGAAATTTTTCATACGGAGGGTATTTTGGTAATTTATAAGCCAGGGGTATTTTGATCATTTTTCAAACTGAGGGGTATTTTGGTCATTTTTTTAAAACAAGGTTTTAATTACTTCAAAAACAAAATGGCTAGTCCCTTTCGGGTTTTAGTTATCAAGTTTAGCCTGTGAGTATGTCGTCTCGGCTAGGATGAACCGTCACTACGCACCAGGTAGGATTCAAGTGAGTAGGAGGTGAGTCACTAGATCGCTTAAATACCGTGCTCCCACCGAATCCAATCCTAGACATGCGATAACGATTGCCACATCCCTTGCTCAAGGACAACTCACGTGGTTGTTTAGGAATTATTAAATCTTATGCATGGCTTGTTGGGGTATGCTAACCTTAGGGTTCAAAAATTTCTATTCTAATGTTCTACGTTCCCAATTTACCCTTCTACCCCTCATCAAATATTCACAAAGAAAATAGATAGAATTACTTACCTGGGCGGATTGGTGCCGGAGACTCGGTGCCATGCTGTTCAAGCCAAAAACAGTTTCAAAACATTCCAATAAGGCCTACTAACAAAACAAAACATTTTGGGCCTTGGGCCCCCACAGTTGAGTTTTGAACCGGGCTCTGATACCAAAAATTTAACACCCAAAACCCGGCCCATGAGTCTTGACCGGATCTGGTATGTCACGGAGTAAAAAGATTTGAAACATTTTGAGTGTCTGGAGGAATCTTGTTAAAATATGGCTAAGGTATTAAAACAGGGTTTGATAAAACTCAGTTGGGAATATTTTTATAAACATGGTTGTGTTGATAAACCCTTTTAAATATGTTTGATCATGTAAATTTTAAAATCATCAGGGTTATAGTTGACTTGGTGTATTTTGTTACCCGATGGTAACATCTTTGAAAACCCGTAGAAGTTATTAAATTTGAAAAAAGTTATTTTTAACCGGTTCACTTAACATTTATAAATTTCATTTGTAATATAACATAAGTAAAATAAAACAGTAAAATAAACATCCAAATAATAATTAGCGGCCTTATTACAACCCAAAATAAAAAGACTTAGAAAATAAGTAATATTAACTATAACAAAGTAAATTCAAATCCAACGATAAGCATGGCCGCCTCGAGTCTTCTCCGGCTCCATCTCTGCGATCTATTCATCTGCAAAATAATTTGGGAAGGGGTGAGTCACCAAGACTCAGTGTGTAAATCCCCCACCCGGAAAATACAACTCATATACAATTTATTAACAAACATGCAAACATGCAACCCAACTAACCATCCATACTCCTTTACTACCCCGTGTGGTCAAAACCACTGGTGGTCAAAACCACTGGTGACTAGAGTCACAAATTAAATGATGGGGCTAACCCATCGTGTGGTCAAAACCACTGATGACCATAGGTCACAAAATATCATAATGTGGTCAAAACCACTGGTGGTACCAAACCACTGGGACTTAGTCACAATTTAATAACAGTGTGGTCAAAACCACTGGTGACCGAAGTCACAATAAATCTGATGGGGCCAACCCATCTTGTGGTCAAAACCACTGGTGACAGTCCATAAGGTCATCCCCCTCCTCTCATCAATATTACCATCATCATGCTTACATATCAATTATCATATATCACGCATTTAACAGCATATGATGGCATACTTAATCATATTTCATAGACAAAGTAATAGGGGACTTACTCGGAATCCATGCTTAAGCCCACAAGCAAATCACTACCATAATTAACAAGGCAACAATATAGCAAAGTTTACTAATAAAGTGTGTAAAGAGTTTACAAACATGTTACTACCGAAATTCCTAGATCCCGAAGATCCAATCTACGATGCTAGAACCTTTGACCCTAAATTCAGCCAACAACAAGGTTAGTGACATAGGCCTATTTGGCAAACCCAAGTAATCCCGAAGGATACGATGTACTCGAAATAACACTCACCTTGGTTGCCGATTTGGTCTCCTACCAAATCCCGAAACGGTACTTATTCCTGAAATCGTTGAGATCCTTATATGGCACATATTAGTTTCGGCATTTAAACATAAACTTTTTAACAAATGGCCCTTAGCCGAATGATGTATAAGCCTTACCTTGAAAAATCAAATCCCGAAAGCTTCCTTCAATCGGCTATGGCCCCCTACAATCGGTTTAATCACATTAATAAGAGTCATAGGACATTAGGCCATAATCTTGAACCTAAAAGAGGTTATTACCCCTTACCTTAATGACTATTTAGGCCCCTAAACACCACAAGTCAGCACCACTTGGTGCTGTTAGGGGGTTCGGCTACCTTCAATGAATAGAAAAGAACCGAATGCCAGAGTGAAATAGCACCTTTCTTTAAGGGGGATTCGGCCAAGTGGATCTTAATAGGAGAAGAAAAGATTTTGGTAAAAGAGTGGAAGAGGTTCGGCTAATAGAGAAAAAGTACAAGGTAATTAATGGTGGTTTCGACTTTGTAAAAGAAGAAAGGAAGTAGATGGGAGATGAGGGAGATTCGGCCAGCAACCAAATGAAAAAAAAAAGAAGAGAACTTGCTGAATGATTTTCGGCACACCCTTGCTTAACACATAACCGAATATGGATGGCCCTAAGGAGTCCCAAAACCGGCCATCACCCCTCTCTTTTGTGATAATTTCATCTTTTAATTATCACCCATTCAATCAAAATCAAAAGCAATATTTATCTTCCCTTAATCTCCTCTTTGAACAAATATAGATTATCAACAACACTTACTCTTCCAGCCGAATCCTAGAGCAAAAATTAAGCTTTATCCTTATCAATTTAAGAGTCCAAAATCAAGCCATTACTCACTCTCCCATTCACGCCGGCTTCCAAAAAAAATAAAATGCCAACTGCAGCTTGTTTGGTTCGAACCCAGGACCTGGTGGAGGAAAACTACACCCACGCCTCTAACCATTCTGCCAAGTCGTGTCTTTGTGACATAACCCCGTCATAAATTCTTTTAAGAGCTCCCTTCTTTGCTTTAACGCCTAAAACGAAAATAAAAACACCCACTGCTTCTAGCATGACTCGAACTCGAGTCCCTTTGCCAACACCCTTAAGTGGCACCCCAAACCACTCCACCAAATGACTTTCATGTCCAAACCTTACCCAAAAAATCTGTTAAGGCCTTCAACTTAGCCCCTTTCTTTAACGCCCCATAAAGCCCAAAAACAAAACGCATTCCCCCCTTGTAACTCCCAAGAATCGAACCCAAGACCTGCCCATTCGTCACCCCTAAGCCTTTAAGTGGCACATGGAAGCCACTTTGCCAATTAACTCTTTGTGTTAAGCTTCACCCGAAATTTTACTTAACCCCTTTCTCACCTAATTCCTTCCTTTTAAGCACTTAAAAAGAAATTTCAGTCCTAAGTCCGACCTAGTTCGGGGCTATATCTAGACCCTAGAACATGTCTAGCAAACATAGGATTCACTTCTTCAAGCACACACATGAGAAAAATAATTAAATTACAAACAACCCCTAATTCAGGATGTTACAGTTGATCAAATACCCCCACACTTAATCTTTTTCTTGTCCTCAAGCAAAATTCTCAACTTACAATTAAAACGAGCTTTCCAAAATTCATAATCCCTATTGACAATGCCTCATCATAATTCATAGATAATTTATACATGGATCATTTAGCTCAAAGAGTCCTAAAGATTCGACCAAGATAAGTCATACCTTTATAGTACGAAAATATAGGTGTCTCCTCTTATCTAAATAATTACCTTTGATTCAAAATCGACAAGGATTGACATCCTCACAAAAGATTCAGTCAAAGCACTCAAAGTGTTTTAAGGTTCAAGAAAAGCACTCAAAAGTCGAACCTGAAAAGTTAATCCCATAGGCTTGCCTGAAAATCAAATCTCCACCACTATATATGAGATTATACACAAATCAAAAGATCTTTAACAGGGTTGTAACGGGGCTTAGGTTAAAGGTGTGGATAAAGGCTGAATTAAAAGGTTAAAAATCGAGACTGACTTGACAAGGTACCTAACCAGAAATATAGACTAATATAAGTAATTACATTAATTGAAAGCTGATAATACTATCATAATACGAGCTCTTCTTCAATAATTAGAATTTAAACGTCTGAGCTTAATTAATCTCGTAAGTAATACTGAGTATACTTTGATAATTTTTTTCTCTTTTTTTTTAATTTTTTTAAAGAACAAACTAAATATTACATAATAAATGATAAATGTAACTACTGAACTAATATAATTCAGTAACTTAATCAAATCAAACCTCGATTAAAGGGTAGTCAATAGAAAGGGTGATAACAAATACAAAGGGTCTTTGGGTTAATATTAGTGGTTAAGTCAATGAAAGGGTTTTTAGGATTCAACGGGGTTTTCTAGGGGTTAATTGTGAAGGTAGGCTTTTTAGTGGGGTAAATGGATTAAACCTAGGTGCCTTTATCATTTCAGTGTATCAAATCATTAATGTGGTCTTGACATGTATAAACGAGACAAGTTCTAGAATAACAGTTCAAAGTTGACACACACATAATTAATAAAGTGAGCACGAAAAAGAATATATGCTCTATAAGGCTCAAAATCTCACAAAATTATGGGTGTTTTGACATCAATCCTCAGAATTTCAAACTTCAAATTAATACTCAAATTCAGTTCAATGACCTATTAATTTTTAATTTTTAGAAAGTAGACATATCATGCTCGATTCTCTAGTATCCTTCAAATTTAATCATCAATGCACAATTAACTATGACTTATTCAAAGACATATCAATAAAAATCATAAATCATTAGAAATTTCACCCCAATTAATAATATGGGAAAAATACTTAAGATCAAGACTAAATTCAGGGTTTGAGAATAATGCAAAAAGTCAAGTACTTTTACCCCCCCACACACTTAAGATGTACATTGCCCTCAATGTACAAAGATAGATAAACCATTATGTAATAATAAAATCAAAAGAGAAGGGGAGAAGTAACAATTTCTGAATTTTTGGATGAAGTCTATGAAAAGAAACCGGGTAAGATTGGAGGTGAACGTGGGGAAGTGTCTCGAACTGTTTGAAATTGAATCCTCGAAGTAGCTGGCTTAGTTTTATTGTATCCTAAGCTAAATCTAAATATCATAAAGAATAAGAAGAAGAAAACAAAATAAAATAAAATAAAGTAAAGTAAAAATATTAATGATGAAATAAAATAGAAACAAAAATAAATAATGGAAAATGAAAGACAACTAGAAAAATGGGAAATGATGTTTAAATAGAGATGTGGCCCGTGTTTTGGGATTTTGAAATTTTAACGCATTCAGGGTGTTCGGGCATGGCTGTGGGTGTCGTGGCACGCCCGTGTCTTTCTTCATATGGGCGTGCTCCTCCCGTGTTTGATAAGTCAGAATGTTGGCACGGTTGGGAGACACGGCCGTGTTTAGCCCGTCCTTGACAAGTCAGTAACCTCACACGGGACGTCGGCACGGGCGTGGACTATTATCGCCACCCGTGTTGGGAAAAAAAATTTTTTCTATGTCGCGCACGGCTACTGGCATGCCCATGGCTCATCCTCTGGCTTTCACACGGCCACGGGCATGCCTGTGTGTAGGGCCGTGTGGCCTAGAAATCTGCTCTTTGGCTAGTTTATGGTTAGGTGCTAAAAAGAAAAAAATAAAAAATAAAAAAAATGTAAAAATGGGGTTAGTGCTCGGTTTGCCTCCCGAGAAGCGCTCGTTTATAGTCTTAGCTATACTTTACCTATCATTCGTATGGTCATGGTGGTTTGAGGAGGTGAAAATCCTTTCTCATGCGATCAACTCGGTTATGGATATAAAGTTTAAGTCGAGTAATGTTTACCTCAAAAGTGTTGAATTTAGGATTGCTTACCTCGACTGTGCCATATAGGAAGACATTAAGTACCTCAAAAGTGATTTCTTCATTTGCCTTGAGGTCTGAATTGGTGATTCGAGGGACTTCCTTATTCAACAATACCTGATCCCCTACTTTGAAGTGATTCATTATCAGCTCATTTGGGGTCTCTTCTGGTTTCACTTCGGGTGGTTTTAATTCTTCTTCAAATTGTGTTTCTTGCTCTTCTGATTTGTCAACCTTAAGGTTTTGTTCCTCGTATAATTCTTCTTTGTTGGCGCGAGGTTTAAGATCTAGCTCAGCTAGGTGATTTCGTGATGATTCCTGTAAAGAAGGTTGAACCAAATGGTTATCAATAAAATTAACGTTCGTACCTTTATTACTCGATGTCCTAGCTAAGTCAAGAGCTTGAAGAGTGATTGTTTCATTGTCTACACGAAGTGTGAGTTCACCGAATTCTTCCTCTGTGTGATATGGCACATAAGGTTGGTACTCTGTAATTACCGATTTTGGAAAATCATGGTACACCTCAACCTTACCTTTATCATTTGATGTTCTGGCCGAGTCAAAAGCTTGTAGACTGATTGATTCGTCACCTACACGTAGAATGAGTTCTCCTGTACCAACATCAATTTTAGTCCTGACAGTTGCTAGAGAGGGTTTTCCTAAAATTAAAGGAATCGAATTGTCCTCATTCATGTCTAAGACAACAAAATCTACTGGGAATATGAATTTATCAATTTTGATTAGAACATTTTCTATTATACCCCTAGGAATTCTGATAGTTTTATCGGCTAACTGAATGCTCATCCTAGTTTGTCTGGGTTTCCCTAGACCTAGTCGTTTAAACAATGTATAAGGCATGACATTTATGCTTGCCCCTAAATTGGCTAACCCATTATCAATAGTTAAACTACCAATTAAACATGGAATTGTAAAACTCCCTGGGTCTTTTTGCTTTTGCGGTAGTCTGTTCTGTAACATTGTTGAGCATGTTGCGTTTAATTCCATGTGGTGCTCCTTGTCTAATTTACGTTTCTTTGTCAAGAGCTGTCTTAAAAATTTCCTCGAATCTGGCGTCTGAAAAAGAGCTTCAAGAAGAGGTAAGTTAATATGTAATTTCTTTAAAAGTTTTAGAAACTTACCGAACTGTTCCTTTGAATCGTCTCTTTTTATAGCTTCGGGATAAGGTATGCAAGGTTGGTACCCTTTGATTACCGGTTTCAGTTTTTCTTGTTTTACCTCTACCTTACCTTTTTCTACCTTATTTTCTCATGTTGGATTGAGTTCATCTAACCCCTTACTATCTTGATCTGTGATGGCTTTAATTTGCTCATTAGGGTTAATCTCGGTGTTACTTGGTAGAAGTCCTTGCAGTCATTCTGACATAAGCTTTGCGAGTTGTTTGACTGCATTAGTAACTTCTTTGACTAACTTAGTAAGTTCTCCGACTCGGTTCTCGTTCTCTTTGATCGATGCTTGTTTATTATCGAACGTTGTCTTAGTTTGTTGGGGACGGGTTTCTATGGCTACCATGAATTTTGCCAGCATCTTTTCAAGGTTTGACTCCTCTTCCTATGCATAGGGCTGATTTTGATAATTTGGAGGAGGTTGCTACCTTTGATTTCCTTGATTTCCTTGTCCTCCCCACGAAAAATTTTGGTGGTTCCTACAACTTGCATTATAAGTGTCACTATAAAAATTATTTTGATATCTAGAATAGTTACCCATATAGTGGACTTGTTCGCTCTCCATGCCATATCTGTAGGGTGGGTACTCAGGATTCACCACGCCTCTTAGATTCGAGTCATATTGCATTACTGGGTGTACCTGCGAGAGATTATTCAAACCATCAATCTTTTTATTCATTATTTCGAACTGATCAGATAACCTGGTGACCACGTCGAGGTTGAAAATATTGGTTGCTTCAGTAGGAATTGTCCCCATGCCTTGCCACTGATAATTATTCAGTGCCATTCCTTTGAAAAACTAGAATTATCTGTCAAAAATAAAAGAAAAGTTAGCAAAGTAAAAATAAAAATAATAAATAATAATAAATAATAATGATAATGATAATGGCTAAAGTAATAAAAATAGAGCTTTCGTAATATTTTAGAGTTCCCCGGCAACGGCGCCAAAAATTTGATCGCTGCAAAATAGTCTAGTTTTAATATTTATAAAAGAGTGATCAAACCTATAGACTGACTGCGACAATGATAGAGGCAAGCGCACCTATCGAACAGTAGTATAGCTCAGGCAAGAATATCTTATCAAACCCAAGGATCCTAAAAGTATTATTACTCACTTTCTTTCTATTATTTAGCCTTAAATACGGAATGATTGGTTTATTAATCTAAAACAAATGAAATACTTAAACTTAAATGCAAAGACAAAATAACAAAACTTTGGGAAAAGACTTTGAAGAAAACTCAATTGATAAAGACGATACCCTCGGGAAGAATCCACCTATGACTTCACTTATTATCTTACTTTCAATTCATATGATTTCTTTTACTTAGCTTGATCAGTGAGACTTCCTAACCTATATTAAACCTTCTCTCGAAGTGAATAACGTCTAACCTTAGGTTAATTAGTGAAACTCTCGTTCTCTTATAATAACCCCCTAAAGAAGCAGTAAATCAATCAATAGACTCCCATATTAGGTTTCACCCTAATCCGGTAAAATCTCGTAACCCTATCTCTAGGCGCCCAATCAACTCTACTTAATTATGCTACATCTACTCTTAGGCAGGGTCTATTCCTCCTCCACCTAAGCACATCAGATTAAATTAAGTAACATAATTAAGAACAAACTAAGTATTTATCATATAAACTGAAAGAATTAAATAACAAAATCCATCATAGGTTTCATCCCCCTCAGATATCTGAGGGGTTTAGTTCATAACTAAATAAGAAAACATCTCAATAGAAAAGATAAAACAAAACATAAGAAAACCCTAAAGTTCCCTGATGGATTTGAAGGAGAGGTCCTCCGTCTTGAGTAGAATCCCAGCTCTTCGAGATGGATCAATTGGCTATCTTCAAGTGATTCCCTGAATAAAAGCTCTGGCAAAAAACTTCTGCCTAAAACTCCCTGTTTCGGATTCTGTCAAACTCCCCTTTTTAGTTGCTACCTTGGGTGTTTATATAGACTTTGTGATGCCTTACTTGGCCCCTAAGTATCCTAATTTAAGTCTAATTTGTAATAGGGTGTTTGAATAGGCTTTAGAATGTGTTTTTTTGCCTCCAAGTATCCTTTCCCGAATGAAATTGCTCTCTCCCGTAGCACGGGCATGGCTAAGGCACGCCCGTGCTAGTCATGGTCGAGCCCGTGTCTTGATTCTGCTGATTGAGGCACAGTTGTGGCACGGCCGTGCTAGTTGAGGTTCAGGCCATGCTTCGGGTCTATCGATTGGGACACGCTCGTACAAATCATGGCCAGGCCGTGTTTGAACCTGTTGATGAGGCACGACCTTGTTTTTCGGGGTCGAGGCCATGGTTGACTCTTCTTACGGGGCACGGCTGTGTGGTCTTGGGCCCAGGCCATGTGGATCTCGTACTTTGGCCCATTTTATCATTTTCGGCCCGTTATTCGTTCTTTTTATCCTCCGGTGGTCTCCTGAGTATAAAACATGAAAACAAAGGATTAGGAGCACCTATTTCCATAATTAAAGGGAAAAAATCAATTAAAGGGAAAAATCATCCAAAAGTATACTAAATGTGGGATTAAAATATGTTACTATTATGGTTTATCAAATGCCCCCACACTTAAGCTTTTGCTTGTCCTTAAGCAAAATTCTCAACTCATAATTAAAATGAACTTCCTCAATTCATAATTTTCATCAATAATGTCTCATCATAATTCATAGATAATTTATACATGGATAATTCAACTAAAAGAGTCCTAAGTATTCAAACAATCAAAGTCATGAGTTTTTAGCATGAAAACATAGGTGTTTTCCCCTTATCCGAATAATTACCTTTAATTCAAAATCGACAAAAGTTGACTTCCTCACTTAAGATTCACTCAAATCACTCAAGGTGTTAAAGGTTCCAAAATAAAGCACTCAAAAGTCAAACATTGAAAAGTTAATCCCATAGGCTTGCATGAAAATCAAATCTCCACCACTGTAAAATGAGATGATACACAAATCAAAAGGTCTTTAAAGAGGGTTGTAACGGGACTTGGGTTAAAGGTGTGGATAAAGGCCGAATTAGAAGGGTTAAAATTGAGATTGGATTGAAAAATTATCTAAGTAGAAAAATAAACTAATAACATACATAATTACATTGATTAAAAACTTATAATACTAATAATACGAGCTTCTTCTTCAAGATGTTGAAATTAAACGTATAGGCTCGCTTAATCACAGAACTAATAATGAATATACTTTGATAATAATGAATGTGCTTTCATCTATTTTTTAGTTAAAAAATCAATATAAGATACACCTTTAACACTGAAATAATATAATTAGGCAACTGATCAAAACAAATCTCGATAGAAGGGTAATAAAAAAGAACGGTGATAACAAATATGAGATGGGTTTCGGGTTAATATTAGTGGGTTGAGTCAATAAAAAGGGTTGTTAGGATCAAAGGGGTTCACTAGGGGTCAATTATGAGGGTAGGCTTTTAGTGGAGTAAGTGGGTTAAATCCTCGATGCCTTAATCATCTCTCATATCAAATCAATAGTGTGGTCTCGACATGTATAATCGAAGCAAGTTCTAGAATAACAAATCAATGTTGACACGCTCATAATCAATAAAGTGAGCACAAAAAGAATGTATGCTCTAAAAGGCTCAAAATCTCACAAAAATTATGGGTATTTTGATGTCAACCTCGTAAATTTCAAACTTCAAGGTAACAATTTAGATTCAGGTAGACAACCTAACAGAATTTTTTGAAAATAGACTCATCATGCTTGATTCTCTAGTATCTTAAAGTTTAAATCATCATTGTACAATTATCAATGACTTAATCTAAAACATATCAATAAAAATCATGAATCAACATGAATTTCATTCTAATTAGTGATATGAGAAAATTACTTTTAGACATAATATCGTTCAGGGATTTGAGAATAATGCAAAAAGTTAGGCACTTTTTCTAATAAACTTTCACCCCCCACTTAAGATGTACATTGCCCTCAATGTACAAAGATATATAATAATCATATAATAAGAAAATCAAAAGAGAGGGAAAGAGGTGAAACTTCCTGAATTTTTGGATGAGATCCTTGGGTTTGTTATGATGATGACTTAAACAAAAGTGAATGTGGTGGTGACAATGATGTTTTCCATTCTCAGAGTGGCACATTGAACCTTTAAACTGCGAATTCATCAGCTAAATTTTTAGGGGGTACTAATTAATTGATGATGTTAGGGATATTCGATGGTAAGATAGCAAGTTATAAAAGGAATAAAATTGTAATAATAAGAGTTTGAAACAAAATAATAAAAAGCTTAAATAGATAAGTGAAATAAAATAAAGCGAAAAAAATAAAAATAAAAATAAAAATAAAAATAAAAATAAAGTAATAAGAAGGGCCTTAAAAGTCCTTATCGTTGGCTGGATCGGTCGGTGGAGGTGGAGGTGATATGTGGAGGTGATGACAGATCTGTTGAAGGGTTGCCTCAATGCCATCGTATCGTCAAGCAGTGTCATTGAATTGTTGGGTACAATACTGCTCGAGCTGGGTGAGTCGTCTAGAAATTTTCGAAAGTGATGGAGCCACATGAGAAGTGCGATGGCTCGGTCGTGGCTCCTCATGTGGGTGTGGGACATCGTCAGTAATGTCGTCGGGATCCTCCTTGTAACACCTCAAACCCGGCCCATGCGTCACAACCGGATCTGACATGTCACATGCGGAAAAAATTTAAAATCTTTGTGATTCGTACTAAATTAAGTGTCATTTGGTTATGGTTAAGAAAACAAGTTTGGATATAAAAATTTGATAAAATACAACTATTTTTGAGAAGTGATCGATAAATCAAAAATCAAGGTAGTGAACTTTAAAACCGTAACTTTTGAAAATGTTGTTAATAATTTAAAAGAAAGTCTGAGTTAAATCATTTGTAAAATTTTGTTATAAAATTCATTTATTAATCAATTTTGGAAAACCTTTGGTTTTGCTTTTAGAAAATTCCCATTTAAAAATAATTCAAGCAAAATAATAAATACGTCAAACATAAAGAAAAAAGAAATAAAATATTGTAGAGGCCTTATGACAACTTAAAAATCCAAAATAGTAAAAGTAATAAAGTAAATGTAAATAGAATTCTAAGGTTCAAAACACCATTTCTGAAGTATGGCCTCCACCGAGTCATCCATGGCCCAAGTCCACATCACTGAGCATTACCTGCAAGGATTAAGAAGGAGCGGTGAGTTACTAGAACTCTGTGTATAATCCCTTACCGTCATCCACTGGGCATGAATCTATTTAGCAATAACTTGGGCATGAGCCCATGTAGCATAATCTTGGGCCGAAGCCCATTTACATAACAATATATATATATATATATATGTGCAATGTATGCAACCCAAACCCATCCTAGTAATCCATCCGCTACACACCACCCGGGCCATCCCATCACACCTGTGGGGATCAAGTCAACTGACCCCGCCAAACACACCAATCGCAGGCAAGTTGCCATTTATAATATATTATGATTGTGGCCAAGCCACCGGAATCATAGTGAATCATAATAACAAACATTTTTGTGGCAGTGCCATCGGGCTACACTTCTCTTCAACATTTTTCCCATCCCATGCAAAATTATGTAAATGCAACATACATAATAAAACATAATATTTACAAATATAAATAACAATCATTAATCCAGAGATTTGTTACGATAAATCAGCCAATTATAGAACATTGCAATTCGGCCCATAGGGGCATTTTCGTAATTCAGCCCGTAAGGGAATTTTTGTAATTCGGCCCGTAGGGGCATTTTCAGTAATTCGATAATTTTACCCACTAAGGGTAATTCGGTAATTTTACAATCCAGGGGTATTTCAGTAATTTACTCACCAAGGATATTTTCGTAATTTCGCAACGCCAGACTTAGCTACTAATTTGGGGCATAAAAATTGAAACTTCCTATCTGCATCACATTGACTAAATTGACTATAAATCGAGTTAGGAAATTCAAAATTTAGATCCACAAATTTTCTTTGAAACTAGACTCATATATCTTCTTACCAAAATTTTTCTAAAATTTTTGGCTTAGCCATTTAATACAGTTTATTCATTAAAATGTCCTTTATTTTACTGACAAATGGTTCTGACCTCTCTTACCCTAAATTCAAATATCTTATTGTACAGTTTTCATATGTTGCTTCCACTTGTTTCTATTGAAAATAGACTCACTAAGAAATATATAAATATAAATTATAACTCATAATTAACTTTGTACACTTTTTAATAATTTTTACAAGATAGAACAGGGAACCACGAAGTCATTCAAAACCAGTCTCACTAAAATTAAAATATCACGAATATAAAATTCTTCTTCCTACTCTGTTTCTTTCATATAAAAATAGACACAATAAGATTTAATTATATACCTTATTCACTTTATAATTCCCTTTTTCTTATTTTTTGTGATTTTTCAAAATCACGTCACTGCTGCTAACCAAAGATTCTTTCATTGCAAAATATGGTTACCACTATGAACATACGCATGCCCGAGTGGTCACAGATACCGGTTTCTGATTTTTTTTTTATCTTTCGACCTAACCAAAAAACATTTCATGCAAATATTTAGAGAGGTGTGAGATTACACACCATTTCAAACATGTATTTGGAAGGGTATGCGATTACACACCTGATTTGGATTTCCTAAAGAACCACTCTTCGTTGACCCTAGAACAATACCAACCAAAAATTAGCCTCGGATTTCCAAAAGATTTCATACCCAACGTATTACTTACACTTGAATCACTTACCACTACGTGATCTCCCTCTACAGAGTCTCGATATTAAACCCCGCCTTGTGACTACCACCACACGCTCCTTTACTGCAACTAATGTTAACGATCCTCACCCTTTGATTATCTAAAGAATCGATAAAAGAGTGTTTCGGCTTATCTTAACTCAGAGAAAAGTCGAATGGAGGAAAATATTTGGCACAATAGCAAAACGTAAGAACCACTATTCGATTTTGGGATGCACCGCAATGGAATCCGAAAGATGAGAAGAATGGAATCAACCACTAGAAAATTAGAAGGGAAAAAGAAGTAGGGGTTTCGACCAAGAAGAGATTTGCAACACATGGCTCAAGTTGTACTAGCTAGAATTGGTTGAAAAGAGAGAAAAGATGAGTAGAAGGAACAGTATAGAAGAAGAGGGAATTTCAGCAACAACGGAGAAAGTGTGCAAAATGAGGTGAGTGTTTCGGCAACAAAGGAAGAATGTTGGAAGAGAAAACACCAAATTGATCAAAAAGAAAGAAAGCCTTTCATGCACCCAAAATTTACAAAAAGTCTATAGAAATTTGGCTCCCCTTCTTCTCCCTACCAAAACCTTGTAACATCTTTACCAAAAAGATGATTGTTGACCAAAACTCTTTCCAAAACATCTTCCACAAAATCAGCCAACATGTTCCCTCCCTTACCTTTTTCCTTCATTTCTTTCCTCATTCTTCCCTTAATTCTCTCCTTACTATTCTCCCTTGTGTTCTTTCCTTCAATAAAAAATCTTCCTTACCATCTTAGATGCCATGACCAACACCTACCATCTTCCACAAGATGAGCATAAAAATTAAATCCTAAAAGTTGCAATAGGTGGGATTCGAACCTCCTCCCTCCTATTCTACCAATGACGTCACAACCACCACACCACACACTCCACTTGTGTCTCTTAAATACATACAATTTTACTTAAGTCCTACTATCAGTAGCCCTCTACACTAATGTGCCCAAAAATGAAAATTCTTCCTATGGCTTAACTTGAACCCGAGACTTCCTAGAAACTCTGTAACCTTTCAAAATCACCTTCCTAATAAGTCCAACTTGAAATAATGTCGTTCTCTTGTTTTAAAAAATTTTAAACACTCCTACGCCCAAGGCCCATTAGGCCTAATTCTACTAGGCCCAATTTCAGGATGTTACAATTCTACCCTCCTTAAAGAAATTTCGTCCTCAAAATTTCCAACCTACTACTTAACGCATCGCTCAAGTCACATCACTATGCTTTCGCTGCGCACTCTGATCTTAATAACACTAATGTACTTTTAACTTGATCTTAAATCCTCTTACACACAACCAAACATCTAACCACAAAAGCAAGCAGTGATCTGCCACTTATACCTAAAATTTTCTACATTCAAATATCACGTTCAACCAAAACATACCTGACTTGATGATGATGAAACAATCCCGAACCTTATGCTCTTTAGACCCGCATCTCAAACATGCTCCTGACCTCCTCTAGCATTCTCCCAAATGACGCCTTCTACAATAATCGCAGGCCGAAAAGTTTGGACATGCTTTAACACGCTTTATAGAACGAGACTGTGACCCTAAAGAACCGCGACCTCTTTTCTTCTTACAGTCCACGCACCCAACTCGAAGTGCCTCACCGATTCTTTTAACCTCCTCCAATACCTCTTTAATTAATTGAGTCAGCTCATTAACCCTAGCTTGATCATAAGATCCCGTCTCCCCCACTAGCGATGCTAGTACGTCCATTTCAGGCACATGCCTCGGTGCTGAAGATCCAGCCCTAGCACCTCGGCCTCTACCACAGCTACATCTATCACGTCCACGTCTTCTAGCTCTCATATTTGCTAAATTGATTTAATCTGATTAAAAGTCTTATGAATCAATATGTTATTCAATGTTTAGTAAACAATGTTTTATGGATTTTAGAGAGTAAAGTCGTTTTCGCAAAGCGTATCCTAAAGTCTCAATCTCTATAGTTTCAGCTCCTAAAGCTAGAAGTTCTAAAGTATTTCTACAGTCCTACCACAATAATTTCTAAAATGAAAACAGAAACTTACTTGACTTGGTGCCGGATACCCGTGGTGCCATACTTTCTTTATAACATGTATAAATTAAAATTTTAAACAGCTTTGAAAATGCTTTTGAACCCAAACCACAGTCGAGTTTTGTAACCTGGCTCTGGTACCATAAAATATAACACCCCAAACTTGGCCCATGTGTCACGACCGGATCTGACATGTCACATGAGGAAATCATTTAAAATCCTTGTGATTCGTACTAAATTAAGTGTCATTTGGTTATGGTTAAGAAAATAAATTTGGATAAAAAAATTTGATAAAATACAACTATTTTTGAGAAGTGATTGATAAATCAAAAATCAAGGTAGTGAACTTTAAAACTGTAACTTTTGAAAATGTTGTTGATAATTTGAAAGAAAGTCCGAGTTAAATCATTTGTAAAAGTTTGTTATAAAATTCATTTATTAATCAATTTTGGAAAACCTTTGGTTATGCTTTTAGAAAATCCCCATTTAAAAATAATTCAAGCAAAATAATTAATACGTCAAACATAAAGCAAAAAGAAATAAAATATTCCAGAGGCCTTATTACAACTTAAAAATCCAAAATAGTAAAAGGTAATAAAGTAAACATAAATAGAATTCTAAGGTTCAAAACACCATTTCTGAAGTATGGCCTCCACTGAGTCATTCATGGCCCAAGTCCACATCACTGAGCATTACCTGCAAGGATTAAGAAGGAGGGGTGAGTTACTAGAACTCAGTGTATAATCCCTTAACGTCATCCACTGGGCCTGAACCCGTTTAGCAATATCCTGGGCCTGAGCCCATGTAGCACAATCTTGGGCCAAAGCCCATTTACATAACAGAATATATATATGTGCAATGTATGAAACCCAAACCCATCCTAGTAATCCATCCGCTACACACCACCCGTACCATCCCATCACACCTGTGGGGATCAAGTCAACCCAGCCCGCCAAACACACCAATCGCAATCAAGTTGCCATTTATAATATATTTTGATTGTGGCCAAGCCACCGGAATCATAGTGAATCATAATAACAAACATTTTTGTGGCAGTGCCACCGGGCTACACTTCTCTTCAACATTTTTCTCATCCCACGCAAAATTATGTAAATGCAACATGCATAATAAAGCATAATATTTACAAATATAAACAACAATCATTAATCCAGAGATTTGTTACGATAAATCGGCCAATTATAGAACATTGCAATTCGGCCCATTGGGGTATTTTCGTAATTCAGCCCGTAGGGGTATTTTCGTAATTCGGCCCGTAGGGGCATTTTTGGTAATTTTACCCACTAAGGGTAATTCAGTAATTTTACAATCTAGGGGTATTTCAATAATTTACTCACCAAGGATATTTTTGTAATTTCGCAACCCCAGACTTAACTACTAATTTGGGGCATAAAAATTGAAACTGCCCATCTTCGTCACATTGACTAAATACCAATATCCCGGAAATACCAAAACAATCTGCATCACCAAGGATCTCTTCCTCCTCTTCCTAAGCACATCACACTTGAATCAATATCCCAGAAATACCAAAACAAGAATTAAGAACACATAGTTAAGAACAAATCAAGTATTTATCATACAACTCAGATAACAATAACAAGATCCGTCTTAGGTTTCATCACCCTCAAGTATCTGAGGGTTTAGTTCATAATTGTAAAAGAAAACATCTCAGAAGAAAAGATAAAACAAAACATAAGAAATCCCTAAAACCCCCTGAAGGAATTGAAGGAGAGTTCCTCCTTCTTGAGTTTGATTTTGGCTTCTTGAGATGAATCAAGTGGCTTCCTTCGAGTAAATCCCTGAATTTAACTGCTCTGGCTCGGCTCTTTGGCCTAGCTGAACGCCCCCTAAAGGTTGGTCTCTAGGGTCTTTATACAGGCTTTTGGAATGGCTTTCTTTGCCTCTAAGTACCCTAATCCGAATAGAATTCTATTTTCCTGGCAGAGACACGCCCATGGCACACCCCCGTGCAAATCGTGGCCAGGCCGTGTTCAAACCTGTTGATGAGGCACGGCCGTGTTTTTCGAGGTCCAGGCCGTGTTCGACTTTTCTTACGGGGCACAGTCGTGTGGTCTTGGGCCCAGGCCGTGTGGATTTCGTACTTTGACCTATTTTCTCCGTTTTCGGCCTGTTATTCGTTCTTTTCATCCTCCGATGGTCTCCTGAGTATAAAACATGAAAACAAAGGATTATGAGCACCTATTTCCATAATTAAAGGGAAAAATCATCTAAAAGTATGCTAAATGTGGGATTAAAATATGTTACTATTACGGTTTATCAATACAAAAGGTAAAAAAATTCTCTCATCATACATAAAAGTTGTCAATGTCCGAAATTGTATTGAAACGATGGAAAAATTGTTTGGTGTTACATAAAGATCCCAACTGAATTCCAAGATATTTCTCAACTCCTAGAATTCTTGAAAGCCACCGCTTGTGTGTATGAAAAACAAAATGCTGAATGGGAGTACCACGTGGTGAGGTATAATGAGAGTCTCTGAATGTCGACATTTGGTGGAAGGCTTAGCTAACATTTAACCCAGAATCTACGAGACTTTCAAGGACAAAAAAGCAATCAATTGAGTGGCTTGGCGTACACGATGACCACATAACTCTTCAACAATAAACTTCTTGCACCCATTTAATTACATGGAAATGGTCCCTCACTTCAATTGCACACCTTTATGAATCCCAACCTTTTTCATCTCTAATATTTTATAAACTGAGGCACACAAGCTTAGGATTCGTCTTTACATTCTCTTCATCCATCATTATATATAAATTACTTCTTACAATACACACTTTCATATATAACATGTAAATCTAACACTCTCCAAAAGTAAATTTTATTTTGATAATAAGATTATCGGTATGAAAAATTATATTTGGTTAATTTTATTATTTATTTAATGGAATATAAAATTAATTTAAAAACAATTTATTAAGTATTTATTGTTATAAAATTTGTTTTCCTGTATAAGTAAAAATGTTTTATTAGAATGCAAATTATTATTTCACCATCAATGGATTTTAAAACTTATAATAAAATTAGCACGGTAGCATATATCTCTCAACCTGAATTTATACTTATAATATTAAAAATGTATATATATTCTTAATTCAAATGTGAAACTATATCCTACTAAAAGGTAAAATCTTTCGGTAAAGGTGATTGAAGTCTATTCAATCCAAAGATAATAAAAGTCATCTTAAAAAATCATTCAAGTCACGAAAAAATACATTTAATTAAGCCCACAAATTTAAAAATTGCATTATTTAAATCTTTTGACCAATAAGAACAGTCTTTGATCGTTACTATGCTAATATGGTTGTTAATGACGAATGACTCAATTTGTTATGATGCTAACATGAACAGGTCATTGCCATGTTGATAAAAATTCAAAATATCAAATATATTTTTTTAAAATTATTAAAATTTTAAAATTCAAAAATATTAAATATTATTAAATAATTAAAATATTGTAAAATTAAAAAATTAAAAATTATAAAAATATAAATATTACTAAATTATTATAAAAATTCAAAATATTAATAAAACATATAAAATTTAAAATTTTATTGAAATTTTTAAAAGAATAAATAAAAATAAATATGTAAAAAGTTATGGGTTAGATTTATTATAACACCCCAAAATATATAGGGTTAGATGAATTAATTAATTAAGAAATGAGTCTTAATCTTGATGGTTAAGAGCTTAGCATATTCTTTAAAGAACTAAGGTGTAACTCTTGCCACTCTCTCTCCCTATTTATTTATTTATTTTTTGGACGGCAAGAAGAGTTATTTACCCAATCAACCCCACAAATTTAGAAAACCCTAAGTGTTTAATCTCCTCTCCAAATCAAAATAGAACTCTAATATCTTTTCAAATTGAACCAAAAGTTTACTTTCTTTTCCATTCTCAAAATTTTACTTTCTTTTCCATTCTCATCTATGCAAAATTTTTCTTCCATTACTAAAAAATTGTTCTTGAATGCCTCGAATTAAATCAACTTGTCATTAAACTCATTTCCTTACCAATTGTTGAATTTATTATTGATAACCTTCGAAATCTCATCAAATATTGGTAAGCTTTTTTGTTTCCAATTAGTTGAAACCATAAAATCTGGAACAAATCGTTCTTGTTAATCTTTCAACTCGAATACAAATCTTTTATGCGTTTTTCAAAAAATCTTCATAATCTTGATAAATTTTGAAAACTATTGTTGATTCTTACGTAAATCCCATATGAAGGACCCATTTTAGGTACCTCGGACCAGATCTAGGCACAAGGAACGACGTTTGAGATCGCGGAGACAGATGTGTGTTCTTTCATGAGTAAATCGGGCAACAATTGAGCCTAGAATAGGGCCACATGGCCAGCCACATGGTTGTGTGAGCCACTCGTGTGGACCACACGGCCATGCCACCCTTGAAACCCTAGGTTGTTCGACTTTCACATGGCCTAGGACCCTCCACATGATTGTGGCTCCCCTATAGGTTGATTTTTCAAACACTGCACGGCCACGACCACATGGTCTAAGGCTTCCCACACAGTCCGTTCACACGGTCGTGTGTCCTCTGTAACCAAGAATTATAGTTTTGACCCAGAATTTTATGTTTTGACCAAATTAGTCCCTGAATAAGTCCAAACTAGTTTTAGTGAATTAAATTATGCAATTAGGTCCCTAATAATATGAACTATGTTAGAAACCATGATTGATCGAATTAATGTGGTATTTTTTTATTATATATATATTTGCATAAATTATGAACAATATATGTTACTATTGTATCCATATACTTGCGATCGTATGAACAACATGCCCTATATAATTGTTAATATGAATACATGAAAAGCATGGTTTTGTTACTGATTTGTCATATGTTAGTACATTAAATGCTACCATATGTGATTTTTTTTTAAATATGTCGCATTGCATTGCATGGGATGGGACGATATGATCGGAGGAAGTCTGGCAGTTTATATGCATTAATCAGTTTTGTTGTGCACCCACAGACGGAGGCAGAGTCCATCTGCAAGTACTATTGTGTATCCATAGTCGAAAGCATATTCCAATTGCAGGTTTATACTGTAGAATTTACAGCCAAAAGCAGGTTTTATCTGCTGGACTTACTGCTGTGAACCCACAGGCGAAAGCATATTCCAACTTCAAGGACTTGCTATGTGTCCACAACCAAATGACAGTTATATCTACAAACTAGTAGTGGTTTATCCACATCCTACTGTGTTAGAGAAGGAAATTCTAGTATACTCCAATTATGGTGTGTAACGGTGGGGTAGGATCTATTCTGTTAAAAACCCAAAATTGTATGACATCTTTCTAATCATATAACACCCCAAAACTAGGCCCAGAAGTTTCAACCGAATTCCAAAGGTTACATTGGCCACTAAAATGGCCCTAAATCAAATTCCGATATAGCTTGTCAAAAACCTTTCAAAAATCCATATTTGCTCATTCTTGACTGAAACCATAAATGAGCTTTGTTTATAATTTTGCAAACATATAAAATTTTTACCACTTAAAGTTAGTCTAAAACCAAAATTCAATTTATTCGTAATAATCTTGAAAACAAGTCAGTTTAATTATTTCGTTAACTGAATTTCAACAAAAATAGTATTGCGTTAGAAAATCCGCCATTTACTTCCAAACTGGAACCGTAAGTCATTTCTGAAAAAAATCGTGTAATCGTAAAAAAAGGGTAGCAAATTGATTAGCTAAAAACCATACATGGAAATCGCAATTTAATTCTATACTGAAACCCAAACTTAGCGAGAGCTCAAAATCAATCCCATACCACAGCCCATATAAACTTACTCACAAATCCAATGAAAAATAATTTATGTTAAACTTAGGAAGATTTTGTTAAATCAAACCAAAGTGCTTAACTCCGATACCACCAGTTCTCCAAGTCTACACCTAATCTCACGGATTACTTGAAAGGGGAAAAAAACTAAGGGAGTGAGCTACGAAATCTCAGTGTGAGTCTTAAACAAATGCAAAAAAAAGCAGTGACAGAATGACATAAGAGAAACAAGCTAATTAATCGTACAAACTTTCAATAGAAAATTTTTGAAACACATTCAGATAACATATCAGAGTAATGCATAGCATCAATATGACTCTTAACAGATATGCACAACAAGTTTTGATGAAATGTGGTACAAATCCCACCTAGCCAACCTTTACACACTAGCTCCAAAAATCCCACAAACAAACCATTAAGGGTAAACTAAACCCTTTCCAACCTATACACACCAATATTGGGTTATGGTGGACCCATCCAACTGATACACACCATAGAGTGGTTGTATGCCACATGATTGTAAAGCAGTCAAGCTGCTTACAATATTGCGATTTTACTGCCAAATTATAACTGTCGAAACCTTTTTGGAAATTGACTTTTTATTTTAAAAACGAAGATGGAGTCGCCACCAATCCTTTTTTATTAGGTGTGATTGGATCACCTCAGAACTTGATCATTTTAATAAAATGTTAGATTTACTAAAACGATGATTTTCAATCTACAAAATCCAGGAAATGGGTTTGGGATTCGGTTACGTATGAGGAAGGATTAGCACCCTCATAGCGCTGAAAATTGGTAACTAGTTGATTACTTAATGTCTTAGAGTCAAAAATTGAAAATTCGAAGAGAATTTAAAATATGATCCCTCTTTGCATGATGTTATTTGATTAAAATATCACTAACTAAATTAAATTTTATTAAAAAGGCTTTATTTCGAGATAATCAAGAAGAAACGATCATGCCCCGTAAGTTAGGGTGCGATGTGTCGAATCCTTGAAAACAAGAACAATCGCCATTCGATTATTACCTAAATCCTATGTGTTTTCATTTTAAAAAAGATATTCAATTACTTCGATTCATGGAGAAAGTCATACTCCGTAAGTTAGGAGCACGGCCCCTTGGATTCCCCAAATAAAGAATATTGTCTCGGTCTTAAATCATTTTTTATGCGTTTGCGCAGAAAAACAGATGAATGTATGTAGCAATATTTACAATACACAATAATGGTGAAATTATGACATTTAATGAAATAATAACATAAATAATAAAATAAAATGAGAATAATATAATGAATACAATAATAATAAATAATAAAAAAAATATTCAATTAATAATGTTATATAATAATGATACTAATAGTGAAATAATACAAAAATGTATGATAATAATATAATTATGTTCATGAAATATTGATTTTTGAGAAAATTTTAAAAATTATATTAATTAGCAACGATAATTACTTAATAGTATTAATAGTATCAATAATTAAAAATAAAGGACTAAAATAAAATAATCGAGAAATTTGAGGGTAAATATGTAAATTATGCAACTTAAAAGGTGAAAATAAAAATAGCAAGTCTGAGGACTTAATTAAATGAATAGGGACCAAATTGAAACTATGACAAAACTTTAGGTATAAATAAAAATAGTAAATAAAAAGGTTAAATAAAAAAATAGAAAAATACAGAGACCAAAAGGGAAAATAACCCAAACCTAGTACATGTCATTCCCCAAAGGGTCGATAGTCTAAGGACTGAACTGAACATGTAACAAAATTTAAAGCATAAATCATAAAAAATAGAATATAAAGGATATAAATTAAAATAAAATGGAAATGTACAGGGCCTCAAAGGGAAATTATCCCAACCTCATGCCGTTTCCTTAGCTCAACAGTGAGTCAAAGGACCAACTTAAAAGAAAATGAAATTAAGGGGTAAAAATAAAATAAATAAAAGAAAAAGGATGAAATTGAAAGGGACCAAAAAGGCGGAATGACCAAAATAGCAAATAGACCCTCCTCTTGAAAAAGTCCGGATCCTGGATGGATTCAAATCGAGTCAAGCTTGAAACAACGTCGTTTTGGGTGTCTGAAGCCAAGCCCAAAATGACGTTGTTTTAAGGGGGCTATATAAGTTAAAATGTTTAAAAAATTCATTTTTATCAGTTTTTTTTAAAAAAAAATTATTCCCTTTCCTTTTTTTCTCTCAAATCCTTTATTTCCTTCCGGCCACAAGGCCACCGCACGTCCGTCGTTGCCTCTGGTTGTCGAAAATTCTCAAAAAAATCCTTTTTTTGCCCCCTTTGCACATGGAACACAGATCCGAGGTTAAAGTCCCCAAAAACCTAGCCAAAGTTTGACTATGGACCAAGAAACCCTTCGGTTTCTCCCTTTTTAGACAAGGCCCTCGATGGAACCCTAGGGGTTCCGAGACTTTTCAAGTCGGAGAAAATGGGAGTTCCACAATGGCGCTTTAATAGGTAAACCAAAAAAACTTGAATTTTTTGTTGTGATTTTTTATTTTTTTGATATTTTAAACGAAACTAAAAAAGAAACTACCTTTGTTATTTTTTATTTTATTTTGGTTTCCCCTTTCTCCGTCGAGGCTATCGATGTACCCTAATGGGTTTGGAGACCCTTCAAATAGGCAGAAAGTCGCCGTCAGTGGTGGTGGGAAACAAAATGACGAGGTATTTTTTTTTAAAACCTTGTTTTTTTTTATGCTCTTTGTAGAATAAAAATCAAATTAGAAGATAAAAAAAACCACCTTTGTAATTTATTTCTTCTTTGTATTCTCTGTTGAATTTCTTTTGTAAAAAAGAAAAAAGTTACGTATAATTTTTTGGCTTTTTATAGCCGAATTATAGCATATTATTTTGTCTTTTTCCTTTGCTTCTTTGCTTCTATTTCTCTATCCTCTGCAGGTGGTGGTGTCACGTTGATAACATGATTATTTTGCATGATTTCTTGTATTTAATTCGGTATATTTTTGAATTAATCCCTACTAATTTATGTTTTTTTATGATTTAATTCTTGTCGGGACGAAATTGATCAAAAACATCTTTGAAAAGGGCAAAATAGATAGAAAATCATGGAAATGGGGCCAAATAAAAAGATGGAGGAAGCCAAAGACTCATCAAGCAATTTGACTTTGTAAAAGCCAAGAATAGAAAATTCTATATTTAGTTTATTTTATTTTTATTTATTTATTTTTATTTTTATTTTAAGATTTTATATTAATTTAGTTAAGCCTATTTTAGTAAATCCATTAGTATAAATAGGGTTAAATGTAATTGGAAAATCATCAATCAATTCTCTCTTTTCCTATTCCTATTTGGAGTTGTTTTCTCTCTTTTCCTATTTCAAGTTTGAATAGGATTTCTTTTATTTTTCCTTCAAGCCAACGTCAACATTCTGCCATTTTCCAATCCAATTGTTGGTTTTTTTTCCAAAATTGGTTTAATTGCCTTCAAAGCCCCTTCCCTTTTCCAATTTCCATCATCCTCTATAAAAACCCAAACACCTTCCACCACCTTTAAGCATGAGTAAAATCATGCCACACTAAACCCTTTTCAGCCTTAAGCCGGTATTAACCCCGTCAAAAAAACCCGTGAGTTACGAACCCGAGCTATTCAACTCTTGATTTTCGATACTTATTATTTCTCCAGATTAAGAGTATGACTTCGTCAGCTCATAAAGTCAAGTCGTACTAAGTCAAAAAAGACATCATTTGAGTTAGCACGACTAGACTTACAATTGGAATTTCGAAAGGATCGATTTTCTAATTGGTCTTCCGTGAACATATTGGAGTGCCAAGTGGGGATTGCTATTTGGTTCCGTCAAGAGAAATAGTAACCGAATTTAAATGTCCCAATGTTTGAGGGCATTGGTTCGAGCTAGGCTCTTCTAGAACGCAAAGCTGCCGGAGTTCTAAACCACGAACGTTTCGTAGGTTGTTCGATCAGTAAGGGTTAGTTATAGGACGTTCCATAGCTAATTTACACAAGAAAGAGTTGGTTCCGGAGGCGTCCTTGGTAGCTATAACTAGATTATCGAAAAAGACGAGTTCATCTAATTTCTAGGATCGGGTCAAAGATAGAAAAACCCGTACTTGAGGCTGAGCTAAGTTTTATCAAGTTCTTTTCAGACTATTTCAATTTATTTTCTTATTTAATCTGTTGCTTTTTACGTTTTTATTTTACGTATGCATTTGGGTTTAACATTTTACTCCCCCAACGTCATGGGCACGACAATTGCCTGACACTAACTCGGTCAAGAGATAGATGATTTTTCAGTAAAACCAGTCTCTGTGGGATCGACCCTACTCCCTATACTGCTTAATTTTGCAACTAGGTATAGGTTTATATTGGTGGAATCGACAGCCATCAATTTTGGTGCCGTTGCTGGGGACTGGCAACACTTACGACTGTTTAATCGTCTTCATGACTAGGTCTTCATCAGGAGATCTTGAATACGACCCAGAGATCGAGAAATCAACGCGAGCGCGATGAAAAGAGATAGAAGCTCTCAAACGCGCAAGTAAAGTAGAAGTTGAACTAGGGCAATGGATCCTAGAATCCGACGTTGAAAAGTTGAGCGAAGCAATTTGTGCAGAGGGAATTCGACGTGGGAAACAAGTTGAAGTGGTTGGAACTGAGACCGAACCACTTCCTGAAACAAAAGAAGAAAAAGGCAACCTCGGTGAACCAGTAAGGATGGCAAACCAAACCATTCATCAACTAGCCGCTACTCCCAACGAGCAAACACCATTATGCATCAATTATCCAACCGGAGGAACCCCGTTTGAGCTGAAATCAGGCTTGATTCACCTTTTGCCCACCTTTCGAGGCCTGTAGAATGAAAATCCGTACACCCACTTGAGAGAATTTCACATGGTCTGCTCAAGCATGAAACCGCAGGGAGTACCAGAAGATGAAATCAAACTTAAAGCTTTTCCTTCTTTTTTAGTTGATACAGCAAAAGAATGGTTATTTTACTTACCTCCCAGTTCTATCACAACGTGGGATGACTTATCTCGTGTTTTTCTTGACAGGTTCTTCCCAGCATCACGAGCAGCTGAACTTTGGAGGGACATAGTGGGAATTTGCCAAATGGAGAATGAATCGCTCTACGACTATTGGGAGTGATATAAAAAACTATGTGCAAGTTGTCCTCAACACGGGTTGACCGAACAATCACTCCTTCAGTATTTCTACGAGGCACTGCTCCCTATGGAAATGAAAATGATCGATGCTGCTAGTGGGGGGCGCTTGTCAATATGACTCCTCAAAGGGCGAGAGAACTGATATCCACCATGGCGGCAAATTCTCAACAGTATTGACCGAATTTGAAACCCACAAGACGGGTTCATGGGGTAAACATTTTAACTTTAGAAGATAAATTGGATAAGCTTACCAATGTTGTTCAATCTTTGCTTACAGAGAAGAAGAATCCGACTCAATTGTGTGGAATTTGTTCTACATCCGAACATGTGACGGATTCGTGCCCAATCCTTAACGACAATTCAGTGGCACATGTTGATGCTGTCGGAGGTTTTCCGGGACCACCTCAAAGACGTTGTGATCCTTTCTCCAACACCTACAATCCTGGGTGGAAGGATCACCCCAACTTGAGTTACAGAGGTAATCCCCGATATAATCAATCGTACCAACTGAGACCTCTGCAACCACCACAACAGCAACCCAAGCCGAGCACATCTCTAGAAGCTATTGTGGAAAAACTTACTGTCGATGCTGTAAAATACCAACAGAGGACAGACGCATCAATACAGGAGTTGACTAATCAGGTTAGTAAACTCTCACTGGCAATTAATCATTTAGAATCTCAAGGTAAATTACTTTCCCAAACAGAGCCGAATCCTCGACAGAATGTAAGTGCAATAACTCTTCGTAGTGAAAAGGTTCTGGAAACAGTGCCAGCCAAAAGTCATGGGCAAGACAAGGAACGAGAAAAGCAAGCCTCGGATCCAACAGCAAGCCAGAATCAGAAATTCAGAAACCAATTGTGATGCCACCTCCTTTCCAGGGAGGCTTTCAAAGGATAAGAAAGAGAATGAGGAAAAATAAATCCTCGAGACATTCAAGAAGGTGGAGGTAAATATCCCTTTACTCGACGCTATCAAACAAATCCCTCGTTATGCGAAATTCCTTAAAGAATTCTGTACTAGCAAGAGAAGGTTGATAGGGAACGAAAGAGTAAATGTAGGAGAAAATGTCTCAGTAGTTCTGCAAAAGAAAGTTCCTCCCAAATACAAGGACCAAGGTATGTTTGTTATTTCTTGTGAGATAGGTAATGTAGGCATTAAGAAAGCCATGTGTGATTTAGGGGCTTCTATTAATGTTATGCCTTATTCTACTTATAAGTTGATTAACGCGGGTCCTTTAAAAGAGACAGGAGTAATAATCCAGTTGGCGGACAGGTCAGTCGTCTATCCCAAAGGGCTGCTTGAAGACGTCCTTGTTAAAGTTAACGAATTAGTTTTCCCTGCAGATTTCTACATTATTAATATGGAAGATGATAACTCAACTAATTCGTCTGACATTTTGCTTGGAAGACCATTCTTAAGTACTGTGCGGACGAAAATTGACGTTTGGAGTGGAACACTCACTATGGAATTTGATGGAAAAGTGGTTAGGTTTAATGTTTATAAGGATATGGGACATCCCAATGATAAATTACAAACTGTGCCTTGCAGGAATGCTGATCTTGATGTTAAGCAAGAGGAATTATCGATAATTCAAAAACTAGTATGTGAAGCTGTCATGAAAGCCTCAAAGTTAGACCTGAAATCATTTCCAGAACATACAAGTATTTTGACAGTGAAAAATGCAAACTTGAATGAAGAAGCTCAAAGACTCCTCAATCCACTAATGATAGGGGAACCCGGGAAGGGCTTCAAAGATAGTGGAAAAACATCGAAACCTTTCTGAAATGACATCCAAGTGCACAAGATGGAGAAATTAATTCTAAATAACCCAAATGGATAACATTTAAAGTCGTCGAGCTAACGACGTTAAACAAAAGCGCTTTTTGGGAGGCAACCCAAATTTCTTTTCATTTATTTAATTTCAAGTTTTAGTAGATCTAGGGTGTAAATAAATAAATTTTTACTTAATTCAGTTAATTTGATGTTTTCAGGAATCCTTCACCGTCGCAGCACCTATTGCCGTCGCCATCGCACTACCATCACCGATGCCACTGCACCACCGTCGCTGTCTTTCCCCCTCTTTGCTATAAGGTTAAGGTGTGGCAATGGGTATATGCATGTCTATGATTGGATCTAAGGAGAGCTTGATACTTAAGCGGTCTTAATGACTTGCCTCCTCTTCTCTGGTATCCTACCTGGTGCATAGTATCTATTTGCTTTAGCCAACGAGGACTCGATAACGGGCCATGTGATCCTCAGTAGGCGGTTCCTACAAAATTGTTACCCCCAACATCGAAAAAATCATTGAAGACACACATGGGGAGTACTTTGAACTTTTCATTTTGTTAATTTGAACTGCTAATTTTCTTTTCTTTTCCTATCTAAAATATGCACATGCTTGAGGCCAAGCTTAGAATAAGTAGGGGGGATGAATATATATGAATATATTAAGTATGCATGGATGGTTGATTGGTTCTTGCTGCATGTTTCTCTTTTGCACATGTTCAATCTTACATTGAATTCATTCAACAGTTTATTTGACACTGAGCCTTTAACTCATACTTAGTCAACTTGGACAATTGGGTAAATTTTTTTTTTATGCTCAAGTATATATATTAATCAACACTTGTGTTTTAATGTTGATGTATGTAGCTAGATTTTCATGAATTGGTTGATTGAAAAAAATATTTGCTTGTGCATGAAAGCCTAAAAAAAATGAAAAAAAACTGAAAAAATAAAAATAAATAAATAAAGGCTCAAGTTATGAATGAAAGTCTCAAAAATGTGACCGGATTGAGTAACCGGTGTAAGGTGCTTAGGTTGTCATCTCATCTCGCGTAAAAAAAGGTTCGAGTGACGAGTCGATGGCTTAATAACATTCCACTAACAGAGCCCAATAATAAAGACTGCTCGAACTGAGTAACCGGAATAGGGTGCTTGGGTTGTCATCCTAGTTCGCGTAAAAAGGTTTGACCATGTCTATCTTATTTTTCTAAAAAGTATATTAATAATGCCTTGCAATTTATTGGAATCAAACTCTATTTAATGGAATTATCTAGTTCGCATATATCGAATTTTATGACACTTGTCTTGCTAATTAAACTATATGTTCTGAGCATTTATTAAATTATTTTTGCCTATGTTGTCTACATTGAGTAAGGATGCAGAAAAGAGGCTCGATTCTTAATAAATTGTGGAATTAATTTTAATGTTCGAACGAACAACATGCTTGAGGGCAAGCATGAGCTAAGTAGGGGGGATTTGATAACATGATTATTTTGCATGATTTCTTGTATTTAATTAGGTATATTTTTGAATTAATCCCTACTAATTTATGTTTTTTTATGATTTAATTCTTGTCAGGGATGCAATTGATCAAAAACATGCTGAAAAGGGCAAAATAGATAGAAAATCATGGAAATGGGGCCAAATAAAAAAGATGGAGGAAGCCAAGGACTCATCAAGCAATTTGACTTTGTAAAAAGCCAAGAATAGAAAATTCTATATTTAGTTTATTTTATTTTTATTTATTTTTTATTTTAATATTTTATATTAATTTAGTTAAGCCTATTTTAGTAAATCCATTAGTATAAATAGGGTTAAATGTAATTGGAAAATCATCAATCAATTCTCTCTTTCCTATTCCTATTTGGAGTTGTTTTCTCTCTTTTCCTATTTCAAGTTTGAATAGGATTTCTTTTATTTTTCCTTCAAGCCAACGTCAACATTCTGCCATTTTCCAATCCAATTGTTGGTTTTTTTCCAAAATTGGTTTAATTGCCTTAAAAGCCCCTTCCCTTTTCCAATTTTCATCATCCTCTATAAAAACCCAAACACCTTCCACCACCTTTAAGCATGAGTAAAATCATGCCACACTAAACCCCTTTCAGCCTTAAGCCGATATTAACCCCGTCAAAAAAACCCGTGAGTTACGAACCCGAGCTATTCAACTCTCGATTTTTGATACTTATTATTTCTCCGGATTAAGAGTATGACTTCATCAGCTCATAAAGTCAAGTCATCCTAAGTCAAAAAAGACGTCGTTTGAGTTAGCACGACTAGACTTACAATTGGAATTTCGAAAGGATCGATTGTCTAATTGGTCTTCCATGAACGTTTTGGCGTGCCAAGTGGGGATTACTATTTGGTTCCATCAAGGGAAATAGTAATCGGATTTAAATGTCCCAACGTTTGAGGGCATTGGTTCGAGCTAGGCTCTTCTAGAACGCAAAGCTGCCGGAGTTCTAAACCACAAACGTTTCGTAGGTTGTTCGATCAATAAGGGTTAGTTATAGGATGTTCCATAGCTAATTTACACAAGGAAGAGTTGGTTCGAGAGCGTCCTTGGTAGCTATAACTAGCTTATCGAAAAGACGAGTTCATCTAATTTCTAGGATCGGTCAAAGACAAAAACCCGTGCTTGAGGCTGAGCTAAGTTTTATCGAGTTCTTTTCAGACTATTTCAATTTATTTTCTTATTTAATCTGTTGCTTTTTACGTTTTTATTTTACGTATGCATTTGTGTTTAACATTTTCACTCCCCAACGTCATGGGCACGACAATTGCCCGAACACTAACTCGGTCAAGAGATAGACGATTTTTCAGTAAAACCAGTCTCTGTGGGATCGACCCTACTCCCTATACTGCTTAATTTTGCAACTAGGTGTAGGTTTATATTGGTGGAATCGACAGCCATCACACGTCTTAGATGGCACGCCTGCTAATGTGGCGAGGGCGGCGACTGGAGGCTTAGGAACCTTTGGGGTTTCTTATTTTTTTTAGGTTTTTGGGTTTAGGGCTTAGGTATTTTAGGCTTTAGGGTTTTGTATTTGGGCTTGTAATGGGCTAGACTTTTTAATTGATGGATTTATTTTTGTTTATTTTTGTTTGGGCCAGATAGAATTGAGCCTCTACAGCTGACCCTCTTTGCTAATTGTTATGTAACGAGAAGGGAGCAAACACCTTAAGGAATGAGCAATTTTGTCTGGTCCCACTGCATCTCAACTTATCTGGTGTTTGTCTTTTTCAAGTAACTCACTTTTTCAAGTCATTGGTTACTCTACTCCACTATATCCACTTTGCTACAAATTTAGGAAGGTAGGATTTAGTGTCACAGTTCTATCTTGCTCTATTGCAACTTCAAGGAGATAAGATTTGCTATTGTAGTTTGACTCCAACCCACTGCAACTTGAGGGGTTTAGGATTTGTAGCTTTATCTTGCTCCACTTCAGCTTCAGGGTGACGAGATTTTCCATGGTAACTTCATTCTGCCCACTGAAACTTCAGGGGTATAGAATTTGTAGCTTTACTTTGCTCTACTGCACCTTCAGGGAGATAGGATTTGCGACTGTAATTTCAATCCATTCCATTATAGCTTCAGGGATATATGATTTGTAGCTTCATCTTACTCCACTACAACTTCAGGGAGATAAGATTTGGTAGTGTAATTTCAATTCATTCCACTGCAACTTCAGGAATATAAGATTTGTAGCTTTGCCTTGCTCTACTGCAACTTCAAAGAGATAAGACTCACCCTTGTAGCTTCATTCCAACCCATTACAACTTCAGGGGTATATGATTTGTAGCTTCATCTTGCTCCATTGCAACTTCAGGGAGATAAGGTTTGTTATGGTAGATTCATCTTGCTCTACTGCAACTTCAGAGAGATAAGATTCAACACTATAACTTTGATATGATCCATTGCATCTTCAGGAATATGGGAATCACTGTTTCATTGATCTGTTACACCATTCTCTGGGGAACAAGGCCTGTAGAGTCCATTTTATAGGCTTATATTTTCCCAAACAATTAGGATGTTATGATTAGAATGAATCAAATTCTCCTATCTAGATGCATATGAATGATGAATGCAACATGTCAGTTTTAAAATGGTTTTGTCTTTTAACGCTTAGGTCGATATTACTCGTGGTTCGTCCAGGTTCTATCACTGATGCGTTACCACACCTTTCATTCAGGTATGGTATCTTTGACAGGAAACCCGAAGAGGTAGCCTCAATCTAGACTATTTGTTTTAGGATCTTTCCAACTTTCAAATTTGGCTATTTCCAACTAACGGTCCTGTTTCAAGTCCCTATACTATTTAGAAATTTTAGAGTGATATACGAAAATCCTTTTATACTTTAACATTGTTAGTCCATTAACCATCATTTTAATGCAATGCTTGAACAAGGTCATAAAAAAAGGATAAGAATGAAATTCATTGGGAGAAAAGCCTTAATGAAAAGATTAATTAAAGTGGAAAACATTGCTAAAACACAAAGTGGGTAAAAATGAAACTAAGTGTCCTAGATATCGCAGTATGAGCTTCTTCGAGCAAACTTGCTGAGGCCCATTCTGAGCCTGATATGTGTTTAGGAGGTCTGGAATACTTTGTTGATACCTCAAGATGAAAAGCATCTCCTCTTTGTTACCTCTGAGGGGACACGACTAGCATATGTCCAATCTACGATCAAAATTTGAGTCGCCCTTTTTGGGTTTTGATAAACTATAAATGTAACATGTTTTAATCCCATGCTTGGCATGTTTTTGGATGATTTATTACATAATTTAGTGAATTTGATGCTTCTAATCCTTTAATTTCATGTTTCTATACTTAGGAGAGCATAAGGGAGCAAAATGAGCAGAAAACGGGCCAAAATCAGACGAAACGGGCTGTCTTAAGGATCCACACGGCCAAGCCAATCCCATACGGGCTGGTCACATGCCCATGTGCCAGCCTATGTCGATATCGCTCCCTGTTTCTCTTTTATGTGGAAAAGCCAATTTTTAAGGTTTTTGAGCATTCTAAAGTCTATAAATGCACAGTAGAAGAGGTCTTAAGGGGACATGCAGAGCTGAACGAAGAAAAGACTCGAAGAATGCCAACGGATTCAACTCAGAAGCAGGATCTCCTTCAAGACTGAAGATCTCCATTCAATTTCTCTCAAAGATTTTTGGGTTTCTTTATTTTTGTTGTTTTCCTAATTTTGAGATGTTTTCCTTCCATAGTATGAACTAAACTCCCTAGATACCGAGGGAGGATGAAACCTAAGACGGATCTTATTATTTGATTTTTCTGAATTACATGATAAATATTTGTTCTTGATCTCAATTATGTGTTCTTATTTCAAGTTTTAATGTTTTCAGGATATTAATTCATGATTGATGTGCTTATTCAGTGGAGCAAAAGTCTCTAGATCTGGCATAATTGAGTGAAGTTGCATGCAATCCTAGAAATAGGAGACATAAATCTACCGGATTAGAGTCAAATCTAATAACGTAATCCATAGATCGAGTTAATGTGACGATAGAGGTTTTTATTAGAAAGAGATTTCAATTAATCAACCTAGAGTCAGTTGTTTTTATTCTCGAAAGAGATATTAACATAAGCTAGAGATTTCTATGGATCAAGACAAGTGAATAAATCATTTAATTCAGATTTAGAATAATAAGTGAAGTCTAGGTGGATTCTTTCCTGGGTATTGTCTCTCTCATCGATTTTCTTCAAATATTTTCCTACTTTATTCTCTGTTTCGTCTTAGTAATTACGTTAGTTAAGATTAGGTTAAAATAAATCCCTTCAATTTATTCGACTAGATAATAAAAAAAATAGTAATTACTAGTACTTTTAGTCCTCGTGGATACGATATTCCTGACTCACCATAGCTATACTACCATTCGATAGGTGCACTTGCCTTTGTCATATTTTAGTTAGTTCGTGACGTCATCAAGTTTTTGGCGCCATTGCGGGGGACTAAGATATTAGGAATGCTTGACTTTTATTAATTTAGCCCTTTTTAGTTTTATTTTAAATTTTTTTTCTAATTTTTCTTTTGTTTATTTCTGGCAGGTTCCTTTAGTTTATGACTAGAAGAAACCCATCAGGACCACTACTTTTCGACAGCGAAATTGAAAGCACAGCTCGCAGAAATAGTAGAGAAGCGAGGCAGAGTTGACAGAGTACAATAGAAGAGTAAGAGGAAGTTATTATTATTACTGAAGAGATGGCTGAAAATCAGAATAACCAGCTACCTCATGTGGTTGCCGCAAATCCTGCTCCTCGTACTACGTATGATTATGCTAAGCCTAATTTAACTGGGGCCGAATCGAGTATTGTTAGACCTGCTATTGCTACAAATAATTTTGAACTAAAACCTAACACTATTCAAACGATTCAACAGTTTGTTCAGTTTGATGGTTTGCAGGATGAAGACCCAAATACTCATTTGGCTAATTTTCTAGAATTCTGCGACACTTTAAAGACAAATGGTGTTTCTGACGATGCCATTCACCTTCGGTTGTTTCCGTTCTCATTAAGAAATTAGGCTAAATAGTGGTTGAACTCCTTACCGTGAGGGTCTATCACTACATTGGACCAAATGACTGAAAAATTCTTGTTGAAGTACTTTCTATCGGCCAAAAGAGCCAAGCTGAGGAATGATATTTCTTCCTTTGTACAGATGGATTTAGAGACCCTATATGATGCATGGGAGAGGTATAAGGACTTATTGAGAAGGTGCCCTCATCATGGGTTACCTCTATGGCTACAAGCTCAAACTTTTCACAATGGTTTGAACCCCTCAACTAGGCAAATGATCAATGCAACTGCCGGTGGTACTATAAATAATAAAACACTTGAGGGTGCTTATGAATTTATAGAGGAGATGTCACTGAATAATTATCAGTGGTAATTTATGAGGACAAAGCCCACAAAAGCAACTGGCATTTTTAACATTGATGCAGTCACCATGTTATCGAACCAGGTAGAACTCTTGAATAAAAAGATTGATGGTTTGTGTGTTTCTATGCATGTACATCTGGTGATGCAGTGTGGCACAAGTGGAGGTGTGATAAACAATGCAAAATATTTACCCTACGGTTGTAGCATGGAGAATGAGCAAATAAATTATATGGGTAATAATTCTAGACCTCAAAATAACCCTTACAGTAACACTTATAATGTAGGTTAGAGGAACCACCTAAATTTCTCATGGGGAGGTCAAGGAAATCAAAGACCACCACCCCTCTAGGTTTTCAGTATCAACCTTATTGGCTAGAAAAAAAACCGAACCTTGAAGAGATGTTGGAAAAATTTATTTCAGTGTCAGAGACCCATTTCCAAAACACTGAGACGGCTTTGAAAAATCAACAAGCGTCGATTCAAGGGCTCGAAAATCAAATTGGGTAGCTTGCTAAATTAGTTTCAGAAAGGCAAAAAGGTAGTTAATCCAGTAACACCGAACCCAACCCAAAAGAGAATGTGAAAGTAGTTACATTAAGGAATGGGAAAGTGTTAACTTAAACTGAAAAGAAGCTGCAACAGGAAGTTGATAAGGAAAAGGACGAGGAGGTAAAACCCGAAGTGAGTGTAACACCGGTACTCAAGAAATATCAACCACCAATCCCATATCCAGCAAAGTTGAAGAAAAACCTCATGGATACACAATTCGGTAAATTTCTTGAACTTTTTAAATAGTTGTATATTAACTTACCTTTTGTTGAAGCTATTTCGCAGATGCCTACATATGCAAAATTTTTGAAAGAGCTATTAATGAATAAAATGAAGTTTGAAGAGCTATCTACTGGGGAACTCAACGAAAATGTTCAGCTATTCTCCAAAATAAACTACCAACCAAACTGAAAGATCCAGGAAGTTTTACTATTCCCTATTTAATTGATATTTTAAATACTGAGAAGACATTAGCTGATTTAGGTGCTAGCATTAATTTGATGCCTTATAAAATGTTCAAGTAGGTTGGTCTTAGGGAACCAAAACCCACTAGGATGAGTATTCAATTAGTTGATAGATTTGTTAAATATCCTAGGGGTATTATTGAAGATGTGCTTGTAAAAGTAGATAAATTCATATTCTCTCTTGATATTGTTGTGCTTGACATGGATGAGGATGTTGAAGTACCTTTAATTTTCGGTCACCCATTTTTAGCCATTGCTAGGGCTGTTATTGATGTGGGTGACGGTAAACTTGTGCTTAGGGTAGGTGATGAAGAAATTATTTTTAAAATCTATTATGCCATGAGATTCTCTAGAGAATAAGATGATTCCTGTTATTTTATTGATTCTATTGATCATGTTATTCAAGATTCTTTATAGGAAATCATTTATAAGGACACGTTGGAACTGTGTCTTGTTCAAGGAGAGGAGGTAGATGACAATGATGCTGTGATAGGAAAGACAAAAATTAATTTAGATTCTAATGAGTCCTCACTGAGATAGAAGAATTATGAGGGTATTGAGGTAAATAATGAGTTGAAATTAATACCCTCTATTGAAAAACCTCCTAAATTGGAACTGAAGCAATCACCAAATCACTTAGAGTATGCGTTCCTTGGAAATAATTCTACATTACCAGTGATTATTGCTGCAGACTTACAGCCAAATGAGAAGGATGAGCTATTACAAGTATTGAAGGAGCATAAAAGAGCCATTGCTTGGAAGATCACTGACATTAGAGGGATCAGTCCTTCTTTTTGCACCCATAAAATTTTAATAAAGGATGAATACAAACCATGTGTGTAAGCTCAAATACGACTGGATCCTAACATGAAAGAAGCTGTTAAGGCTGAGGTAATTAAACTTCTAGATGCTGGAGTTATTTATCCAATTTCTAATAGTACTTGGGTAAGTCCTATGCAGGTTGTTCCTAAGAAGGGAGGCATGACAATTGTAGCAAACGAGAAGAATGAGTTGATTCCAACAAGAACAGTCACGGGATGGAGAGTTTGCATTGGCTATAGGAAGTTGAACGATACCACTAGAAAAGATCACTTTCCTTTACCATTCATTGATCAAATGTTAGAAAGATTATCTGGGCATATGTATTATTGTTTCCTAGACAGACTCTCTGGCTACTTTCAAATCCCAATAGCTATTGAGGATCAAGAAAAATGACATTTACATGTCCATATGGTACATTTGCTTACCGACGAATGCCTTTTGGATTATGTAATGCTCATGCTACTTTTCAGCGATGCATGTTGGCTATTTTTGATGACCTCATAGAAGACATTATGGAGGTATTTATAGACGAATTCTCAATATTCAGTAATTCTTTCCATCTTTGTCTTAAAAATTTAAAACATGTTTTAATGAGATGTGAGGAAAATAACCTTGTACTTAATTGGGAAAAATGTCACTTTATGATTTGAGAAGGGATTTGTAACACCCCTAGCCCGAAACCATCATCGAAATAGCGTTAAGAGGCATTACTGAACAATCGAATCATTTCACATCCCATTTACGACACAAAGTCGATCATCATCATAACACATCAAGACATAATCAAATAGTCCCTTATTGAGGCCTACAAGAACTCAAACACATGCTAGAGGGGGGTCGGGACTAAACCGAACACTTACAAAAGTTTTAGAAATTTCAAACATTTAATGAATCTGTTGAGGCCACACACCCGTGCCACCAGGCCGTGTGCCTCATATGGTCGCCAGACACCCACATGTGTCCAAGCCGTGCCAAAACAGACCAAGCATTCTGACTTCTCCACACGGCTACTAGGCACGCCCGTGTGCCATGGCCGTGAGCTCTTAGGCCATATCCTGACTTATTCACATGACTACTAGGCACGCCCATGTACCATGGCCGCGTGTCCTTAAGCTAGCTACTGACTTAGCCCCACGGTCACTAGGCACGCCAGTGTGCCACAACCGTGTGACAAAATAGGCCATATGTAAGGCCAGTTTGCCACCCATACAAGGGTCAAACCTACAAGCACATTTTAGCATGATTACACACGCAATTTTGCAACCAAATTCATGTCAAGTGATCAACATATCATCTCATACAATCTCATTCACAACCATGTTAACTAATAGACTAAATTGCACCACTTGAACGGATTCAATACCAATATGATTCATTTCTAAATTCTCTATTTCATACTAGCATCATATCAACACAAAGTTTACCATTCATAAGTCATTTTCTTTACTCATAAACCTTACCAAAACATGCATCATATATCAATACCATTCATGCTTAAAACTACACATATCTAGCCACATCTCATGGCTATTTACATATCTCAAACATGATTCAAATAACTAGCCTATACATGCCATATTTCAACTATGTACATCTTTTCAAAAGTACCTAAAATAGATTGTCGATAGTGTGATTGAGATGCTGACGATCCCAAGATCCGAGCTAGCTTTATTGACACTGCAAAGAAGAGAAACAAAACACACAGTAAGCTTCCCAAAGCTTAGTAAGTTCGTAACATAACACATTAAACCAAAAAAAACCATCACATAGATTTATTTCACCTTTATATAAGTACATATATCATACCATCCAAAGCTAATATACTCATTTAACATTTCATGATCTCATTCATAGCTTTATCAACCACATAGGTTCCGAACGTACCTTAACCAACACGTAGTTGTCAATTATCTTTGCTACTCAATACCCACTATTTCATCTCGATTAACTTTTGTCTCTTCTTCGATTCCATCGCACACTTAGTGCCCAGATAGTTTGTCAAAGCTTAATTAACATCGCACACTTAGTGCATCCATATCAAACCGATCTTAAATCGGTATCGCACACACAGTGCCAACCACAAAGCCGGAGCTTATATTATTTCGCACACACAGTGCTGATCATCTCAGTTACATTTTCGAATACACACACTCAGTGCCATATAACTCAAGCCCTCACATAGCATTCACATTTCAATATTATCATACCATTCATTTTATATCAATAAACATAACTAAGTACACGTATTATGTCCGAACTTACCTCGGATGTTGAACTATCGAAACGGTCGATTAATCGAGCACTTTATCTTTGCCTTGATCTCGATCCGAACCTCTCTTTTATTGGTCTATACACATTCAAATTCAGTCCATTCAATCACCAATTCATTCAATTTAGTCCACACCTATATATTTAGGACATTTTACAAAATAGCCCTCATATTTTCACATTTGACACTTTAGTCCCTATTTCACAAAATCATCAAATACACAAAATTTCAAAACACATATGCTAGCTGAAATCTTCCCATGCTAATACAAGCTCACACATTTCATTTCTTTCACATTTTAGCCCTTCAATTTACACCTTTCTCAATTTAGCCAGAATTACTCAATTTCACCAAAAATCCAAATACAAACTATGTTAATCCAACACTAAACTTTCATATTTTACCAACTATCAACACAAAGCTCACATGTCCATCCATGACACATCTCAAAATCTTCATCAATTCACAAAATTGAAGCATGGGTTTTAAAGAGCACAAAGCAATGATTACAAAAACGTAGAAATTATCAAAAACCGAGCTCAAAACATACCTTGATTGAGCTTAGCAATGGCCGAACATTCAAAAGCTTAAAAACCCTTGTTCCTTCTCTTATTTTTGGTGAAAAGATGAATAGAAATGGCCATTCTAATGTTTTGTTTTACTATAAAATAATTAAATTATCAAACACCAATTTTGCCCTTAATGAAATGTTTATAAAATCATTTAAACTATGGACATAATTGTCCATCAACCACCCCACTTACTAAATAATGGATCAATTGCCTCATAAGGCCTCCTCAATTAAGAACCATAACACATAGATACTTTAACAATCAGCACACAGCTTTTACACTTTATGCGATTAAGTCCTTTTCGCAAATTAAACACACAATTGATAAAATCTTCACACAAAAATTTCACACAAACTAAATCACATACTATAAACACAGAAAATAATATAAAAATATTATTCTGACCTCAGATTTTGGTCATGAAACCACTATTCCAACTAGGGTCTAAATCGGACTGTTACAACTCTCCCCCTTAGGGATTTTCGTCCCCTAAAATCTTATCAGTGAATAGTTGTGGATATTGCTCTCTCATAATGTTTTTAGGCTCCCACGTAGCCTCTTCAACTCTATGTTTGTGCCATAACACTTTCGCTATAAATATTTTCTTATTTCTTAACTCTTTGGTCTCTCGTTCCAAAATTCAGATCGATTCTTCATTATATGACAAATCTGACTAAATCTCAACCTCAGTAGGAGCAATCATGTGAGATGGATCAGATCGGTACCATCGAACATTGACACATGAAACACATTATGAATCTTTTCTAACTCAGGTGGTAACATCAATCTGTAAACAATTGGCCCAACTCGTTCAATAATCTCATATTGTCCAATGAACCTCGGACTCAGCTTGCCCTTTCTACTAAATTGAAGTATTTTCATCCACGAAGACACTTTCAAAAACACTTTATCACCAATTTCGAATTCAATATCTTTTCGTTTCAAATCTACATAAGATTTCTGATGATCTGAGGCCGCTTTCAAACTGACACGAATTACTTTCACTTTCTGCTCAGCTTCTTTTATAAGATCAACCCCGTGAATCTTGTTCTCACTCAGCTCAGTCCAATACAATGGAATTTGACACTTTTGACCGTAAAGAGCTTCGTATGGTGCCATTTTGATACTAGATTGAAAACTATTGTTGTACACGAATTTAATTAATGACAAATATTTTTCCCAAGTATTCTCAAACTCAGGTATGCAACACCTCAACATGTCTTCGAAAACCTAAATGATTCGCTTGGATTGACCATCTGTTTGCGAATGAAAAGCAGCACTAAAATACAATTTCGTGCCTGAAGCATCTTGAAACTTCTTCCAAAATCATGAGGTAAACCTCGGGTCTCTATCAGACACTATAGATAGTGGTGCTCCGTGCAATCTCACAATCTCAGCAATATACAGTTCAGCTAACTTATTTAAAGAATAGTCAGTTCTCACCGGAGCTGATTTCGTCAATCTGTCAACTTTCACCTAGATTGCATCTTTCTTACTCGGAGATAAGGGCAAACTCGACACAAAGTCCATCGTAATTCTCTCCCATTTCCACTCAAGAATCATAATCGGTTGTAACAAACCGAACGAAACTTGATGTTCAGCCTTAACTTGCGGACAAACTAAACACATCGACACAAAGTCAGAAATGTCTCTTTTCATACCACACCACCAATAGAACTGTTTCAGATCATTATACATCTTCGTACTCCCCAGATGTACAGTCAAATGACTATTGTGAGCTTCATTCAAAGTCATTTGAATCAATTCTGAATTTCTCGGAACACAAATCTGATCTCTAAATCTCAAGCAATCATCACTATCAACTCAAAATTCTGATTCAGCATTCGATTCACATTGAGTTTGTTTAGTCATCATTTCCACATCATTTTTTTGAGCTTAACAAATCTGACGTACAAACATCGACTTTACTTTCAATTCAGCTATAACCGTACAACCATCACACAGATCTATCTGAGTACAGTTGTAACAGTCTAAATTTGACCCTAATCAGAACGGTGGTTTTGGGACCACGAATCCGAGCCCGATAAATATTTAAATATTATATTTTGTGTTAATTATATGTGAATTTATGTGTGTGAAAGTTTCGTAGAAAAATTTTATCGTTTAAGTATTGAATTTGATAAAAAGGACTAAATCGCGTAAAGCGTAAAAGTTGCATTCTTTAGTGTAAAGTGCTAGAATGATGATGGCTTCTTAATTTGAGGTATTAAGTGGGTAAATATCCCATTTTATAAGTTAGTGGATGGCTTTTGACTAATATGCATTATTATATGTAATAGTTTATTTTATTTTAAAGGTTATATTAGTAAATTAGTAAATAACCTATTATATACATAATAAAATAAAAGAAAAGCCATTATCATCTCATTTTGTTCTTTGGCGAATGTGGGAGAAAGAAAAGGGTTTTTGTTCCTTTGATTTTCGGCAATTAGAAGTACAAAATCAAGGTTAGTTTGATTTCGATTTTTGTTAATTTTTACATTTTTGAAATCGTTGCTTTGAACCGCAGCTAACCCATGTCTTAATTTGTAATTGATAAACTTATGTGGTTTATGATATTTGATGATTTGAAATTTAAGATAGGTTAAAGATTGATATGTTTTGTATTGGAAGTTTTAGTGAAATTGAATAAATAGGGCTAATTTGTAAAAATAAAATTTTAGAGGGACTTAATTACAAAATAAATGAAATGAGAGGGCTTATAAAGTCCCTAGGAATATTCGGCCCTTGTATAGTCTTGGCAAATTGTGTGTATTTTGTGTTTTGTACAAATAAGACTAAATAGTAAAAATATGAAACCTTAAGGGTAAAATGGTAATTTGCTTAACTATGTGCTTAGGGACTAAATTGAGATGAAATGTACTTGAATGAGTTAAATTTTTATGTGTTTAGATCAAGAACAAAGAAAAACGAGCTTGGATCGGGGAAAAATAAAAGTTGTCGACTAGCCGGTTAACGTTGTCCGTCGATAGTCGAGGTAAGTCCTTAAGCTAAAATATGTCAAAGAATTAATTATGATTCTGTTAAATGATGATGTTCAATAAATTTGAAGGTAAATTATTGTAGTAGCCGAATGTATATGGTTAAATTAGCTTGAATGCATAAATTGACAATGCGATATGAATATGTATCTTTGATATATTATTTGGGGAAAATGTGAAGTATGTGATTGGTTTATAAATTATTTCGGGCTTATTTCCTAGCAGGCCTTGTGCCAGTGATTTGATTCGGGCTTAGTGCCTAGCAGGCTAAGTGCCGGTGACATATTCGGGCTTCGTGCCTAGCAGGCTTAGTGCCGGTGACATATTCAGGCTTTGTGCCTAGCAGGCTTAATGCCGGTGATACTTTAAAACGAAGAAACTATAAATTTTTTGAGTGTAATATAGTGAACTTATTGAGTTAAAAACTCAGGTAAGCTTAAATCTCAGTGAATTCATCAGAAGTAAGGTAAGTTGTGATTAATGTTACTTGAGTTGAAGTATCATATTAAGATTGGTGTTTTGTGTGATTGAGTTTATTTAGCGATATGTATGAATGGTATAAGATAGAATTTGAGCTTAAACGTGCTATTTTTGGGATGTTTGGTTACTAGTAGAAATGCTAATAGTGGAAAGACTTTGAATATGATAATATAGTTGATATGAATGTTGCACCTATGTGACAAGGAGCATGTGCTTCATATAAAATACATTTATACTATGGTTCGATGAATTATAGGATTATGGTAATGAAGTGTAAATGCTATGATTAACAAGCTGATAATATTAGGCCCTGCATAAATATAGATGTTATAAGTTTAAAGAAATAAAATTTAATCGTTCGAATGTTATATTAAAGTTGCTTAAGACTTACTAAGCCATTGAGCTTACTCTGTATGTGTTTGTATTTCTGTTTTATAGATCGTTGATTCAACTACGGGCTCAGGGGATCATTAAGAAAGTCAACCACACTATCACTCTTGTTGGTATATATATGTTTTGTAAACTTTTTGAATCAAAGGCATGTATAGGCTTTATTTTGATAAGTAATGAATGATGTTCGGTTTGTAAATATAAATATGGCCTTGCGAATAAAATTGTTGCTTTTTGGTTAAGTCTGAGTTATATGTTGATATAATGGTTTGTTTTAAGTCCTTGATATAATAGGTGTACATATCATGTTTAGGAGTTAAATGTGGTCATATAGAATTGGTCATTTATAGGTAATATATATGTATAAGTATTGCCTATTTGGTTGTGAAAATTTTCAACCGAGATTATTACGTTTAGTTATAATTTCAAAGTTGATCATGGAAATGTTTATATTCATGTTTAGGTTGAAGATTTTGAGTTATAATTAGTATGACCATTCGAATATAGCTAAAATATTATGCTAGTTTGAGCTTGAGATAAATGAATTTTAATTATTAAATGTTGTATATTTTATGTTATTATAATACAAGAGCTATATGGATGGTATCGGATAGGTATTAATATAAAATTTTGTATGTGTGTTGATCTAAATTAGTTTATGAAACATGAAACATGTTATGCAATATGTTTTGGTATATTTGGCCAAAGCTATCAAGCGCATTTTGATAATGTAATGAATTTGTATATCTTGACCATTTAGCTTTGAAGTTTTATTCATAAGGTTTGTTTTCTTAGTACTTAAAATGAATTGACTTTTGGAAATGGGGTTACTTTATTAATTATTTAAGTATGGTTTACTTGTTTATAAATTTCATATGCTAAGACCAACTTGTCGAGTGTGGTATATGGAATCGGGATTGTTGTATGACATTACCGTAATGTACTTTCAAGGTCTTTTTGTGTTCTTTGATGATTATAGTGTATATGATTTGAGTTAAAGTATTAAGCATATATTATACATGTTTAATTTGTAATCATTTGAGTAGAAGTTATGACTTATCTGGTAATGCCTGTAATCCTAATCTGGCGACGAGTAGGGGTTAAGGGGTGTTACATTTTATTGGTATCAGAGCTACGGTTTAGTCGATTCTAGGACTACCGTAGTATGTAAGAGTCTAGCTATACATGCCTTTGAACTGTATATATGATAGTGTGGTGACTTCTGACAATTTCAATTGTATTTTATATAGTAAATGGATTCCGATCCCGATAGAGCCGTAGCTGATGATGTAGAGAGCGTTGCGTCTGGTCTCGCACGTGGATCAGTGCCATTGGACTCTCGACCAATTATGGGTAGCCACGAGGGAGAGGCTAAACAAGCCTTCTACCAAATGATGAATAAATGGTTTACCCAGTTTGTTCAGAATAATCCGGCTGTACAACAACCTCCACCCCCAAATAATCCAACTCCACTACCTTCAGCACCCCCGATGATAGATCCGATGAGATCTAGCAGACCTTCCATTGATAAAATCAGGAAATATGGGGCCGAGGAATTCAAGGCCAATGATAATGATGATGCAGAATGAGCTGAGATGTCGCTTGATAACACTATTCGGGTACTCGATGAGTTATCTTGTACTCCAGATGAATGCCTAAAGTGTGCTATATCTCTACTTGAGACACCGCTTATCACCGGTGGAACACACTTGGTATCCGTAGTTCCGAAAGAAAAAGTAACTTGGGACTTCTTCCAAATTGAGTTTCGTAAGAAATATATCAGTCAGAGATTCATCGATCAATAACGAAAAAAATTTCTTGAACTAAAACAGGGGCAAATGACTGTGACAAAATATGAACGAAAATTTGTCAGACTTAGCAGATATGCTAGAGAGTGTGTTTCTACTGAAGCCATTATGTGCAAAAGATTTGAAAACGGTCTGAATGAAGATATAAAGTTGCTGGTCGGCATTCTTGAAATCAAAGAGTTTGTGATACTAGTCGAGCGGGCTTGTCAGGTTGAAGAGCTTGGAAAAGAGAAAAGAAAAGCTGAAATAGAAGCTAGAGATACTCGTAAGAGCTCAACGAGTAAGACTTACCATTCAGTGCCTAAGAAATTCAGAGATGACTCCAACCGACATAAAGCTACTGCAGACTTACCTAGACATGATCGACCTCTAGGGAGTTGTCGAGCTACTTCGATAGCTAGTGTTGGTAACATTCTACAGGACCGGGTCGAGTGTAAACACTATGGGAAATGGTATTTTGGAAGTTGTAGGGTTCGTGATCGGTCTTGCTTTAAATGTGGATCGTCGGACCATTTTATTCGAGACTGCCCGATGTTAGCCGAATAGAATACGGTTCAGAACATTAGACCAAGCAGCACACCAGCACGGGGTTGACCACCCAAACATTCCAATAATGCAGGTGGTAGTCAGAGAGGGACGAAAGACATTGTAGTTCAATCAGAGGCTCGAGCACCAGCTAGAGCTTATGCTACATGAGCCAGAGAGGATGCTTCCTCCCCTGATGTCATTACCGGTACTTTCACCCTTTATGATACTACTGTGATTGCATTGATTGATCCTGGTTCGACTCATTCATATATGTGTGAAACTCTAGTATTCGATAAGACTCTACCAGTTGAGTCTACTGAGTTTGTGATTCGTGTGTCCAACCCTCTGGGTAGATGTGTACTTGTTAATAAAGTGTGTAGAGGTTGCCCGTTGATGATTCGGGATTATTGTTTCCCAGCTGATCTAATGTTGTTGCCTTTCGATGAGTTCGATATAATTTTGGGAATGGACTGGTTAACTTCACATGATGCAGTGGTGAATTGCAAAAGAAAGCTTATTGATTTGAGATGTCAGAACGGTAAGATCATCAGAATTGAATCTAGTGATTTAAGTGGGTTTCCTATAAAAATATCTTCGATGTTGGCCCGAAAGTATGTGAGAAAAGGGTGCAAAGCTTATTTGGCCTATGTATTGGATAATAAAGTTTCTGAAAAGCATATTGAATCTGCTTGGTTGTGTGAATACCCAGATGTGTTTCCTGAAGAATTACCGGGTTTACCCCCACGAGAGATTGAGTTTGGCATTGAATTAGCACCAGGAACGACTCCGATCTCGATAGCTCCATATCGGATGGCACCTACTGAGTTAAAAGAGTTGAAAGCATAGTTGCAAGAGTTAACAGATAGGGGCTTTGCACGACCGAGTTTCTCTCCTTGAGGTGCACCAGTCCTTTTTGTGAAGAAAAAAGATGGAACAATGCGGATGTGTATTGATTATCGGCATCTGGATAAGGTAACTATAAAGAATAAGTACCCGTTACCTCGGATTGATGATTTGTTTGATCAGTTGAAAGGGGCTTCAGTATTTTCGAAGATAGATTTGAGATCGGGTTATTATCAGTTGGAAGTCAGAGATACAGATGTGCCAAAGACGCATTCGTGACGAGGTACGTACATTTTGAGTTTTGGTTATGCCTTTTGGGCTTACTAATGCACTCATTGTTTTTATGGATTTGATGAATCGGGTTTTAGGCGCTTCTTGGATCGATTTGTAGTAGTGTTTATTGATGATATCTTGATCTACTCTAAAGATGAAATCGAACACCCGAGCATTTGAGATTAGTGCTACAAACTTTGCGAAATCGGCGGTTGTATGCGAAGTTTAGTAAGTGTGAGTTCGGATGAAAGAGGTTAGCTTTTTGGGACATGTTGTTTCAAAGATCGTATTCGAGTTGATCCGAACAAAATCTCGGCTATACTTGATTGGAAGCCACCAAAAATGTTTACGAGATTCAAGTTTCACGGGACTTGCGGGCTACTACAGACGGTTTGTGAAAGGTTTTTACGTAATAGCTACACCTTTGACAAAGCTACTACGAAAAGATGTCAAGTTCGAGTGGTCGAAAAATTGTCGGAAAGTTTCGATCGGTTGAAAGCCCTTTGACTAAGCTCGGTGTTAGCTCAAATGAATCGGGTAAAGAATTTGTTGTGTGTTCGATGCTTCCTTAAGTGGTTTGGACTGTATTGATGCGGGAAGGCAAACTAGTAGCCTACGCTTGAGACAATTGAAGCCGCATGAAAGAAATTACCCGATGCATGATTTAGAGCTTGCGACCATTGTGTTCGTGACCAAGATTTGGCGTCATTACTTATTCATGAGAAATGTCATGTTTACTCGGATCACAAAAGTCTCAAGTATTTGATGACTCAAAAGACTTGAATTTAAGACAGTAGATGGTTGGAATTACTAAAAGATTATGAATTGGTAATTGACTATCATCCGGAAAAGCTAACATTGTTGCGTATGCACTAAGTCAAAATCATTGTTTCTTTGTTAGATGCGTTGAACGCACATATGGTTATGTCTGGTGATGGTTCGATCATAGCTGAGATGAAGGCTAGACCGTTGTTTATTCATCAAATTAATGATGCACAGAAAGTTGACAAAGATATGATTTCTAAATGAGCACAGTGTAAAAATAATACAGAGTCAGAGTTTCGAATTGATAAAAATGATTGTTTGAACTATAAAGGCCGATTGTGTATACCGAGACATGCTGACTTGATTCAGATGGTATTGGATGAAGCTCATAATAGTCAAATATCGATACATCCGGGTAGCACAAAGATGTATAATGATTTGAAACAGTTCTATTGGTGGTCGGGCATGAAACGAGATATATCTGAATTTGTTTCTAAATGCTTAGTTTGTCAGTAAGTAAAAGCCGAGCATCAAGTGCCATCCGGACTACTTCAGCCAATCATGATACCTGAATGGAAATGAAATAGAATTACAATGGATTTTGTATCTGGACTCCCTATGACACCGAGTAAGAAAGATGCTGTCTGGGTTATAGTTGATAGACTGACTAAATCAGCTCACTTTGTTCCAGTTCGTACAGACTATTCACTCGATAAACTTGCTGAATTGTATGTATCACAGATTGTGAGATTGCATGGTATACTGAGTTCCATTGTTTCAGACAGAGACCTGAGATTCACATCGCGGTTTTGGAAGAAGTTGCAAGATGCTTTAGGTACTAAACTTCATTTTAGTACAGCCTTTCATCTGCAAACGGACGGTCAATCCGAGAGAACTATTCAGATACTTGAGGACATGTTGAGATGTTGCGTTCTCGAGTTTGAAGGTACGTGGGAACGATACCTACCTTTGATTGAATTTGCTTATAATAATAGCTTTCAATATAGTATCAAAATGGCGCCCTACGAAGCTTTGTACGATCGCAAATGTCGAACACCATTGTATTGGACTGAGCTCAGTGAAAACAAAATACACGAGGTTGATTTGATCAAGGAAACTGAACAAAAAGTGGCTGTGATCAGAGATACTTTGAAAGCTGCCTCAGATCGACAAAAATCTTATGCTGATTTAAAACGTAAAGATGTTGAATTTCAAGTCGGGGATCGAGTATTCTTGAAAGTTTCTCCGTGGAAGAAAGTACTCTGATTTGGTCGGAAAGGCAAACTTAGTCCGAGATTCATCGGACCTTCTGAAATCACTGAACGTATTGGGCCTGTTGCTTATAGATTAAAGTTGCCCTCTGAGTTAGAAAAGATACATGACGTATTTCATGTTTCGATGCTTCGTAAGTACAGATCAGATCCGTCACATGTGATCACACCGTCAGAGATTGAAATCCAACCCAATTTGACATATGATGAAGAACCGATCCGTATCTTAGCTCGGGAAATGAAAGAGTTGAGAAATAAGAGTATTCCATTAGTGAAAGTATTATGAAATAGACACGGAGTTGAAGAGGCTACGTGGGAGCCTGAGGATTCAATGAAGCAACAATACCCAACCTTGTTTAACGGTAAGATTTTCGGGGACGAAAATCTTTAAGAGGGGGAGAGTTGTAACAGTCTGAATTTGCCCCTAATCAGAACGGTGGTTTCGGGACCATGAATCCGAGCCCGAGAAATATTTAAATATTATATTTTGTGTTTATTATATGTGAATTTATGTGTGTGAAAGTTTCGTAGAAAAATTTTATCGTTTAAGTATTGAATTTGATAAAAAGGACTAAATCGCGTAAAGCGTAAAAGTTGCATTCTTTAGTGTAAAGGGCTAGAATGATGATGGCTTCTTAATTTGAGGTATTAAGTGGGTAAATATCCCATTTTATAAGTTAGTGGATGGCTGTTGACTAATATGCCATTATTATATGTAATAGTTTATTTTATTTTAAAGGTTATATTAGTCAATTAGTAAATAACCTATTATATACATAATAAAATAAAAAGAAAAAGCCATTTTCATCTCATTTTGTTCTTTGGCCGAATGTGGGAGAAAGAAAAAGGGGTTTTTGTTCCTTTAATTTTTGGCAATTAGAAGTACAAAATCAAGGTTAGTTTGATTTCGGTTTTTGTTAATTTTTATTTTTTTGAAATCGTTGCTTTGAACCGTAGCTAACCCATGTCTTAATTTATAAATCTATGCATTATTGATGTTCTGCCATTGATAAACTTATGTGGTTTATGATATTTGATGATTTGAAATTTAAGATAGGTTAAAGATTGATATGTTTTGTATTGGAAGTTTTAGTGAAATTGAATAAATAGGGCTAATTTGTAAAAATAAAATTTTAGAGGGACTTAATTACAAAATAAATGAAATGAGAGGGCTTATAAAGTCCCTAGGAATATTCAGCCCTTGTATAGTCTTGGCAAATTGTGTGTATTTTGTGTTTTGTACAAATAGGACTAAATAGTAAAAATGTGAAACCTTAAGGGTAAACTGGTAATTTACTTAACTATGTGCTTAGGGACTAAATTGAGATGAAATGTACTTGAATGAGTTAAATTTTTATGTGTTTAGATCAAGAACAAAGAAAACGAGCTTGGATCGGGAAAAACAAAAGTTGTCGATCAGCTTGTTAACGTTGTCCGTCGATAGTCGAGGTAAGTCCTGTCAAATATGTCAAAGAATTAATTATGAATCATTAAATGATGATGTTCGATAAATTTGAAGGTAAATTATTGTAGTAGCCGAATGTATATGGTTAAATTAGCTTGAATGCATAAATTGACAATGTGATATGAATATGTATCTTTGATATATTATTTGGGAAAAGTGTGAAGTATGTGATTGGTTTATGAATTATTTGCTTATTGCCTAGCGGGCCTTGTCTTGATGATTTGATTCGGCTTAGTGCCTAGCAGGCTTAGTGCCGTGACATATTCGCTTAGTGCCTAGCGTGCTTAGTCTTGGTGACATATTCAAAGCTTCGTGCCTAGCGAGCTTAGTCTTGGTGACATATTCAGAAGCTTCGTGCCTAGCAGGGCTTAGTGCCGGTGACATATTCAGCTTCGTGCCTAGCGAACTTCTCACTGCCGTGACATATTCAGGCTTCGTGCCTAGCAGGCTTAATGCTGGTGATACTTTAAAACGAAGAAACTATAAATTTTTCGAGTGTAATATAGTGAACTTATTGAGTTAAAAACTCAGGTAAGCTTGAATCTCAGTGAATTCATCAGAAGTAAGGTAAGTTGTGATTAATGTTACTTGAGTTGAAGTATCATATTAAGATTGGTGTTTTGTGTGATTGAGTTTATTTAGCGATATGTATGAATGGTATAAGATAGAATTTGAGCTTAAACGTGCTATTTTTGGGATGTTTGGTTACTAGTAGAAATGCTAATAGTGGAAAGATTTTGAGTATGATAATGTAGTTGATATGAATGTTGCACCTATGTGACAAGGAGCATGTGATTCATATAAAATATGTTTATACTATGGTTCAATGAATTATAGGATTATGGTAATGAAGTGTAAATGCTATGATTAACAAGCTAATAATATTCGGCCCTGCATAAATATAGATGTTATAAGTTTAAAGAAATAAAATTTAATCGTTCGAATGTTATATTAAAGTTGCTTAAGACTTACTAAGCTATTGAGCTTACTCTGTATGTGTTTGTATTTCTATTTTATAGATCGTTGATTCAACTACGGGCTCAGGGGATCATCAAGAAAGTCGACCACACTATCACTCTCTTTGGTATATATATGTTTTGTAAACTTTTTGAATCAAAGGCATGCATAGGCTTTATTTTGATAAGTAATGAATGATGTTCGGTTTGTAAATATAAATATGGCCTTGCGAATAAAGCTGTTGCTTTTGGTTAAGTATGAGTTATATGTTGATATAATGGTTTGTTTTAAGTCCTTGATATAATAGGTGTACATATCATGTTTAGGAGTTAAATGTGGTTATATAGAATTGGTCATTTATAGGTAATATATATGTATAAGTATTGCCTATTTGGTTGTGAAAATTTTCTACTGAGATTATTACATGCTTAGTTATAATTTCAAAGTTGATCATGGAAATGTTTATATTCATGTCTAGATTGAAGATTTTGAGTTATAATTAGTATGACCATTCTAATATAGCTAAAATATTGTGCTAGTTTGAGCTTGAGATAAATGAATTTTAATTATTAAATGTTGTATATTTTATGTTATTATAATACAAGAGCTATATGGATGGTATCGGATAGGTATTAATATAAAATTTTGTATGTGCGTTGATCTAAATTAGTTTATGAAACATGAAACATGAAACATGTTATGCATTATGTTTTGGTATATTTGGCCAAAGCTATCAACTGCATTTTTGATAATGTAATGAATTTGTATATCTTGACCATTTAGCCTGAAGTTTTATTCATAAGGTTTGTTTTCTTAGTACTTAAAATGAATTGACTTTTGGAAATGGGGTTACTTTATTAATTATTTAAGTATGGTTTACTTGTTTATAAATTTCATATGCTAAGACCAACTTGTCGAGTGTGGTATATGGAATCGGGATTGTTGTATGACATTGCCGTAATGTACTTTCAAGGTCTTTTTGTGTTCTTTGATGATTATAGTGTATGTGATTTGATTTAAAGTATTAAGCATATATTATACAAGTGTAATTTGTAATCATTTGAGTAGAAGTTATGACTTATCTGGTAATGCCCATAACCCTAATCTGGCGACGGGTAGGGGTTAAGGGATGTTACACTCATAGCTCGCAAAGCACATAACGATTTTCGACTCAAAGCATCAGCTACAACATTAGCTTTTACCCGGGTGATAATCTATCACAAGTTCATAGTCTTTCAACAATTCTAACCATCGTCTCTGTCACAAATTCAAGTCTTTCTGAGTCATCGAGTACTTCAAACTCCTATCATCAGTATAAATATGACATTTCTCACCGAATAAGTAGCCAAATCCTTAACGCAAACACTATAAGAGCTAACTCAAGGTCATGCATCGGGTAATTCTTTTCATGCGGTTTTAACTGTCTCGAAGTGTAAGCAATGACTTTCCCTTCTTGCATCAGCACACAGCCCAAACCATTCAACGATGCATCACTATAAAATATAAATTTCTTGCTTGATTCAGGTTGACTAACATTGGCGCCTCTGTCAACAACACTTTCAACTATTCAAAACTCTACTGGTACTTTTTTGACCACTCAAATTTAACATCTTTCTGTAACAACTTTGTCAATGGATTCGCAATCATCGAGAAGCCTTTCACAAATCGTCTATAATATCCTGCTAGTCCCAGAAAACTATGAACTTCAGACACATTTCTCGGAGGCTTCCATTCCAAAATAGCAGAGATTTTGCTTGGATCAACTCTTATTCCCGTAGCTGATACAATATGCCCGAGAAAACCAACGTCACATAGCCAAAATTCGCATTTGCTAAACTTGTTTCTCACATAGGGTTTGTAGCACAGTTCTCAACTGTTCGGCATGCTGCGTCTTATCACACAAATAAATTAAAATATCATCAATGAACACCATTACAAAATGATCTAAATACGGTATGAATATTCAATTCATCAGATCTATAAACACTGTAGGAGCATTTGTTAGTTCGAAAGGCATCACTAAGAATTCGTAATGTCTGTACCTCGTTCTGAAAGTAGTTTTCGGCACATCGAATTCTTTAACTCTCAACTGATAGTAGCCTGATCTCAAACCTATCTTAGAAAACATTGTAGCTCCTCTTAGTTGATCAAACAAATCATCGATACAAGGCAACGGATATTTGTTCTTTATCGTCACTTTGTTCAATTGTTGATAATTAATGCACATTCTCATAGTTCCATCTTTCTTTTTCACAAATAACACAGGAGCTCCTCAGGGTGAGAAACTCAGTCGTGCAAATCCTTTGTCAGTCAATTCTTGCAACTGAGATTTCAACTCTTTCAATTCGGTTGGTGCCATTCTATATGGAGCTATCGAAATAGGAGTGGTCCCCGGCACTAATTCAATACCAAATTTGACTTCACGAATCAGAGGTAATCCTAGTAACTCTTTAGGAAACACATCTAGAAACTCACAAACCACAGGCGCAGATTTAATTTTCTTTTTCGACACTTTTGTATCAATCGCATACGCCAAATAGGCTTCACAACCCTTTCTCACATAGTTTATAGCTTTCATCGCAGATACAACAGTTGGTAACCCTTTCATATCACTGGATTCAATTCGAACTATCTCACCATTCTGACTTTTCAACTCAATACTCTTTCTTTTACAATTCACGATGGCATTATACAGAGTAAGCCAATCCATACCCAAAATTATGTAAAACTCATCGAATGGTAACAACATCAAATTAGCTGGAAAACATATATCTCCAAACATCAATGGACAGTTCTTGCACACCTTATCCACCAAGACACACTTGCCTAATGGGCTTGACACTCAAACCAAAAACTTAGTAGACTCAATAGATAAAGTCTTACTCGATACTAGATTCACACACCCATAAGAATGAGTTGATCCCGGATCTATTAATTCAATCACATCAGTATTGAATAAAATAAAAGTACCAGTAATGGCATCTGGAGATGATGCTTCTTCTCGCGCTCTAATAGCATAGGCTCGAGCAGGAGTTCTTGCCTCCGATCTCACAGTTATATCAGTTGTCCCTCTCTGACTTTTACTCACATTTCTGGTGTTTCTGGGTGGTCTACCCCATGCCGACACATTACTCGGTCTTTCATTCTGAACATTTTCTTCCTCAACCAGCTTTGGGCAATCCCGAATAAAGTGATCTCGTGATCCACACTTATAACATGTTCTATTATTATACTTGCCCTAGCACTCTCCCACATGTCATCTCCCGCATTGTCTACACTCAGGCCTACTAATTTTAATGCTGCCAACACTTGATTCATTCGGAGCTTGAGTTCATGGACCAGCACTTTGTCTTGAACGATCTCTACTTGAATGTCTAAATGAAGCATCTGAACGATTGCTTGCATCTCTAAATCTCTTTGTAGAAGGTTGAGAAAACTTACTCATCAATCTTTTTCTTTCATCACGAGCTTCAAAATCAGCTTTCTTCTTTTCTTTACTGAGGTCCTCGGCTTTGTATGCTCTTTCCACTAGCATAACAAATTCATTTATATCAAGTATCCCAACCAACAATTTAATGTCTTCATTCAATCCCTCTATGAAGCGTTTACACATAGTAACTTCGGTCGAAACACATTCTCTCCCATATTGACTCAATCTCACAAATTCCCGTTCATACTCAGTAACAGACAAACGACCCTATTTTAGCTTTAAAAACTCTTTACATTTCTGATCAATAAATTGTTGACTGATATACTTCTTTCTAAACTCAGCTTGAAAGAAATCCCAAGTGATTCTCTCCCTCGGAACTATAGATATCAACATCTTCCACCAGTTATAAGCCGTATCCCTCAACAATGAAACAACACATTTTATACATTCATCCGGAGTCAACAACATTTCATCAAATACTCGAAGGGTGTTCTCGAGCCAAAACTCAGCTCGCTCAGCATTGTCATCAGATGTGGCCTTAAACTCTTTGGCCCGCCCTTCGAATCTTATCCAGAGGAGGTTTATTCAATCTAATCGAATCTAAAACTTGTGGCACAACAGGAACTTGTTAGGGTGGAGGTTGTGGAGTAGCCGGGTTCGCTCGAACGAACTTCGTAAACCACTCGCTTATCATTAGGAAGAAGGCTTTCTTAGCCTCTCCTTCCTCACTACTATCATTCGGCCTAGTTGCGACCGGCGCTGTCCCTTGAGAGGGAGCAGGTGCATTACTTTCTACGTCGTCAGAAACTGCTCGATCGGGATCCATTGCTATATGAAAACACAATTTCAACTGTCAGAATTCATCACACTATCACAATTTCATATATGGCATGTATAGCTAGACTCACACGCGCTATGTTAGTCCGAGAATCGACTACACCGTAGCTCTGATGCCAATAAAATGTAACACCACTAACCCAAAACCATGCCAGAATAGGGTTAAGAGGCATTACTGAACAATCGAATCATTTCACATCCCATTTATGACACATAGTCAATCATTATTATAACACATCAAGACATAATCAAATAGTCCCTTATTCAGGCCTACAAGACCTCAAACACATGCTAGGGAGGGGTCGGGACTAAACTGAACACCTACGAAAGTTTTAGAAATTTCAAACATTCAATGAATCTGTTGAGGCCATATGCCCGTGCCACCAGGCCGTGTGCCTCATGCGGTCACCAGACACCCCCATGTGTCCAGGTTGTGCCAAAACAGAGCAAGCATTCTGAGATCTACACACGGCTACTAGGCATGCCCATGTGCCATGGTCGTGTGCTCTTAGGCCATATACTGACTTATTCAAACGACTACTAGGCACGCCCATGTACCATGGCCGTGTGTCCTTAAGCTAGCTACTGACTTAGCCCCACGGTCACTAGGGACGCCAGTGTACCACAAATGTGTGACATGATAGGCCATATGTAAGGCCAATTTTCCACCCATACAAGGGTCAAACCTACAAGCACATTTTAGCATGATTACACACACAATTTCGCAACCAAATTCATGTCAAGTGATCAACATATCATCTCATACAATCTCATTCACAACCATGTTAACTGATAGACTAAATTGCACCACTTGAACACGTTTAATACCAATATGATTCATTTCCAAATTCTCTATTTCATACTAGCATCATATCAACACAAAGTTTACCATTCATAAGTCATTTTCTTTACTCATAAAACTTACCAAAACATGCATCATATATCAATACCATTCATGCTTAAAACTACACATATCTAGCCACATCTCATGGCTATTTACATATCTCAAGCATGATTCAAATAACTAGCCTATATATGCCATATTTCAACTATGTACATCTTTCCAAAAGTACCCAAAATAGATTGCCGATAGTGTGATTGAGATGCTGATGATCCCAAGATCTGAGCTAGCTTTACTGACACTGCAAAACAGAGAAACAAAACACACAGTAAGCTTCCCAAAGCTTAGTAAGTTTGTAACACATTAAACCAAAACAAACCATCACATAGATTTATTTCACTTCTATATAAGTATATATATCATACCATCCAAAGCTAAATACTCATTTAACATTTCATGATCTCATTCATAGCTTTACCAACCACATAGGTTCCGAACGTACCTTAACCAACACACAGGTGTCAATTATCTTTGCTACTCAATACTCACTATTTCATCTCGATTAACTTTTGTCTTTTCTTCAATTCCATCGCACACTTAGTTCCCAGATAGTTAATCGAAGCTTAATTAACATCGCACACTAAGTGCATCCATATCAAACCGATCTTAAATCGGTATCGCACACACAGTGCCACCCATAAAGTCGGAGCTTATATTATTTCACACACACAGTGCTGATCATCTCAGTTACATTTTCGAATACGCAGACTCAATGCCATATAACTTAAGCCCTCACATAGCATTCACATTTCAATATTATCATACCATTCATTTTATATCAATAAACAT